>NTHP01000046.1:750714-789284 GCA_003416845.1 Oplegnathus fasciatus | reverse complement strand
GACCTACTTTGATGTGTAGAACTGGTGGAGTTCCACTTTAAGATACTTTTGATCATAGAGCTATCGATACCCTAAAATGTTATTAGCAGGATGGAAGTTTAAAAATATGTTGTTAATATAGTAGAATAAATAGTATATAATGTGGAGGGAAGTGTCATATTACAATGTGGAGTTATTGTGGAGGTAATCAACACATGCAGATTTCAATATGTGCCTGAAATCTACTTCNTCAATATTCTAGAGAAAGGTGCCATACATACAGAGAATGTAACATACAGTACATACGTATAAAACCTGCACTGACATACTTTAATCTTTAATGTGTATATGATTGTTTGCCCTTTCTTGTGGTATTAGAACTATTAAAAATAACTGAATTATTCAGTATGTTATTAGACAACAGCTTCTAATACTGACAGTGTTCGTTTAAACATCATATTAAGCTGTTTAACACGTCAATAGAGAACTCTCAGGCCACTGGATTTGGATCACGCGGGCGTAAGGGATGCTGCTCAGCTCGGGATGGTTTGGTTAAATAGGCAGACAGACTGAGAGAGAGAGAGTGAGAGAGAGAGAGAGAGCGAGCGCAGCTCTCTGCGTCTGCAGCAGCATGTGACTGCATGTGGGAGGTAGACAAAAGAGCATGATGGCCTTGTGTCTGCAACTCTCAAAAGGCTTTTCCTTGTCTCTCTATTCATGCCGACCGTGTTTTATCAGCACTGTAAATCAGTGTTGTAACTACTGACAGTGGCTGAGAGGACCGACTCTGTCAGTGTTTTCTAGAGCTAAATAGTAAAATAGTTGATGTACAGTAAGTAGATCTGCTGTCAAGAACCCTGTAATGTATTTAAAACCACTGAAATTAATAAATGATGGGCCAATATTTTCCTTATTTATAAAATGAAGCTCAGTTTTAGGCACCCATGAGTTCCTATAAACGTTGGTTTGGGATTGAGTGGATCAGTCATGGGTGCAGTATAACTATGGTCAAAGTATGCATATTTGTGGCCAGAGTAAAAAAGACCAGTGACCCATGTATAACCAGCATTAATTCCTGGAAAGGATTTAAGAGTGATTTAAGTGGTGGGATTGGGAATGAGACCGCACGACCTATGAGAGGCAAGTTTACACTGATAGACAAAACTTAAAGCACATGAAAAGTATGAAAAGTTGGTTTCTCTATAACCTGAAATATTAACACAAAATGAAAAGACCTGTGTAGATTAAGATGTTGCTGTTCATGCTACATGGGTGACCTCAGTAACCCCCCATCCCACCTCAGTTTAACCTCATCCCAAAAATGCTTAGTGTTAGTGAGTGACCTGACCTACGCCAATCACACCCAAACAGCTACCGCCTTAAATTCAGAGGAACCAGGCAGCTCCTTGCACCCCTGAAGGATCAGAGGGTCTTGGGAGCAAGACCATTGGCCTCGCTGCAGCCTATGAAAAATTCAGCCATTCATGCACCACCACAGCTACTGGGAAGCTTAAACTATTGACCCATGGCTGCACTGTCTAAAGGACAAGCAGTTCAGCTGTTCTGATGGTGGAAATCTGGCACAAAAACGGCCTTTTTCGACAAGGCTAAACCATCTAATGATGATTTTAGAGACCTAGTTTCCTTCAACATCCATGAGTGCCTTGATGCAGAAACATTGTCCAGGCCCAGGAGACAGGAATTGTTCTCACAAATAGGGGACATGTGCAAAGCTAGAGCTGCTGGTGAAGGTTTTACTGGGCTGCTGTATGTGAACATTAAGCTGTAGCTGGTGTAAGAGACATGAAGGGTTTCCCAAACAATGCATAGTGAAATTACTGCAGTCTCTGAGGGATGGCAGCAGATTAGCCTCAACCTTGAGGTTCAATATAACCATCAGTTCAACTTGGCAGGTTGGAGTCACGACCAAATAGAGGGTTAACAACTTCTTAAGTCAGGTTTCTTAAGGGAGATCAGCAGGATAAGCCCACACAAGCTCTATAGTTCCTTAATTGGACTTGATCTTCTTCATCTGCTCTCCTCTGAGCCCTCAGGGCAGTTAGGCTTTTGGTTAAAGATGGCTTTCTTCACGCTGTAGCTCGGGCTGAATGTGTGCTCCGTGCCTTGCTTGGCTGTGAGCCATTTGTGCCAGAGCCCTGATGAATTGGCAGTGGTGGTTTAGGCCTTGCCCATTGTTGCTCTCAAAGCGGTTGGTTAGCTATCTGCTGAGCCAGAGAGGTCACTGAGTTGGCGGCACATGATCCTGCTCATATACAGTACGCTGAGAGGGAGGTGAGTGAATACAGTACGTGCCCTGAAGCTCTAAAAGGAGGAAACATCTGATTCTCACCAGTCTGATGAGGAGTGTGGTGATAAAGTGAAGCGAAAGAGCTGAGGTACAGCGTTCTGTCTTGACAGCTATTGAGGAAACAATCTCAGCCCGATCTGTCTAGTAGCTGTTCTCGAGCTTTCCATCATATCACATGATCTTCATCAGCAGATGAAGTTTGCCCAGTTGCCACGGTAATTGTAGATGTTCAAATTTCCATTTTCTTCGAGCACTTTAAGGACTTCTCACACATAATGGCTCAAAAGCTATTTGATGAAATTCTGACATCTACAATTCTGCTGATGAAGATCATGTGATATTATCAAAGGCTCCAGAGCAGCTTTTAAATGGACGTGCTGGTAAGATTTATTTTTTCAACTGAAGGGAAATACTCAACGTGCAGCAGCTACTGGGACACGAGTCACACCTTAGCTTCATCATACATTACTGCTTCCCATTCTGCAACAGTGGCTGTTTGAACCCTTCACTGCATGAATTATATTTTTTGAGGGAAACAAGGGAAATGTAAACAATGTGCAGCATGGCTATAAAAACACAGAAAAATCAGATTTCAGTGAAACAAGCAACATGTGCATTACAACCAACACATGGTACCATGTTTGTTTGTTTTTGTTCACATAAACATTTTATATTTTTCACATTTATTTCATGAACCTCTTTCTTCACTTCCCTGTTTCTCATTCTGTGTGGGACCTCGGGAAGCACTGGCTTTTGGCCGTGTTTCAGAGATGGGCATCACGTTACAAAGCATACGAAATGCTATTCTCTCCTGGTGTCTCCTTTTCCACCCTGCACTTCACAAAATGCTGCTCATTCTGTCATAAATGGCAAATATGGGTCATTTTTGCTTCAAGAAATATAGAGTGGTTGAACCTACATTACTGCCTCTCAAACCTGATTTTCGAATCCATTCTCCCTTGCTGTCACTGTGAGACCCTGTTCCATCAAGTTCCTTTTGCCCCTTTAGACCATAAAATGAACCTGTTTTCATTATTGCAAGTGAATATTAATAGACAGAAAAGGGTCATCAATTTACATTTTAATTTAATTTAATTTAATTGTATTATATCTCCATCAGTGGGCATGGTAAGTTGCCTTGAGGTAACAAATGGAAAATCACAGTTTAGGAAAGTATATATTAAAATATGCCTTTAAAACATGAAATTTAAAACATGTGTCTGATATCCTAAACTATGAAGCTGATGTCATGTCTTCAGTTAACGAACGGTAACTCTAAACAATATTTTGAAGATTTTTATTGGTTTTGTTTTGTTTTTTTAGTTAGTAAAATTAAATAAAATTTTAAGGGTACTATGAACTATTGTTTGGTGTTGTTATCTAACCAAGTTATTTAGTAATATGTTTACTTTGTCTGTATTTTTGTCAGAGGACCTAAAAAAGCTCCTGTTCATGACTCCTGTCAGTGTGTGAGCAGCCGCACAGGCAGCACACGTGAGAGACCGGTCTTAATGTCAGCCATACAGTCTGTACTGTTTGTTTGGAGGTCACTGTCATCGGTTTTGAAAACATCCACTGTGTGTGACAATCGGAACGTTTTCAGTGTCTGCAAAACACAAGAAGGAGACTGAATCACGAGAGGTGCAAAGCTATTCAAATTTGCTCATGATCAGATAGTAGGCAACTGCTCATCAACTCCAAACAACACTATGCTGATAATGGTAGTGAAATATTGACCATTTTGGCCAGTTTGAATAAAATGAAACCCCACCTTTTATCACATAACTTCTCACCTTGGATTTGCTGGTTATGTGTGATGAAACAAATTTTTTAAAAGATTTTAACAAGATTCTGATCTGACTAAGATTCAGTTTGGATTAAAATTTATTCTAACAGTTAAAATAGAAATGTTGATTAGAGGTGGCAGGAAAATGCTCTTCTTGCCTAAAGAAAGGGAAATTTAACTTTCCTTTATTGTGATGGATGAATGCATACATTTAAATTGTGTTGTTTTCACATCAGTCACCTGCACCAAATGTCTATTATTTGGCTCTGAGGAGCCACATGAGAGCGAGGATGGCAGTGTGGTTTTGAATACCACCTCCAAAATCTGGAAACTGTTACTTGTGAAGGACGGCACATCTCCGTCAGGTACACACAAACACACACTGTAACATCAGTATTAGTATTCAGTATTAGTAACATATTTCCATTTCATTCATTTCATTTGGTCACAGTGGTCTGCTACACCTGAATTTTCAGTAATCGTCTGTGCTTGTCACAGCAGCAGTGCACTAATACTTAGTGCATGTGCTTTAAAATTAATGTATTTTAATGTAAAGACATGTGACAAACATGACAATGATAACATGGTGATTTCTGGCAGGTATAATGTTCACATGTTCACAATCTGAGTTTTGTGAATGCTAATACACAGTAATTAGGACAAAAAAGCTATATTTGCACTCAACAAGATAAGAGCCTACAGCCAGGTACTTAGGTACAGTGGTGCTTTGACCTAATGCTAAGGTTTACATGCCAACATGCTAACATCAGGGTTGCTGACAACCGTTCTCAGGCCATATAGTTATACATGTTTCTCTGCACACAGGACAAAATATGAACATCAGGCTGTTTTCCACATTTCAGCACCAATATAGGTTCATAAACATTACAGAGAGCAAAAGACAAAGTTTGAGTTTGAGCACACACACACACACACATACACACACACACACACACACACACACCTCTCCAAAATCACAAAACACCCCTCATGTGTGTAGAGTTTTACCTCATTCACTTTGCTCTATAATTTCACATCTATTACAAATTAAATTGTCCATAGAAATGCAACTTTGAATTAAGATTAAGATACAGTCTATAACAGGTTAGATTAATGAGGCTCACCAATAATAATTAATTATCCCCTACACGGTGACAGGATCTGTCAGGATCTAATGGCAAATGACTTTCTGTACTTTTCCACCCTTCAGACAAGAAAGCTGTCAAACACAGTATATAGTTTATAGGCTACAGTCAAATCATTTGTTACACAGCGGCCGTCCTCAGACGGAGTCCGGAGGTCAATCAGAGCTGTCAGGACATTTTTATTGTACTGTAAGTAAAAGTCAGATGCGTTTACTCTGGAAAGTCAAAATATTTTTCCATCCTGTCAAGTATGGCGATTTTCCATTTTTTTGCTGCTAAAACTCAAAATCTCACAGTTTTTGCAGTGGTGGCATTATTGTGCACGTGGATGCGTTGCTGTATACAGGGCGCAACCATNTAAAAAAAAAAAAAAGCATTTAAAGCTCAACACCTCTTTTCAGAATCAGCGCCCAAAACAATGGAGCTGAATAGAAACAGTAAGGTCTGTTGAAATTTGTACACTTTCACCCAAACGCAAAACAAAAACAACAGAAAAACAAGCTGGTACAAGCTGGTCCAGCTGGTAGCTGAAAGTTGGCAGCTCTGCTGACACACGTGTTAGCATGCAAACACTCGCAAATTAGCACTGAACACAAAATACAGCCGAAGGTGATGGGAATGTCATTCGTTTTTTGTCCTGATGGTGGCGCTAGAGGAAAAGTCAGGATCAATAAAGTCATTAGGATACATCTAATGACAGGCTGGAGGCTGACCATTCAAGGCTTTCAAAACAAGCAGTAAACTCTTAAAATCTATAGTAAATAAAAGGGGACCCAGAATAGACCCCTGGGGGACCTCAAAAAAGAGGGGAGCACGATAGGAGGAGGCATCTCCAAGCATAACAGAGAAGGACAGATAAGAGATGAACCAATCCAGAGCTACAACACTGATGTCAACATAGTTTGAAGGCTGAACTGAGGTCAAGGAGAATTAAAATGGAGCGCAGGCCTGTGTCGATGGTAAGCAGTAAGTGACTGGTGACCTTGACCAGAGCAGTCTCCGTGCTGCGTTGAGAGCGAAAACCACATTGAAAATTTTCAAACATTCTATTGTAGTTTATAAAAGAAATCAATTCAGTGAAGACAATTATTTTCTAAAATCTTGGATAAAAATGGCAGCTTAGAGATGATATAAAATTACTTTAAAAAGAGGGATCAGAAAGGCCTTCTTTAAGAGGGGGTAAATGGTAGCATGTTTAAAATTGGAGGGGGAAATGCCAGTAGACAGAGAGCAGTTAATAATGGCTAAAATATCTGGACCAACTGTTTGAAATATTGCTTTTAAAAACCAAGGTGGAATGCAGTGTGAAGGGCAGGTAGAGTGCAGCCGTGCGTTCCAGGGAGGAGTTCACTGAAGTGAGTTAATGTTGAAGTTCAGCAGGAGTCAACATCAAGTTCTCTGAATTCTGTGTTAATGTGTTGCAGAATCTCCACTATTTTGTTATAAAAAGTAATGAAGAAATTCTTCACATCTCTCTGGGGAGGATTCAACTGGCTGACTGAGCGGGAGACTAATCACAGAGTTTATGGTTTTAAAGAGGATTCTGGGATTATGACACTGTTGAGCGAGTTCCTTGCTTCTTTGGTCGCACACTGATAAGTAGACATCAGATGTTGGGAGAAACAAGGGAGAGACTGTGTTTATCCTTCTTGCATTTACGCTCTGCCTTCCTACATCGTCTTTTTAAATTCCTCACTTCTTCATTTAACCTTGGCACAGAAGATTTCGACTTCTTGCATCTGACTGGAGCTACAGAATTTAAGATATTTGTCGAAGAGCTTTTAAAAACACTGACAAACTCCTCTGAGGTGATAACCCCTGTATTCATGTGTACTAAAAAATGTGAGGCAGTAAAAGCTGGACAGAAACAAGTAACAGAGAGTGAATTTAGAGGGGCGGGATCGAATCATTATTGGGGGGTTTGGGGTCAGGAGGGAAGAATGGAACTTGGAAGAGCACTGTCTTATGATCAGAGGTGCCAAAATCATCCAAATTCACATCTTCTACAGAGAAACCCTAGGAGAGCACAAGGTCAAATGTGTGTCCTTTGCAGTGGCTGGAATGCTTGACATATTGGGTAAGATTAAAAGAAAATCAGAAGTAAAGAAAGAGGGGCAAGTGGGGGTGACTCAGTGAGAGGGGCACATTCATCAGGAAAATTAAACCAAATAAGAACCTGTTGACAATGTTCCAGGAAGGTTACCTGTTTGCTGGGATGTCATCAGATATAATGTGTAAAAATTAGAATATTTATAAGGTGTGAGGACCGAAAAGACACATTGTGATCGTTGACATGAGTGCTTCATTCTTCATTAGTACACTGTAAGTAAAAAGAAAGATAACAGACTGTGTTATGGGTTTAAAGACAGCTGTAGATGACCATCACATTCTGCTTTTCCCCTAAGTGTTATAAATGCACCTCAGGATGATGATTATTTCTGTCATCCTGCGTCACACGACTCAGCTTGTGCATGTATGAGATAAGCAATGTTCAGCAGTGAGTAACTCATTCATCCAGGACTCACAGAGTCCGTAGTGACACTATAGTCCATTCAAAGCCACTGGCTCACTCTCCTCTCTCCTTGTTGTACATGTGATTGCTCTGTTCTCGCTACTATATTTCACATCAGCCCACAAGACCAGTGTGCCGTCTCCCCCCCTGGACATCTTCTCTGTGTAGCTTTCATCTTCTGGTGTCAGAGGCAACAGTGAGTCCAGACCAGGTGACTCCATACGCTCAATGGGAAACATTGTCTTCCCCGATTTCTGAGAATGGAGAAAACAGATGCTGGAATACCACAGACTGTAAGCACTCGGCTGCAAAGATCATTTTGGGAGGGAGAGTTAATGGAAAAATATTTTTATCACTGATTTTGTTCAGTTCACTGGATAGATAATTTTCATTGGGGGGAGGTTTTAGTGGTGGGAGTTTCTAATTACTTAGGTCCTGTTATTCTGGTTCACTGGCTTTTACTCACGGATGGCAGGCTGTTAAAATCCTAATCTGCTCAGTTGTGTTGGGTCAAAGGGAAATGTATCAAAAGATTAAATTAAAGATACACTCCCTGATTTTGTTGTAGCACCCAATAGCGTCCCCCCCAAATCCCCACATTTGTGTCCTGGCTCAGTTCATAGTTGAGTTGTCTATTTTCACAAGTTCAATTGTGATTCAAAAGCGATTTTTCTGGGGGATGTACGACCAAAAAAAGCAAGAAATTAAACATTTTTCAATGAATCTGCACATTTGTGGCTTTAGCTCTGTTGTTTCCTGACTATGTTATAAAATGTAAAACTTTTTGGTGCTGATGCATCAACATAGACATGGTGAAGTATCAGGTTTATGCTTATTGGCCTTAAGGGATATATAGCTTGAACATTAACTTTCTTTACAGATGGGGTAATTTGATGGTTAGTTCATCAGTAACTTTTTCAAAATGAGACCCTTTATTACATTTGACCTAAGCATACAAGTAACTTCCACTACCAGAGAGATCTATTTTTGGACAGTTTATTCAGTTAGGCAGTTTTCACAAGTTTTCTTTAAGCATTCCCCCTGATCCTCTGACCTTTTTCTAACTGAGTCTGGCTTAAGCGGCTCCCCCACTCCCCTGCCCTCACTTTGAATGTGCGTTTGTGCTTGTACAAAGACTGCAAATAATTTCACCATAATTTAGATACATTTTTCGAGCTATTTAGGCACAAAAACTTATCAGAAGCTAAAGCAAAGATTCCAATTTGCACGACTTGTGGAATGAAAACTTTTGATTTGATAGATCCATCCAAAAAGCGATGAGAAAATTGTGTTTTTCCTGAAAAGGCAGTCTGAGGGTTTAAGTTTTCCTTGAAGCCTCTCTGTCTCTGACCTGTCTGACCTTTCCACACATTAAATCTGTGGAGCTGACTTACCCGTTATAGCGACTTAGGCTCAGTGGTTTATATCTGACAGCTCTCCCTCCCAGAAAAATCTATATCATCTCAAATCACAAAAAAAGCTGGTAATTCATCATAAAGTCACAAAATAACAAAATTTAAATAAGGATCAGGATGCTTTGATAACACCACATTAACACATCTTTATGACATTTTTATGAAATTATTATTATTTTTTTAAATGTGAAATTTCGCTTCAATTTAGGAGTAAAATGTTATTTATTTTGTTCAAGAAACTGTCATAAAACATTTTTTTCACTGGCGGATTGGGAGTGCAGGGGTTGGGGGGGTGGCGGGAGGCGGCTAAGTGGCGTGGTGAGTTTGTTGTAAAAAGGGGAGAGAATGATTGAATAGGAAAGTTTTCTGCTATTAGTGGAGAGCAAATTGTGCCACTCCCCCTCAACCCTCTCTCCTCAGCTCCTCCAGACCCAGACTGCTCAGCAACATCTCCCTCCTTTGCTAGGGAGCACAGGAGAGGAGAAGAAACACCTCGGCCTCTCTCGCCTTCAGCCTCGTCACTGTGCTCAAATAAAACAGCACAAACAAGAGAAACAGTCCCAGCATCAGCAGCGCACATCAGCCTTTTTACAGGATTGTCAGCATGAATTACTTGTGATTTTGCTGTTGTTGGATGCTCATCGTTTAACATCACAAACTTTATCATCATCACTACCACTATCATCATTATTGTCCTTGTCTTCATCATCATCACCATCATCATCGTCATCATCATCTAGAACAACTTCTGTCTTCATCTTTAAAGGTCAGTCTGATAACTTTCATTTCTGTCTCTCTCGTTCTGTCGACAAAATAAAAGTCTGAATTTAGTTTGAAGTCTGTAGCTGACATTTGCTTCAGTTCCTTTGCATTCTGTGGATTGTGGATTTACACCACTGTATTACACTAGGGCTTTGTTTTAGGGGGTTTAAGTCCTAATACTGCTGTACAGTACCACAAAGGCTTTGTGAAAATCCCTTTCATTCCACTAATATGTAAAAAGATGTGTGGTGAATGGATGAAACATTATATTTTATATTATGTTATATCATTTTTAGATATTACCTGATACTGAAAATTAAAGGCAGAAAAAAAAAACTGTGCAAATGTGGCAAACACCTGACGTATATAATCCTTCTGTTACAGTCTTGTGCATTGTGGTTGCAGCCATTAACCTCCTCTAAGTGTGCTTTTGTCTCACTCTTAATACACTTGTTGAAACATATTGATCTTGAATTTTAAATAGCTGTGAACGAGGGTGGAAAAATTAAGAAAGCAGTTTGTCTTTGCCGTCACACACAGCCCACAGGCAGGATGCCATGTACAAAGGATCATTCTTCTCTCTGATGAGGCACATCACAAGCATTGGATAAGGATATTATGTGAGGTGTGATAAAACACCAGCCAGCACTCTGACATTATTTTGAATGGTACGTGTGAATTTGAGAATGAATTGAGTACCACTGAATAGCTTGAAGAGTTGTTTATTGTGTCTGTAAATAAGAAATAAATAAATTATAATGTATATGTACAACCCATGGTGCAGCTTTAAACTTTAAAGCTGCTATAATTAATAATTTGATATTAACAGTGGATCAAATCACAAATGTGAAATGTTGTTTTCTGGAACTATTACTTCCAATTCTTGGAAGGATCAGTTATTCGACCTTGTACCGCCTCTTGACAGGACTGTAGTCTTGGGCTCAAATGTCACACGTGAGTTCCTGTTGCCTTTCATGTGAGCAATAATCCCATCGAATTCATGCAGCCTTTGTGTTGACCACATGTCTGCTGTAGCTGACCTCATCCACTGACCTCATGCTGTGCTTTATGGGTACTGAGAATCACTCAGCTGTTATAATGCATGTTGGCTTCCCTCTGTGTTATTGTAACATCACAAGGGTTGAATTTACATTACAAAGTATAGAATTTAAAATCAGGTCTGATACTTTACATGTACAGTATATAGCTCATATTGTAGCTGGCAAAAACACTAGTTACTTTATGGCCTGTGGCACTTAAGGATGGTGGTCTCTGCTGTACAACAGAGCTTCTTGGTCCTTTTCGCTCAAGAGAAAAATCAACAAATGAAACCTATTGTTGGTGTAGGTGAAGCAGACAAAGACACTCTGATGAAACAAGTCAATAAACATTCAAGTGAACTAAAAAGTCTCTGCTGTAACTTTAAAGCTGCTATAATCAATATTTTTATATTAACAATGGGTCACATGACTCGTAGTGACAAACCCACAGGAATTTATCACCCGACTCTGCAGTTCCTCTTAGCTTTATGGAGCTTTTTTAGTATCTTTCAGCTCATTTTCTTGGTTTTCCAACCTGTAACTTATCTGTTTTGGTTCACTCTCACCACTCTCATAGTATCGGCGGCAGCAGGGAGCTGTTTTCAGCAAAAAGGCTCTAAAAACCCACAGTTTCTTACCTGCCCAGCACCAAATGGCAGTTAGATAAAGTCAGATATTTCCCTCAGGAGTTTGTGGAGAGCAAAACAGAGCTAAAAGAGAGTAAATATTGGATTTACATTTGCCAGCCGGCCAGAAACATAACTACTACTACTAATGTTGCTCCGTATCTGCTGGATGTGTAAAGAAGCACCTGTTTGCTAACAGGTTAACTTAAAAACTTAAAAGGTGATAATATGTCAGCGTTGTGTTTGTTTCCGCTGACCCCCAGTGGCCAAAAAAATCTGTTATTGCTGTTTGCTATCACTGTTGAATTGACCTGTTTTGAGATATCTGAATTAAAACTCTGCTTCCTTCTACCCTCCAGCAGCCTCACCATGTATTTGGAGAACAAAAGCAACCTGGAGATTGAGATGTCTCAGACGACAGCCCCGGGCCATCAGGGCAGGAGCAGCCTGAGGTCACCAGAGGCCGTCGCAGGGAACTTTGGGGAGCTGCGTCTGCTGCAGGGCATCTCAGAGAGGAGAGACACCCAGAAGCTGCAGCAGTCTGCAGTTCTGCCCTCAGGACAGTGCGTCATCCATGCTGAGGGCTTTGTCCCTGTTCGACAAGAGGATGGGTATGACTACCGAGACTGTTTCTGCTCTCTCCTGATGGTTTATTGACATGATATCTCATTAATTGTTTTAATTAGCTAGTCAAAAGACCAGATAAGTGGTGACCTTGAAAGCCAAAGAAAGAACCATGGCCAAAAACTAAATAAACAAGTGTCTTAAAGCTGCACCTCAGGCAGGGTCGGTGCTTAGAGCATAAGGATATTTTTGTTATTGTCAACAAATACCAAGAAAAGACCAAAACCAAAAATAAATTAGCCCATCTAGCAATACTTTCTGACTTCCCCAGCCTGTTTGTGGCACTCAGCCCCCACGCCCACTGGCTCCAGCTGATAACGGTCATGAATGTATATTTCCTTTGTGGAAAAAGGCTAAATAACTCCCTAAAACAACTGGGCACTGTAGTTTGTAGTAAATGTTACTCAAACAGGAGTAAAAAGTGTTTTTGTTGGGGACTATTTTCAGCCATGGATTATTATGCTAGTGGCAACAGGACAGCCTTTGTGGAACTGACTCAAAATAAATTACAGTGCTCGTGTTTATGGTAATAAAGGAACATGTCAGCCATGTCAGTGTGGCTCACTGATGGAGCTCTATGGCACCAAGGTATGAACTATATCAGCTATTTGGATACACACACAGTACTTGTTAGAGGGATCAATTAATTTTATCCAGGAAACAATTTTTTTGTCTTTACCCATTTACTGTAGATTTAACCAAACTAAGACCAGCTTGGCCCCTGAGAAAAGTGTAATGTATCCCAAGCCATTACCATACACAAAGACTACACTCTATAATGGGTATTCAGGTCTCTCTTGCTACACAGATCTAATTATCACTGAGATTACCTGGTTAGATAAAGATAGAAAACATTATGCCACACTGAGCAGAGTGCCAAGAGTTTGTATTTGTCTTTAAAGCTGCTGTAATCAATATTTTACATTAACAATTAACAATGTGTAATGTTAAAAGGGTCGCTTTTTCTGTCATGATAAACTCAACCAATAATTATCACACTCTACAGTTCTCCTCAGCTCTACTTTCACATCTTTCAGCTCATAGTTTTGATTATACGGCCTTCAACTTTACTGTTTTTGGTTCCCTCACTGCTCCCGTCAACCTCGTTTCCATCCGCAGCAGGCAGCTGTTTTCTCCGAAAAAGCTCTAAAAACCGACTCTACACTACGCTGCCCAGCACCAAAGAGCAGAGAGACAAAGTTAGAGAGACAAAGTTAGGCGCTAGCTGGTGAATAGTGGAGTATTTAACTGCTAAAGAGACAGATATTTCCCTCAGGAGTTGGTAGAGACCAAAACAGAGCTAAAACGAGACTAATTGGACTTGCATTCATCAGGTGACCAGAGACATGACTCCAAATGAATGCTAATGTTGCTCTTTATCTGCTAAATATGTAAATAAGCAACACGTTTGCAAACATATCAACTTAAAATGTGATAATACTGCATGTCATTGTTGTGATTGCAGCTCGTTTCTGCTGCCCCCAAGTGGCAAAAAACAATGACTGTAGGTTTAAAGTTTGTGTTTAAATCCATACGTGAATAATTGGTCATGTACTACATGTTTTTCTTGTGTTCTAGTTTAGACAGAGATTAGCACTCATTCTCTCTTCTCACTGGGCTTTCTGGAGTGAAGACATACCAACAGTCTGAACCACACGTGCAGAATCACATTACACATGTCCTCTTGGTTAAATCTTCCAGGCGCTGTATGAACATACGTGGAAAACACTGGAATTTTCTTGTAAAGAATGAAAATTCACACACAGAGAGACTTAAGTGTGTGTGGATGTGGGTGTGTATCTCAGCCACTCAGGCGGTGCTAATCACAAACCCGTGGCTGTGACGTTATTGGGATTAAACCGGCAAATTTTTTGCTTCATGAACTAAGTCAAAGTTGCACATGACGAAGAGTGACTACAGCTGATGCTTGTGTGTCTCCTGCGTAGGCCTGTGGTAGGTCAGGTTAACTGTTTTTATATTTGAAATTCTTGCAGTGATGGTGATGAAAACTTTTTCATGTCTGAAGTGACAATCAGGCGCTGTAATTCTTGAGTTCCTGCAGATGAAACATGGCACTTTGACACACTGACATATAAGAAATTGTGCACAGATTAAACAGGCACACACAGTATGTAAAACATGGCTTCAATGATTAGACAACAAATACACAACACAAAGACCAAAAAGACCAAACACTGTCATAAAGTGGACAGATGATGGTTAAATTAACAGACAGGGTAAATTACCTCATCTGGACCGAGAATATAAAGTTTCCTCTAAGAGCAAAACCTTTTCACCTGCAGCATGTAGTTTCCCGTTTACTGTAACAAAAGCTGTGAGGGAGCGCTGATGTTGAAAATCTGAACATGATTGCTTCTGACATGTTGACAGTAGTTTCTAGCCGATTAGCTCATACCTCAATTGAAAGAATGCTGCAGTGGTGGTAGCTGTCAGGCTGTCTGTCTGGCACTTTTAAAATATGTTTGAACACAGTCATAATGGACTGTAATGTGATAGAGGGGCTTGGGCCACACTTTTTAGACTTAAAAGTTACTTAAAGAGGTTAATTAGATGTATATTTTTGCATCTTTGCTGTTGTTTTGACGCATTTTTCCTTTTTTGAACATTAGACATTTTGAAATTAGGAATAATAAACAACTGGCTCAGCATCAGATGGCCTTTTTTATTAAGATCTTACAGAATATTTTCTCTGCAACAAGAGCTGTAGCCCTTATTATGTGGTTGATGCCACATTGTGTCCATCAGAATCAAACATGTTTAAACCTTAAAGCTGCTATAATCAATATTTTGATAATAACAATGGATAACATGACTATGTGAAATAATGTGAAAGGGCTCGCTCGTGGTGACAAGCCCACAGAAAATTATCACCCAACTCGTTTTATAATATGTCAATATTGTGTTCGCAGCTTGCTTCTGCTGCCCCCAAGTGGCCAAAAAAAATCACTTAATGCAGGTTTAGTCACATGGCTAACTGATGCATTGAATATATAAAAAACAAATTGGAAACAACCTCACATAGCACCTTAAAAAAATTATATCGTATTATGAGCAGACACTCATTTTGCAGAGCATAAAATAGTAAATAGGTATATATAGTAAAAAATAAATCAGTAGAAATGAAGAATAACTCCTGTAAAACATGACCTATTTTCCATTGGTCAATATTAGTGACACTGACTGGCCCTTGTAGGTGTCCTAAAGAGACCGCTGTGTGACACAGACTCAGTTTGTGTTCTGTCTGGGCTCAATATCCTTCAAAGGCTCCTCTGCAAAGTGCGACCGTGCAATCTCCGTGCCAAGTCACATCTAGGGGACAGGATCAGAGTCATGTCAGGGAAGGAAGAGGGGAGAAAACATTTGTAGACATGCAGTAAATCTCTTTATAGTTGTATAAGAGTATCTAAGAGGATTAATGCGGCAGACTTCCGTAATGTAATCTACTCCTTTATCCAACACCCACATTCATTGATTCAAAGCACCCAACTGTCTGGAGCGTGTTTGGTGACGCCTGCCAGACTTGGTAGACAATAACAACAACACAAGTAAGGCATTATGAATGACTGCATTACCTCCCCTATACAACAGAAAGTTAATAAAAACCATCACAACACTAACCACCCAACACAATTTCCCCATAATAATTACTTAACTTACAATACTTGAAAAAATACAGTAATACAAAACAAAAATGCTTGCTGCTGTGTTAAGGAAGTGTACAGACTGTGTTTAAGCACCCAACCCTTTTGACAGGCAGAGGGTAAAAACCCTTCAAGATTATAAGATTAGCCGAGGGGGACCTTTAATTTTCAGAAAGATTTCCATCTAACAGTTTTGGCTCAGTGGGTTGGTATTCCATTACATAACGATTCTCATGACGTCTCTACTGTTGTCAAAGTAATTGCTGCGATGACTGTGGGCTCGAAGAAATACTGTAGTGGATTAACAACTGCTTCTTATAGGCACTTTTAACGTCAAAAATTCTCAACAAGAGCAGCTTTAAATGTACGTGTGTGTACGTGTGAGTGTGTTTAACTTTGAAAGACAGATATAAAGTGTTTGTGTGCATGTGTGTGTAGCCTATATGATTGTCGGTTGAGACCCAGCTGTGATGCTCCTGAGGGCAGCAGCCTGCAGGAGCCTCAGGGATACAGTGCAGCAACAGGGTGACAGAAGACACTTTAATGATCTCCTCAGGTATCGAGTTACCAGCTGCTCACCCACATTTCTGCCACCCGTGGGTTACAAAGGGTCTGGCAAACTGCTTTAACCAGTGACTGACAGCCGTGACGTGACAGCTGAGGGCTTCTCTATTAGGGTCAAAGTTCACAAAAACAGATTTAGAGCTTAAGCTATTTTGATTTTTGAACTCATTGTATTCCATTGCATCTGTTTTTTTTCAGGCACAATTTCAGCATGGTTAATTTTCTCAGAGGAAAAACAAATTCAGCCAACCTTACAGAGAGGTCGCCTCTGCTGAGATTCTCTCAAGATGACAGGTGAGTGATTCTTCACACTTTAGTTTATGGATCTGATGTGGACCACCAAAGTATCCAATATTAAATAAATAAATGAGATGCTGTGAAATCAATAATAATATGAAAATAAATGTGTAAAAATACATAAAAGAACAAATAATTTGTGTAATAATTAAATAAATGGCCAAAACTCAACTCAGTATAATGAAATGTTATTTCATTGTTTTTATTTTCATATCAACACAATTTTACACAGTTCATTTTTAATTTTGTTTCAAAATATCCTTTTTAAAAGTCAGTTTTTGTTTCATGTTTTTACTTTTTTTCCTCCCAGAGACGTTTTTATTTCATAATGCCACTTTTCATCACGGTGGTGTTGTCAGCAGTCAGCTTGCAGCAAATAACATGTCCCTAGCCTCTCTACAGCTGGCAAGTACAGAGCCCCTGAGTGGTCACATCATATTTTTTTTTCTCTGGTTCGTGTGCTCATTTTACTAATTTGTGTGCACGATTTAGTAAATGTGCAAATGAAATACTTAAATCCTGCACACAACGTACTCAAAACAAAGGATGTCCGCGTTAAGGTGCTCTGACTAATAACAATGCCTTATGTCTGCAATATGTCTCCATAATGCATCCCCAAACTGAAATAAAACTTTATTATTGAATCCTTATCCTATGGAAGCGCACTGCATTCACAAAACAAAAACAAATTAGACATCTTTTCTCATAATTACGAGATCAGGATTTCTCTTAATTACAAGATAAGGTGTCTGCATTTTTTTTCTTTTGTGAATGCCATGCGCTTCCGTAATATAATAACATTTCATAATGATTTCACAGTGTATTGGCGCATTTACATATTTTAGACAATTTGTTCATATGATTATTTAATAATGTCTTTTTCATTCATTTTTACACTCTGACCTTTACTGAAGCAGTTTTACAGGTTTTCTGTGCTGTCTGACTTAATATTGCAAATTTTATTACATAGTTTACTTTTATCTTTTCATGTTAGGCTGAATCAGAATGACATGCTAGCAGTGTCATTTAATGAAATGGTTCAACTTATAACATCATTGTACAACCCTTCTTACACTGATTCAATCGACAGTGGTGTATTGTAATTATAGGATGCTTGTCTTATACAGATGTGTTTTTGCTGCTCAGTATTAGAAACATTTTTCAATTTAAGAGCTTACATCCACAGCTGGTGTCCTTAATACCAATGTAATATTTATTTCTGTCACCGACAGTGGTCGATGCCTAGAGGACTGACAGTGATTATTCTTTTCCAGTATAACCTACATGACCCTACATGATCCCAGCTTTGTTGGAGGGGAAGAGCCCTGGGACAACAGCTCCCTGGACCTGGAGAGGAGGTATCGGCTGGGCAGTGAGGTCACCAGCCTGTCCCTGTCCCGCTCCAGCTCCTCGGAAAAGAGCGACCCCCTGGACAACCTCAACCTCAACTTCAAACTCACCAGTAGTATGAGGTGAGACCCCTCATGTTACCGGTAGAAAACTATGACAGACTGGAATATTTTATATACTCGTGGTTCCCAATCTTTTTTTTCCTTTTAACCCCTTAATATGAAGCCATGTATACTTGTGATCCCTCGTGTATGAGTTTTACTTTTGAGTGTTTCATCTGAATGTCTTTTAGAGACCTGAAGAGGTAAAACTGTATTTATTTTTATATTTATATATTTAACAAGAAAAAAAACACAAAAGATTATACAGAAGACTCTTATTTCCCACAGTGGTAATCATTTTGGGACGTAGATTCATCTTGCGACCCCTTGAGGTGTTCCTGACCTCTATAGGTTGGAAACCACTGTTACACCATCATGACTGTCTATTGTTTTGTCTTTTCAGATGCTGCTTCAGAGCCTCCAAAATTGCCACAATCTTTACTATTGTTGTTCTCTGCAGTGTAAGTGGATGTGTCCCTCTAGAATAACTGACACTATGGGTATAATAAGACAAAAGCATCATATTGTAAAAAAACAAACAATCTAATAATTAACTAAAGTTTGTGCTCAAAATATCAACAAATGTAAGTTTTTATTCACTTATTAATCACTTCTTCATTCCTATTAAAGGAACAGTTCAACATTTTTGGAAATGTTTGGTATTCGATTTCTTTCGGTGAGATGAGAAGATTGATACCGCTCTCATGCCTGTGGTGTGGTGCTGGACTTAGCCTAGCTTAGCATAAAGTGTGGAAGCAGGGGGAAACAGCTAGCCTGGCTCTGTCCGAAGTTCAAAAATACACCTGCAGGCACCTCTAAAGCTCACTAATGAGAAATAAAAAAAAAGAATAATTTGTGGGTTTACAGGGATTTACATGCTGGAACTATTTCTTGACAAAGTTTATCCATCCGCCCTGTATGTCTCTACAGCGTCTCTGGCTGGTTATAAATCACAAATTGTTGTTTTCACATTTCTGTCTGTGTACAGATTAAACAGACAATTTACAATGTGTTAATTAATGAGGTTTATAAATGCTTCTAGGCATATTTTTGAAGCTAAGAGATACCCAGGTTAGCTGTTTCCCCGTGCCTTCAGTCTTTATGCTTGCTAAGCTATAATTGCCTCCTGGGCCTGGCTCTAGCTCCACGCTTCATGCACAGACAGGCGAGTGGTATCAATCCTCTTATTTTAAGAATAAGCGTATTTCCCAAAATTTGTTCCTTTAATTGTGATTCATATTAATGGGATAAAGCTGATCCCATCAAACTGGGCGGAAGGCAGAAAAATATCCTCAGCACTAAGTTAGATAGCCCATTAAGACCCACAAAGGTAGCACTCTCTCATAGATACATGTTTACTAAACTCTACTTTACTTTTCTCAGCGACTCGATATCTCTGGGAGTAACTGTGTGGACTGAGTGAATAACATGTTGATGAATGTATTCTGGTTTCAGCTGTTCTTCAGCATGTATCCAGATCGAGACAACCCCTGGAGGATGTTGGCAGTCTCTTCAACAGACAGTTTCTGTATCCTTTCCCACTGCATCATTGTCAATGCACGCTGGTATTTTCTGTTTTATTCTGACTTTGGAAACAAGAAAGTGGTCTGCGAAAGGCCCAGCAGGCTTTTAATCAACAGGGAGAGGGGTGGAACATGATGCAGCTGTGTTTTACTTTTTACGGGAGGAGAAAAAAACTACTTTGACAGATTTTTAAAAATGTGTGAAATCTACAAGGGACTTCATCTGGCTTTAATCAGAGTGAATGCGCAGGAGAAGATAAGAGGGAGGTAAGAGGGAGTGGTAGCAATCCTGACAGGTGAATATACGATCCCTACTGCTGTGTGTACTTCAATCTATGAGTCGTATTCAAGGAGGGAGGATCCTATTGTCTTTACTATGTTCTGAAATGGACTGAAGAGGAACACTACCCAGTTTATGAGATTACTTATTCTTATGGAGCGTTTAATTAGTTTTAAAAATGTCATCTCGAGGAAATGGAAAAAAACTTTTCCTGTGTCCTGTGCTGGATTTAGTGCCAGTCTCCTTTCAAATATACAAACACATATTCCACATATCCACATTTTTCCCTTGACGTTCCGCGTCCCACAGCAATGAACCTGACAGAGTTCAGAGACAACGCTTTGCTGAAGCTCCAGGTGGCAGGGCCTTTCGCAGGAGGGATGATCGACCTCACCAACCAGGAGTACATCCTGGTCCAGGTGGAGCAGATCGAGCAGCCGGGACAACGGAGGAGGAGGACTCAGCAGGTGGGGGGGGGCTACGTGATCCATTTTGCTTCTTTGCTGTGTCATCTGTGAAGTATCAATTAATGAAAAGCAAACGCATTTATCTTCTGCTGTTTATGAACAGGTGATCCATAATTGGACCATTCCTCTACATGGCGAACGAAGTGACCAGATACTGTTAACAAAAACATTTGAGATGCTCAGCAGGTACTCACAACACTGTATGACACTGTGTTGATTTGAACAGGTGGATTTTAACATGCATACTGGCTTCTTTAAATTGTCACCCACGGGATTGTAAGAATATTATTAGGGGGAACGAGAGTCAGAAAAGGAGGAGGGTTATGTCACTTTTATTTTTGCGAGAGGGAGGGTAGTCTGACTTTTCTTGAGAAAAAGGAGAGGGCCTTTTTTCACCCCAGATTTCTATTTTATTTCAGCTTTTCCTTGCAAGATTAATTAAAACAAGACTAAGGCTGGGTCCGAAATTCCATACTAACATGCTATTTAGTACGCTAAAACAGTATGTGAGATTTTTTAGTATGTCCGAAACCTTAGTATGAAACCAACAGTACGTGAAGTGCATACTATTTCCTGGGAAATATCACAGCATGCAAGCACTACACCGGCATATATATCCCACAATGCAATGCAGTAGTGATGACAACAATAACAGACAATGGCGGACCCCAACCAAGGCAGCTCTAACGCTTCAATTTAAGTGTAAGGTTTCATTTGCTAGGAGTAATATAGTTTTTACACATTGTCAGGTATTGCAGATGCCGGTAGAGGTGAGGTTGGCACGGGTTACTATGGTTACGTGTCTCCAACCGGCAAGGAGACTCTCAGGAAGTGACGTCATAATTACGTGCTGAGTGCATCTGAAAAGATACATACTACTGTTTATTCACACAAAAGTACGTTGAACGATAGTACACATAGTGGGTATGTAGTGTAGAGTATGCGACTTCGAACGCAGAGTCTACAGCTAGCTTTAACCCCCTCCCCACCCCAGTAATTTTCATACAGTTCCTAATGACTACAAAACAGGGTGTGTACACAAAAACATTAACCCATGTACAATATACTGTAATGCAATCCAATACAATTATCCTGCATTAAACACCAGCTCTGTGAGGCTTATTATATAATTTTAAAATAGAGGCAGCAAACGTTTTGCAGTTATCATCTGCTGTATATATATTCATTTATGCAGAAGAGTACATCATGTACAAACATTTCAGTCTACAGGTTCAATGATAATACAGTTACAGCATCCTTTAAATAGGTAGCTAGGATCAGGTGCAAACCATTTAAACAAATCAAACTCAGACATCATATAAAGGATCAATATCATGTGAAATGTGTTACATAAAGATCCTTTAGTAGCTACCAGATCATCTAAAAGTTACTAAATTGACAAGATGCAGGATGCAATAAAATGCATAGCTTCAGATCTGCAAGAAATAATTCCTCAGTGAAGCCCCCTGGTGACAGAAAATTAAGCTTGTATATCCAGAGAGCCGCTCTTTTGAGCACTTTCTTCTCAAAGTTGCCTTCTCTGCGGGCTGACATTACTTTTTGTATCCTCATGCACTGAATATTTTTAATAACATGCTTCTTTTCTGATTAAATTTATGCCACACAACATCATATTTTCTAGTTTAGGTACTGATAATATTCAATGAAAGAAAAACATGCTGCTCTGCTGTTTCCTCTTCCGCACAGTGACCCCATCGTCGTCACAGTTCAGGCCTTCCTGCAGGATAACGAGGTGGTGCCGTTATCCATGACCCACCAGTCGCTCTACGTCAGTGTGGAGACACAGGTGGCCATCGCTGGAATCATCCTGGCTGGGGTCTATGTTCTCATCATCTTTGAGGTAAATGGCCTGTGATGGTCACACTCTTCTATGGAAGATGAATGAGTTTGTTTTCAATGCAGTATCTGCTGCCTTGTTAGAAATGTGCAACACGTACGGGTGACGGTAACGGGTAGATATTACAGCAGAGGAAGCTGTGTCTACCCATACCTACAGTAATATACTGTAGTGTATTATTGTGTGTTCCGTGAGCACAAATTAAAGGTGCTGCACACCCATGGTACATCCCCGCAGGTGTTTTCATTTTGCTGGATTTGACCTCTCTTTCTGACTGTGACTGGGTGTGTACAGACTTCGCTTGATTGACACCTCCCTCACTCTTCTGTTTTGTTGAACCATGAACGTGTTGCACTGGTAGGGTCTTTTTCACTGAAGACATTCAGTCGTGCAGCGGAGTAGTAAACAACTCAGTGCTTCCGTTTCTGTGGGAGTTAAAGTGAGCGTGATTGGTGACCACATATACGTCCCTCCATACCTCCGCCTGCCTTCAACTTAAGCAGACGTCTAATCAGCCAGAATAATGAAAAACACCTGTGTAGGTGTACATGACCTTTAATGTGTCATATTAATTCAAAATACTAATCAGTAATAATTAGTAGATGCATCATTAATTTAAATTTACTCATTATAACTTAATTTATAGTTTTTTAGTGGTGAGGTTTATAAGTAAATTTAATGAATTTGTAATGCTTATGTTTACAAAACAGCTTGTTTTCACCACACATAATGCCTATTTATAGGTTATTTATAGATTTTTTAATCATTAACAAGGTATTTAAAAAATGCATCACCTCAGGAAACAAATGATTAATATATTAATAACTACAAATAAAAGGATATTAATGGAATTTATTAACATACATGCAACAAATCATCGATTGATTATCAATCAGTTCATACTTAATGATTCAGTGTTAATAAATGACTCATTAGAAATGAAATGATTATTAACTTTCCACACATTAGTCATCATTACTTTGATGTGTCGCTCACTGCTTCTCACTTTACACATACTTGTTTAGATTTGAGGATATACATGTGTAATTTTCATTCATTTCCAGTCAGTGTTTGGTTTTAATTAGACAGGCCAATCTCCCCGAGCGCGACAAGGTGTGAACTCACTAAGCTGTGCCGGCAGGGGCAACGCCATGATGTGAAAGTCAACAGCGGGCTGTGAGAGATGACAGCACAGTTACACCCTGCACATACTCTCGTGTGTCATCTCCGTTACTGACAGGTCCGCTTGCAGGGGCTGTAATTGAAAGTGCGAGGGATTGTCTCTAAAGTAGAAGAGCATACGGTGCGTGACTATTCAGTCATCAGCAAGATGTCATCTGACTTCGGCTCTGTCAGGTTTCCATTTGTGAATGTCTCACTCCTCTGCAGAGATTTGCTTTTCACCATTAAACCGCAGTTTAACGAGTGATCACATATGCTTTCTCTCACATTTAGGATATTGTGATTTTCCAAATAATAAGTTCAAACAAAGGGATCTCTCAGTATGTTGGTAATTGGACACCAGTTTTCTTAGTCTTGATGGGCACTTCAGTGTAATGTCCTTTCAGAGGTCTAAAGTAAAGAATCACAGCACGGTTTTCTTTATGTCATTCTTGACAAAGGCTGAGGCAGAAAAAGAGAATGCCTTTGTTCTCCTTTATCCATGAACATCTGAACAGACAATTGTATTCAGACAAAGAGAAGTTTCTGAAAGTCAGTAGAGCTATTATTTACCTTGTGTGACGGGACCCAGTTTAGCGTTGAGTAGTTCAGCGAGGTCAATACGCGTTAAAGACGATGGCTGTTGTTCTCATCAAACATTGTTCTTTTACAGCAGACAACAGAGTTAAGCAACTATCTTTGTAGTTACAGTTGCTTATAAACCTGCCGGCAAGACTGCTGCACATAATTCACATGAAATAGAATCTGTTTTTTAATTTTTTGTTGATAAGATAGTGTTCCATTTAGGTCAAGACAAAGGCCACAGATCCCAGTTTCTTCATCAGGAACAACCTCTGCATTTGCCAATACACATAAAGTGACCTACTTCCCAGCAATATATTTTGATGGCATGAGTGTCAGAGGAGCAGCTCTGATGTCTGATAACACATCCATGCTTATCACGGGCTTCAATTTTTAATAATGGGATGCATCATACATGAGAGTGGTGATGGAGCCTGGTGGAGGAGGGCGACTCTTAACAGCATCGTGGATTTGTCTGTAATATCTCCTCGAAGTTCTGCATTTCTTCATATTTTACACAAGAAAATGACAGACGATCATCGACCTGATGGAAAACAAGATCTTTTTTTTACTTCATTGTTCTTGTTCCTGCTACTGTAAATCAGACATCTTTTGAGAATAATTGGCTTTTTTGAGAATGTCTCTTTAAATTACAGTTTACAGTTTTGAAATGTTTCATAACACATACAAAAAAGTAAAAATAAAACACACATCATGAGAAAGATACAAGGTAATAATGCAGCATAAAATCAAATACAACGTACCACAAAAAACATAAAGTGAAATTAATATAAATAAATGAATGAATGAAGCTGTTGCTTTGCAGCAATCACTATAAAGTCATTCCACTCATGTGACTTAACCAAAGCTAATTAGGACATTTGAGTTAACAGTGGAGACTTGTCATAGATGTAAATCCAGAATATTTGACGTAATGTGGCTTAAGTGCCTGTTTGAAAGTGTTGGATTGTATTTGGACTGTATGTGAATGAGAGAGAGTGAAAGAGATTGGTTGTATCTATATTTAAATGTTGATATTCAAATATTGTAGCCTTCTTTGACTCTGAGGCATTAAATTAAGTGTTAATGGTGAATTTCTTGAATTTTCAGATTGTGCACCGCACTCTGGCTGCCATGCTGGGATCTTTGGCAGCCTTAGCTGCCCTGGCTGTCATTGGTGATGTAAGTCTCTTATACCTTAACCTCTTAACTATTTATGAACTACATTCTCAGAAATAGTGATACAGTTTCTGTCCCCCAAAGGTACAATGTACCCCCTAGGGCTAATTATTGGACCTCAAAGTAACTATGTGTTCCCAAGCATTAAAAGGTACATATATGTACCGTTTGTTCTAAATGTTAAGGTACAATATCAGGAGACAGTGTGTGTTAGGCCAAGTACCAAAAAAAGTTCAGTAAAATATTCATTTTACTTTTATATTTGAAAGTTTTACCGTTTCCTTATTTGTTCAAGGTAGATTTTAACTTGTAGGCTATGGTTTAGTAGCCTTGAAATAAGAGAAATAAAAAAAGTGGAAGGTGCTGAATCCTGAGTACAGATATATGACTGATTCACAGTGAATTAAATATTGGACCTGTTTTTCATGAGCAACATTCTGGCAATAAAATTGTATTTTTTCAGAGAAGCAAATCAGGAGAAAGTAAGTTTGTTCACCCCCAAGAGTACAAATAAGTACCCAATGTCAAGGGCACAACAGCTGTACCTCAGGAGGTACTGCCCCAGTGACAAGCCTTTGTACGCCTAAAGGTACAAATTTAGCACATTATCTCTGACAGTGTACTGCTTATCCAAATACTATACTTTTGTCAAAATATAAGTTGGCAATGAACAATTTTAGGGAACAATAACGACAGCTTGAAATTAGCCAAAAGGTTAGTTTGCTAGCTTAAAGGACCAGTGTGTAGGATTTAGTGGCATCTAGTGGTGAGGTTGCAGATTGCAACCAACTGAATACCCCTCCCCTCACCCCTCCCTTTCCAAGTGAGTAGGAGAACCTACGGTGGCTGTCACTTCAACGTAAAAACACGAAAGGCCCTCTCGAGAGCCAGCGCTTGGTTTGTCCGTTCTGGCCTACTGAAATATGGCGGTGCAACATGGTGGGCTCCCTGGAAGAGGACCTGCTCCCAATGTAGATATGAAGGGCTCATTCTAAGCTAACGCAATGATTCTTAGTTTCAGGTGATTATACACTAATGAAAACATAATTATGAATATGAATTATATTCCATTTCCGCCAATAGATCCCCCTGAATCCTACACACTGGTCCTTTAATGGCTATAAGTTAGCTGGCTACTTGAGCTGAATTGGTAACGAGTCGTATGGGCCAAGTAATGCTGTAATTAACTGTGAAAAGAAGAAGAATTTATGGTTTGGGGTGTTTGTCATGCCTCATACTCATCAAAAGCTTCTGTTTTCCAATAATCAATTTACAGCCAAGTTTTTGAATAAGAAAACTGATGCCTTTAAAGAAGCTGATAGTTCTTTGTGTTGGGAAATGTTACTTTAACTGCATTCATCATCTATTTCAACAAAATATTCTGGAAAAGAAAGGTGTGTAATGAATGCAGGAAGGGCAGGAAAAGCACAGGTGTAATTAATAACATTAATTATGGGCCCCAGTTCGAGGGTATTGAGCCTGTGCAGCTCACTGGGGCAATTCAGTGCTACAGAGCCACAGTTAGTGTCCATCTGTGCTTTTCCTGCTATAACAAGTCAAAACGTCATCTGGGGAAAAAGACTTAAAGCACCCAAAGGCAGGGTCTGGCCCAGGGAGGAGTTATAGCAGGGCTCAAATACAGTTACAACATTTATTAGACTTGCCAGGAAGTTTAGCACTGTACTGAAAAAAAACAGCTTGCCAGATCTCAACAAGGGGTTAATGTGTCTGACACTAATTTATTGACTCTTTCCTTTTTGCTTTTTCGTCACAGACCTGATGATTGTTAATAAATCCCTGTCAAGTCTAATTGTTTTCTTTGTCTCTCTCACAGCGGCCCAGTCTGGTTACTGTGGTAGAGTGGATCGACTATGAGACGCTGGCTCTTCTGTTTGGCATGGTTAGACTCTTCAAATCAAATATGTTTTTCACATGTCAGTTTACTCAACAGATCTCCCTTTGGACTGTCTCGTTTGTAAGACTTTACACTTCATTTTATATCACCATCTGACATCTTAATTTCACTTTATGCACTTTCTATCAGTCTTCCCAACTACTGACAATGAAATCTGTTTTTGTGGAAGGGAAATTGACAATATAAAATCTTGTCTCCATGGAAACAAATATTTCCTGTCATGTTTGATATAAAATTAAGAGTACATCTGAAGAGTTTCTGTGAAAGCTAAAAACAGACTGAATTGTATTAAACCATTCTTTTCAGACACATTGTAACTTTAAAGCAGATCACATCTATAACGAAATATTCAGCTCTCATTATTCACATAAAAGATAATTCTGCCAGATCAGTGATATCTAAATTTCATATCGATGCATGACCACAGATGGTAGCTTCCTTTGGACAACTTCCACTGTCAACAGCTGCCACTGAAATTTTCATCTCATTTTGCGAAATACAGCAGAGGGAGTTTCTGAAAATATTCCAAACCTAGATACCGTGTGTTTATATGTGCTACAATACACTTTATATACAAAGCAATTGTGTTGAAGTGTTTATAAATGATATAAATTCAGGTTTATAGCATTCATAAACACTTTGGAGTTGTCACCAAGCTTGCAGTCTCCTCCAAAAACATCTTTTGGACTGTGTTCTTGGCCTTTTGCTCTCATACCATAATGGGTATCATAATGAAGTATCAGTGAAAAGAATATCGTCGAATCCTGAAAGTTGAGCACATTGGAAACATCTGTCTTATAGACCACCACCTCATACGTGCGCACCATCTTGTTGTCTGTGGCGACTGTTTTTGAAATATCAGGGTGACATATAATGTTGTTACATAATGGAAAATGGTTGTTTTTATTCTTTAAACAAATCTGTCCTGTTTCTTCCAGATGGTTCTGGTGGCCATTTTTTCAGAGACTGGCTTCTTTGATTATTGCGCTGTGAAGGTGAGTTGGCTGTATGATAATAAAGATGGGTCCCAGTACTAACATTTAGAAACATTTTCAACATGAAGGTATCATAGCAGTTATTGTACATTTTATATCCTATAGTAATATACCATTTGCATGTTTATCTTTGACCATGTGGGATATTGAGTAATGAAAATAGCCGCCCACGATAAGGCGACAGGCTTTGAGCTATTTCTGAAATTAGCACTGATACATGACACGCCTGTAGTTTTTATGTTGACTCATCTGACATGATCAAGATTTGGGAAGACCTTTGTAATGTAGGATGACCTAACAAGTTTTGATGCCTATCTTTGCATCCTGACTCAAGATGATAAGCTGACAAGAATGACATTTGCTTTGTTTTGTGGGAAAGTTCAGAAAATTAGGTCAGTGCTGTGCATAGAAATGAGCCGAATGTGTTTAATGTTTCTTATTCAGAGAAGAAGAAATCTTTTTGACTGCCACTGCTCTCGGTATGAACTAATAGACATCACCTTTAAACAGTTTCTTTCTTAAGTTATAGTTGTTTGTTCAAACATTTCAGCAAGTAAAGTTAATTTTGCTTAAACTGATTTCTATTGGTGCTGTACTGTAGATCTACATGTATCCTACAAATAATAAAGGAATTCACATTCTCAAATTAGTCTGTTACTCTACAGCATAAGATAAAACCCTCATCCTCTCTTTACAAGGTCAAGGTTTCCTATCGTCAGAAAACAGCTCTGGGATGCTCAGTTTTAATCCTGAACATTCTCTGTAGATGGTGAAGGAGGGCGAATGCCTTTGTCCTTCAGGTACAGTATAGCACTCAGACCTGGACAACAGAGGGATCATGCAGGCTCATGAATTTTAAGTGTGAGGTGGACAAGGGCAGGCACTCCAAATTAAAATACCTTCTCTGAGAACCGCTTAGCAGCCCTGACACATCGCACTATTACACACAAAAGGTGGTCATCCTGAGCTACTCCCATGGGGTTAAGGCTGGCGTATTAGCATTACGGACTGAGTGCGAATCTGTGTGTAATGCAACATTATATGGCTATTTTTGGAATCTGAGTACACTGCCTCTTCTAGTGCTACTACTCATGATGGAAATTTAAGCATTAAAGTGCTCATTTCCGAGTCTTGATGCTCTGAAATGCTGAAACACATCTCCTCAGCAACACCACTCCATGACTACTCTGACTCAGTTTTCGTGGATTGAATGAAGACATCCGCTAAATCGGTCACTTATTAATTGCCATTAACATCGACTCATTGTCATATTACTTCTCTCTGCAGGCTTACCAATTATCCAGGGGAAGAGTGTGGCCTATGATCATCATCCTCTGTCTCATCGCTGCCATTCTCTCTGCTTTTCTGGACAATGTGACCACCATGATGCTTTTCACCCCTGTCACCATAAGGTACAGAATAGCCATTTGAAATTTCCATCCATCCGTTATCTATACCTGCTTATCTCACACTGGGCGAGAGGCAGAGTACACCCTGGGCCGGTCGCCACATAGAGACAGACACTCACATTCACAGCTATAGGCAATTTGGAGACTCCAATAATTAAACTAATTAACCTGCATGTTTTTGGACCCCACACTTATGTGGTGAGTTATAGTACTGGCTTCTGCCATGCCTGATGTGACCAGCTACACCACCTCGCTGAGTAGTTTACTCATCTGCATCTGCACATCAAGTAGATGTGTAGTAAACCTTCAGAAATTTCTAATACTTTTCTTGCAGTATGATATTATAGTTATAGTTTAACAGTCTTATTAAGAAATTTGCAGTGACAAAGCCATTGTTATATGAATTAATTTACTTTCTTAAAGGTATAGTTTGATATTTGGGGAAATACACAGAGAGTTAAATGAGAAGATTGATGCCACTCTCATGTCGGTAAATATGAAGTGGTTAGCTTAGCTTAGCATAAAGACTGGAAACAGGGGGAAACTGCTAGCCTCACCGCATAATCCCTCGCAAAACAGTGAGTTGTCATATTTATATCATAACGCGATATCTCAGGAACGCCTTGAGGGAATTTCTTCAAATTTGTCACAAACATCCACTTGGACTCAAGGATGAACTGATTAGAATTTGGGGTCAAAGGTCACTGTGACCTCACAAAACACGTTTTTGGCCATAACTCAAGAATTCATTTGTAATTATAACAGTTTTTTATTGATTTGGACCCCAAGGTGCTTGTATGAGTCCACCCTCTTTACCTCCTCTCCCTGGATGACAACCAGGACAGGGGGCGTCCTGTTCCTCTGGTAGTCCACCACAAGCTCATTGGTTTTGCTGATATTGAGCTCCAGGTGATTGTCGATGCACCATGTGACGAAGCTCTCTATCAGTCCTCTGTATTCCTCTGTAAATATAGTCTCTAAGTGAAGACAGCATGTTTCTCACTGGAAATTATTCACTGGAATCATACATGTCGATATAGTGATAACTTCCATTTCGCCAAAAAATACACTTAATACCTTTTATTAAATTCCTTCAAAGTCTTCACTACATATATGAGTCTGGACAGACATGGATGTAAACTGCAACTTGACTGGTTGGCGGAGGCATACAACCGCGGTGCGGTAATTCTAGTTACATTTCGATTTTTGTTCAGATTAAACAAACCAGATATAACGTGTTAATTAGTGAGCGTTAGAGGTTCACTCACTTGCTGTTTCTCCATGTTTCCAGTCTTTGTGCTAAGCTAAGCTAACCGGCTGCTTCACATTTACCGTAAACCCGATTATTGATTATTATTCAGTATTTACCTTATCAGTAATGTAATCACAGTGATTTCTCATCAGATACAGTAAATTCTAATAATGGATTAATAAAGGATTATCTATAACCGTGGTCAGCCGTTTTTTGTTTTCTTAGATTTAACTTAAAGTTCTTGTATCTAATCAGTGATTCGTATCCTGTAAGCCTACAGTATTTTTTTTAAAATAGTACAGTAACATCAATCAAGAGATCACAACCTCCTCTCTGAAAAAAGCTGAATATATTCCAGCCCAGGCAAACTCACATTACATTTCTAAAAACAGAACTACTACACAGAAGCTTTAATTTACTGTAGTGCAGTGTCTTACAAATCAACTGCATGTGTGCCACCCACCTCTGTCTCTCCCTCATTGTTAGCGTCTCCATTTTCTGCCCTTGAACTGAGTCCATAAAGTAAACCATTATTAAGTTCTCAAAATCCTTTTTGCTGCCAGAAGGTCAGAATATAGATGATATTTGACTTGACTGAAATGAGACACCCGATAAACATAACACAGATCCGGGCAAAGCGGAGCTCTAATTTGTTACCAGGCCAGCAGGGTGGATATCCTGTACAGCCACGATGTTAAAGGACCAATGCTTTTTATCTTCCAATATCCTTTTTATATTCATGTATTTATTTCTCCCATCCGTCGCAATCTAATCGGGGCTAAAGGGCTTTTCTGTCTCTATCTGATTTTGCAGGTTGTGTGAGGTGCTTAATCTGGACCCCAGACATGTCCTGATTGCAGAAGTAATCTTCACCAACATTGGAGGGGCTGCCACAGCTGTCGGAGATCCACCCAATGTGATTATAGTATCAAATCAGGACCTGCGCAAAGAAGTAGGCACTTTCACAGCTCTCTGCCTAAACTTGCACTTATATACTGTAACAGATCAGCTTGGTGTAATCTGACACATGAACCAGACGCTCAGTAAGGGAAACATAATGCTCTTCATGACTTGTGTGTAACAGAGAATAATAATAAGATGAAGGGGACATTGTTGTTTGAGCTGTACAGGTGGTAGTAGAGTGAATGACAAACTGAGGGACACCTGAAATGGATTCACGTCACTTCTAGCACTTTATTTATCTTTTTTGCGTTGATAATCAGCTATTCTAGAGGGCGGTAGTTTTGGAATTGAGGCAGCACTATTAGTTAGATTCATGGACTTTGTAGCTTAATTACATTTCAGTGTCATTAGGAGACTCAGAAAAAGTCACTAAGGTCACTGTCATGATCAAAAGATGAATTATTAAGACTCCTCCTCATAAGTTATTGTGTTTGTATTGATGAAGTTATTGTGTTTGTATTGATTCATTGCCCTCTAGGCAGTGAAGGATTTTGTACAAGTAAAAGTAATCAAATATATATCACAAAGCCACTGCCATAGACTGGAAACACAGGCAGCCTGGTTGGCACCTTACTCCTCAGTCTATAAAGTGCAGCTAATTGTTTTGAAAATCTCATCTTATGACAAGGTGCTTGGGTAATAATGAAAGACGCATCATTGCAATGGCAGTAATAAATGCACATTGAGAAACAGGGCTGACAGTTATTATTCCAAACAACTCTGCTGCGACAGATAGGGACTACAGCACCACTTTAAACTTCAGTATTTTGAACATTAAATCAAATGACTCCCTGTAATGTGGAAGCAACAGGTCCTGCATAACTTGGCAGTCCGAAGTTAGAGCTCATCAGGTGTCTTGATTAAGAAATCTCAGACTATTGTCACGTTTACTTTGTTCAAATCTGCTGTTTATTTCAAATGGATGTTGCAAGCAATTCAAATATCACTGTTGTCAGGTGAAATCTCACATAGCATATTTAACTTTTTGTTTGTTGTGACATTTAAGTTGGTCCTTGACCATGTACTTTCTCTCTTTAATTTAATAACATTGGGTACCTAATGCATATAATAATAAAAATTATATATAATTTATACAAGTAAAATAAAAGAGAACTAATAATGTGTGTTGGGTAGTCATACACTTACTGTATCCCTTAAAGTGAGAGTTTACTGGCAGTCGTGTTGTTGCTTACAGTTTTTCTAAAGCCTTTATATTACTCATATAAGCTCTGACATTCATGACCTACAGTAATATAGCCTTTACAGTGCACACACATTTGTAGTGTACATACAGACAATTCCAAGTATTTCATGGGTATGCACTGCGGGTAAATTTAATCATCTGTGTTTGCTGGGTTGTACATGTGTTATCTCTGTTCAGCACAATCTCTCTATGTATTTATGCAATCGGGAGTCGTGACCCTTATTTATGTTGATGTACAGGTGATGAATGGAGAAGTAGTGGCAGTGAAACCAATTTATATTTTCGCTGCTGCCGTCATAAATCACAGGAATTAAAAATGTCAAAACAGTGGAGAAAGAAACTGTAACACCTTCCCACTTCAGGGTGCCTGCCCAGTGTTACATACTGTTGCATTAGCAGTCTTCCTATAGCCAAACGTCTATAAGATTTGACTTTAAATTAGTCAAGATGTCTGTATCATGACTGTATCATTATAAGCAACAGAGCTGCCTAAGACTCCCTTCTTCTAGCACATTAAATTATTTCTGACGCCTGTGTGAGTAAGACCTTCCTACAACATGTTCACCTGCACATCAGCAGCAGCTTAGGTTGGCCTGGCTCTAGTCTTCTATAAGTGGCATGCAAGCGCACACTGGAGACCCTTTCTTCGGGATTACTGCCTGATTAAACTTGTGAAGGAGACAGTGTCACTCCTGATGCAAGAATGTGTGAAACCATGTAACTGAACGCCCAGCTCTTTTCCTGTGGTGGGTGACGCACATCACACTTGGTTGAGACCTTTGTGACAATCTATGTCTTTGTGCCACCTGGCTGAGGGTGATATAACAGTGTTTCCCATGTAGAGGATTTATTTTGGCGACCAATTGAAATACAATTGGCACTTTCTTTAACGGATTTTTAGGTCTACTTGGAAATGTTGTAGGAACTACAAAAAAGTGGTCAATGTGCAGTCAAATTGATTAAATTACTGTCCTGATTGGAAGCTAGGTCCTGTACAAACATTGCTGCTTAGTGTAATTGATTTTGACATTGACACTAGAATAATGACCTCACTGTACACATTATTCTTCTCTGTCACCCTGTGATATTTTGGAAAAACATTTAAAGGCAAGTTGTCCTCTATTGTGCGGATTGTGACAAAAGTGATGTCAGTAAACAGCAGTAAGAACATTTTAATCAGAGCAGCCTGTCGCTGTCTGAAAAGGGCAATGACTTGTAGGCTCTTCTCATAACCTTCACTCTTCTTATACTCAGAGGGGCAAAATGCTACATCACTAGAAGACATGACATTTTCCCAGCTGCTTGATGTGGCATCTGTTCACTGCGCGTGACATTTTAGCCTTTGCGGGTGCAGCAGTATGTGGTCTCCTTCGGTGTACAGTAGCTCCTACCACACCGGGCTCCCACGGCCCGCCGTCCAGTTTGTCTTGGCTCGATTTCCCAGGTGACAGAACCGCAGGGACACAGCAGCAGCAGTGCGCTCATTCAGTCATGTCTGGCCTCTGATAAGGACAGCTTGTGTGTGCATGCATGGTTTGCCCGCCTGTTTGTTTGTTTGTTTGCATGCTTGCTTGTTTGTGTCGAGGGGATTTTCGGGAGAAATCCAGAGATAGAAAGAATGGCACAGCTGTGAAGTGTGTGTTTAGGTGATTCTAACCCTCATCAGAGTGTCCTTGTATTTGATTTGTTACAGGGGAAGGTAGCATGGCGCATACAAAATCTCTACCTCTTTTTGGTATAATTTCATTGAGGGACACTGGTGACTCTCCTTGCCAAATGGATCTCCTCCAACCAGTCAGAAGAGTCGTTGACACTGGCTCTGAAATATGGTCACACCAGGGTCACAGTTTACGGCTGCAAACAGAAATACGTTACAGCAGCAAACACGGAAAACTTAGATTCTTTAGTGGTTTGCTCTCTTGTGTTTTGCTACTGAACAATTGGAAATATGTGAGAGGTTTATTGGACTGAGACACTGATACAATATTTTCCAATTCTTTGTTTTTTGCTTTTGGTCTCTTGCATGCGCAGCTACCCACGAGGCTGCCCTGAGGGTCACAGCAGGCTGAGAGAGCAGGTCTCTTTGGAGGCATGAATAAAGGAGTAGTCAGAGTTGTACTGTATGAGTGAGGCAATGAAGGGACATAGAAATGAAATTAGATTGTGTGACATGAAGGGAACCTTTGCATTTATCTTGACAAAGAACATGAATATTGCACAATTGCACACCTGCCACATTCTTCATACTCAAACTTGATTGGATACCTGGTATCTGATATTTCAGATCTTTCAGGTTGTATGTGAGAATATCTTTATCTTTGTCATATGCTGGTTTATCCTGCTGCATGTTTCACTGTATCACCCCTCCCTCCCCTCCTCTATCTTAGGCTTTTGTTGCAACTTGAAATTGCAAATCCTGTAGAGGTCACTATTAACCAGTTTTATCATTATTCTTCATACTGTGCAGGTATAAGGAATAAAGACAGTATAAATCATTCACAGCCCAAAATGTACATCTTTATTTAGAGGCTTTATCATTTAGAAATGGTATGATATATAGATGATGTCATACACGTACCCATTTCCAAGGATTTATCTGATAAAATGGTGTTCTTTGGGAAAGATTAGCTCTCAATTTTGAGGACAGCCTCAGCTGGGGGCTGCTATTTCTTGCTCATGCAGGAAGTAAGATGTGCTCCATGCCAAACTAGTGCTTGGTGGACATGAAAAAACCTTAAGGATGCAATTATCACCGCCTTTTTGTGTGCAATAATCAAATTCTTTACTTTTTTATGTCCACCCCTGCAGGCTGCACACAAATTTAAACTTGTATTGCTTATAATACCACTTAATATAATGCCGCTGTATTCACCTTAACAACTCTATTCTTTACCAAATGTACAGAACTGTAATTATTTAAATTACTGTTTTACAGCGATATAACAGATACGTTACTGTACTGGTTACACCTGCACCTGCTTACACCCCTTTTCTTTGTCTCAGACAGTGAGCAGTTCAGCTGAATCAATTTCTTTCTCAGAAGACCACATGACTTGTCTCACTTTGTGTCAGTGCTATACAGATCATCACTGTGTACAGTTACTTCTTTTTTCTCACCAAAACTGATGTCTAGGCACTAATGCTTTTATCTGAATGAAATCTTAGAGCACTCTTTATCTTAAAGGACAGTGCTGTCTAACACATTGTTATTATTCTTTGTCTTACAGGGGATTGATTTTGCCAGTTTCACAGGCTACATGTTCCTTGGAATATGCCTCGTCCTTTTCACCTCATTTCCTTTCCTGCGGATGCTCTACTGGAACAAAAAACTCTACAACAAGGAGTCCATTGAAATAGTTGGTGAGTTCAGATTTTTAACAAACTCATATGGCTTTTGTGAAAAAAACATGTCTGTAGCACAACCTGAAATCACTTGTGATGGCTTTTGATTATTATTATTATGAAGTGTATTAACATCAGTGCACATACTACCCCCATACTACAGCTACTCACCTTCTCAGGCGATGCAATGACCTCATAGAAACTTAATTAACTCGGCATTATGGCCTCAGCCCTCTAACTCCCACACATGATGTATATTGCCCTCTGAATTGAAGACTTCCCCCCCTCTGTCTCAGGTGATTTCCATAGTATTGCATTCACATTGTCCTCATCAGATGACCCCCTCATCTCAGATAAAACATTTCTGGATTATGGCGTGCTCGTAAATAAAAGGGAAGATCTCTCTGTGGTCATTACAGAATAGATGAGATGTTAATGTTTTAAGTTTACAACTTGGTTTACAGCTACTTTTTGGATTTTTAAGCCCAGTTTTGGTCTCAGTAAATGTGGTTAAAAATTAGTTTAATTAAAGCACTCATGGTGATGGTCAGGCTGAGTTCAACATCAATTACTGGGGTGGAACACTTTCACCTTTTGCCTCTTTCAGCAGCTCGGCTCCCTCAAGAGTCTGATGACTCACCCATCTCAGGAAAAAAACCTTTTATTCTGACGTTCAGCTGTTAGCGTTGACTAGTTGGCACAAAAACCCCCCCGTCCACTTGTCCAGAGAGCAGCCAGAGAGCGGCACTGGACTCCCATCTTAGTTCCAATCTTCTAATTCTTCTAATTGTACTATTGTATAAAATATTCAGCTAATCTGGTACACGGTTCTTTTATATATCTCCTTAATTATCCATTAATATTATCCTCAAGGCTTGACATTGTCCAGAGGTAGAGTAAGATCCTTTAATAAGAATGCAAACCACAGGGTTTGGATAGTAACTGTGTCCTCCATCCTAGAATCTGTTCGCTGCTACTGTAGATCTTTGCATACGAGACCCCGGGGATGTAGATAATGGGCAAACTAATAAAACAGGGATATTTGTGTGAAATTGTTTGCAACTCTTCCAGAAACACATTCACCTCTTATCAGTGTTTACCCACAATACTACAGTGCCGCTCCTCTGAGAGAACCTCAGCAGGGGATCATTAAAACAGAGACCACCAAGCTCCCCAGTCGTCACCACACCGCTCTAATTTAAGGAGTGAGGAAGACCGACTGTTAGGAGCTGTATTGTCACACTGTGCCCCAGGCAGACTGAAGGAAGCCACTGATGATCACTGCGGTGACCGTTCAATGCAGCCCTGATAGCCCATCTATAAATCCCACCCTGTGGAGTTTCCGCTCCTCCCGCCAACCTGGCCTACCTAGGAGAGAGCATGCAGCTAAATCAGCTCAAAGCCCCCGCCACGACTGGTAATTGTGCAGATTCGCTTACAGGAATGTTTTTTTCCTGTGCCAGTTAGATCCTATTAAGGTCACCTAGCAACCTTCCTGAAAAAGGATGGCACCTACTGATATCTACACAGGCGTCCAGCTCCCTCAGGCTGTATCTCAGCTTCAACATCGGCTGTTCCTGAGCTGGTCAATGTGCCTATCGCCTGGCTGCATTAGTCCCTCTATGGGGGCTCACAGCATATTGACCGAAAACATCTTTATATCCTCTCAGTCAGCCTCAGCTGTAGGAGCTCTTACCCCTGCTATACAGTAAACATGCTGCATACTGTTACTAAGCTTCACCACTGTAATGACTGTGTGAGTCCGTGTGTTTAACATGCACTAAACAGGTGGCTTTCTCTCCTGCTCTGTTTGTCCTGTTCCTCCAGAACTCAAGCATGAGATCCTGGTTTGGAGGCAGACGGCTCAGCGCATTAACCCCGCCAGCCGAGAGGAGACAGCTGTGAAATGCCTCCTGATGCAAAAAGTCCTCAACCTGGAGAGTCTGCTCCGCAAGATGATGAAAACCTTCCAAAGGTTAAAAAATAGCACTGAAAACAGCAAATATATCTGTCATTGTCAAGAATGTTTTTATCACTTCTCACAGAAACACATTTTCTGTAGTCCTACACATTATAAAGACATTATTGGTGAATACTGTGTGAATGAGACAAAGAATTCAGTGTTTATTATAATATTGTTGATGACTTGTATGTATGCCCATTAATGCAAATTTATTTTAGTTTATTTTAGATTATTTTATTGTTTAAAGCACAACATTGTACTAAGCATTTTTTTATTTTTATTTTATTTTATTTTTTTGGTTAAAAA
>NTHP01000046.1:724547-745613 GCA_003416845.1 Oplegnathus fasciatus | reverse complement strand
AAAACAGTTCAGACAAACCTAATCAGACAGCGTCATTTGGTGGCAACTGTTGGTTAACAACAGTAACCTAGCTACAGTATTAACAAAACAAAACCCATATAAAAGATGTAGCTTCATAAATTGATTTTCATAATTATCTATTTTCACCTCACCAAGTGTTACATTTCTCCATCACCCAGTTATTCATTCATTTCCAGCAAACTTTGGCCCACATTTACCCTAAAATGTTGCCTGCAGCAATATCTAAAGATTAAAGTCAATACTGGAGAACCAAATCGCCTGTTAAAAACACACATTTCCTGCTCAGCTCTTGCTGAACTCTGGCTGAGACCCCCAGGAACACCTCAGCAGGTTCTGAACATGTAAATGGTGTGAAGCTGCAAAAACGTTGAGCCTCTCTCTCACTCTTGATCTTCTTGTCAGTCTTTCTGCGTCCAATCTTTGTCACTCCGTCACTCTCCCTTTTTGTGTCCTTTCATTGCTCTTCTTTCTTCACTAATTCTCATCAGTTGTGAAATTATTTCCCCAAAGGCCTCGGCCAAGGCAATTACTGGTGCTCACCTGTTTAATCAAATTTTCTCCAAGTGGATGCACACTCTTCCCTCTTTCAAAAACACTCTCAAATTGTAAATATCAGCAGGCTGGTGCCAACTTTTGTCCTCTAGACTAGAATGTGTCGAAATGACATTTTTGTGATAATGAATGCTTCATCAAACCCACCAAGACAGACCAAATACTTCTCCCATTGTTTCCAACCAGTACCACTTCATGGTACGATCTGTTTATGAGATTATAATAAGGGCATGTGTTGAAAACTCCACACCAGATTTAATTCTCACATGTTGGCATTTTCATTTTCACACATACATTTGTTTGAGATATTTACTGACCCATATATTGACTTATATGGGGCAGCAAAGACACAGACAAAAGGTAGAAATAAAGACCTTGATGTAAAAACCCAGCAGTAGTAACATTTAATAAAGGTTGCTGTGCTTTTTGAGATTTGTGATTAAAGACAAATTTAAGTGAACAGAGAGCAGATGGAACTCCATTTTGTTGAATTAATTAACACTTTTTAATCTTTTAAAAACTCTCCTAAGTATCCCCATGTGCCGTGCGCGATATGTCCTCTTGTTGTAAATCTGTGAAAATCTGCCACATTGAGCTCAGTGTCTGTTGGATAAGACCATGAAAGATTTTTTTTATGTATGTGAGAGTGTTTTCTAGCTATGAAGGGAGATATCAGGTGATGTTTCTTGCTCTCTCTCTCAGGTTGGATTGCTATCCTGGGTGCGCTGTGGCTTTTGGTTCTGGCCGACATCCAGGATTTCGAAATCATCTTGCACCGGGTGGAGTGGGCCACATTACTGTTCTTTGCTGGCCTCTTTGTTTTGATGGAGGTATTTCACATACAGCCCATATTTTTGGCATTGAGTGAAAGCCCATTTATATTTTTTCAAGAGATTTTGGACTCCACACAAAAAAGTGGAATCCAAAAACTGATGCCAAACAACAACTTTTGCTTGGAGCCTCCATTTGTCGCGAGGGGTAATTATAACAAATAAAAAGTGAGCCAGAACTTGGATAAGTGTAGGTTTAGCTGGGCTCCCCTCCGACAAGCATCTTTACAAGATACTAAAGGAAAAAAGGATCAGTGCCTACAGTAGATCTATTGACAAGTACACTGGGCAGCGACAGAAATTTAGTCAGTCAGCGAGCTAACAATCTTAAAAGTAATGATCTATTTCTTTACCCATGAGCCTCCCAGTGAAAGGATGAAAAGAAAGAGTAATGTCAGCAAATTAACCGCTTTGTTGTGTCTCTCCTCTGAGTCTTTGATATAGACAATGTGTTGAATGCGTTTAACATTGTACAGTGTCAGAAAGCATTTTTTTGTTCTGAGTGTCAGTACCGATAACAAGAATAGATTTGTCTGTCTGCTTAATGGCCGCTAAATAAAAACCAAATTGCTTTTCTTCTCTTGGTTTAATCCCACCTATAACTAATTATCCTCAGATTTTTTTTTTCATATTAATCTTCTCCTCTTCACTTTTCAGGCTTTAGCCCAGCTGCAGCTTATCGACTATATTGGAGAACAGACAGCACTGCTTATAAAAGTGAGTTGTTCCTTTGATTCTCAACCTCAACAATCGTCTCTCAGGGCTCCATGCAGCTGGGATAATTGATAATTGGGCACAGGTGACATGATATTGGATTTCATGCATATTGATCCTTTTGTTCTGCACAGCCCTGAATTCAATTATTTTGTTTACATCTGATTCCTGTCAGCAGTTGAAGGGGTCTGAAGTAATTTTCACCCATATTCTGGCCTGTGTGCATCATGCAAGCGAGGTGTGTCTTAGCAGAGAATTGCACCAGTAATAGGCACGTCAGCTTGTGTTTAGACCGTGGGCCTCTATAAGTCTAATAATCACACATGACAGGTGGTGTGCTATTCGTGGTTTCTGACCTGCTCAACTCCTCCAAACAATGGACAACATGCTGAGTAGAATTGCATGGCCTTTTTCTCTTGATACAAGTAGAGGGCAGGTGAAAGGAGGTGATATTGCCTCCTTTAACCTGGCCATGCGTACCTAACATAAGACTATCAAGAGGGTTCAAACACCATCATGCTCGTCACATGTGGAGAATTGGCCTCGCTGTGTGTGTGTGTGTGTACAGAGTTCAGAGATAAAACTCAAAGACACCACCACCACCTGGGGTCGTGTCGCACATTCAAACAGCTTCATCCCCTCAGCCTCCGCTCCCTGACGAGAGGTTCAGTGTCAAAGAATGAACATAATTGATGTGTTTGATTTAAAGCGGTGACGGGCTGAGGGGGTGGCGTCTGCATCTGAGTGGCAATGAAAGAAGCAGTTATCTGACGCTCTTATTATCTCCCCTCTCAGGCGGTGCCAGAAGACCAGCGCTTGGCTATAGCCATTATCTTGGTGATGTGGGTCTCGGCTCTGGCCTCTTCTCTCATTGACAACATTCCCTTCACTGCCACCATGGTAAGAGGCTTCAGCGTGATGCTTTAATTTCACACTCCAGTATATCCTTGTGAAATCACACACACAAACACAGTTTAAACAAGGCATATACATACATGAAGTAGTAAGGAACTGGTCACAAATCGTTGAATTTGAGACGGGTTTCACCACCATTTATTACTTTATCTCGCTTGAAACAAAACTAAAAAAAGCTAGTTTGTGTGTAGCTCCTATAAAATACTGTAATCAGTATAACCAGCATGGAGTGTTTTGACACCTATAAATGGTGTATTTAAAGCCATTTATAGATGTAACTATTGTTGAGGTGACTTTTAAACACAATCTCTAAGGGCAGTTAATTGTTTTATTGCTCTAAGAAAACTGAGTAGTAGCTCCAAGTGGGCCAGTGGCTAGTTTTATCATTGTAACTGAAATTTATTTTGGTCTGTAAATAATTACAAAAACAATTTGGGATGAAAGAAAAAGAAAAACAAGACACAAAAAACAGCACAGAAGGAAACTATGAAACACAGCATACATATTTTGTACAGATCCAAAAGGTAGAGGCTGAAGCTACAGCTTATTGCATCTATCATATTTGTTTGTTAAATGAAACTTTGTTTCCTGTTTTTTTCATTTTAAACAACAACAGCAACAGACACAGAAAGTAATGTATGTGGTACTTATATGGAGAACAATATAAGGTGTTTAATAATGCTTGATTTAAGAAATCCTTAATTGTATACAGTATTGGAACACACTGACATTTTTGCCTCGGCATAATGGTTTCCAGCATGATTTATTGCGTATTATCACTCCTAGCTGTATCCTCCCTCCAATTCTGATGTCTTTAACATCATTGAAATAAAACATTGCGTCTTCCAACAGCCCACCAGGACAATGTTTTCACACCTGAAATGTAGGATCACTGGCACGACAAGTGTTATTAGTTTTACATAAGAAGAGCAGAGAAAACAGTGTTGTTCCAAATGCAAATAACATGCTGTATCTGACTTTCCGTACAACAACTGTTGTCTTAAAATATTGGAGGATACAGAAAGATTCTTTCAGACATGAATCATGCGGCTTCTTTCTGTTAAAAATATCAGACCAACTGCCGCCTCACCACTTTTGTTGTCAGCTGTCTGTTTTGCTGAAAATTAAAAGATTGTACAGAGATCAATGTTTCAGAGGGGCGCCAGTGTGCTCAATTAAAATGACAGTGAGAAAAGGAAAAGATGTTATCCCACTGACAGATTGAGATGTTGCTTGTTAGAATTAAACTGCCAGATTTTTGACTAGTCAACCAGTGTATCCAGGGGTTTTGAAGATGTCCTTTTCTCTGGATGTTTTTCCATATTTCCAGGCCCATGTGAGTGTTGTTCTACCTCTAAAAGAACACTTAAAGCCGCATCAGTTTTCAATTTAGTGCACAGCTGATAAGAAAGCATGTGCTGACTGTCACAATAGACTGAAGCTGAGAAGAGTTCAGACTAGAAAACTGAATTTATGAATGAATCAATTTAGAGGCTCTCATAAATTCAGAGGAATAGTTTTGACATTTTGAGAAATACGCTTATTTGCTTTCTTGCTCAGAGCGAGGTGAGAAGATTGACATCATTTTCATGTCTGTACAGTAAATAGCTTAGATTAGTAAGACTGGAAACAGCAGGAAACAGCTGGCCTGGCTCTGTCCAAAGGTAAAAATGTCCGCCTACCAACACTCCTAAAGCTCATTAGCTAATTAACATGTTATATCTTGTGTAATGAATAGGTACAAAAGTGGATTTTGTCAGGGGAAGATATTTTGATTGATATAAGGCCGTGTACAGTGTATGCATGCTCTGTTGGTGTGGTTTGTCAAAGTGATATGCACACCAGTATTCTGTCCTCCAAAGTCTGGCTACACCAGCAGGAACTAATGGAAATATTCTCCACTAGGCTGCACATGAAAGGTTTAATGTTTCATTTGTAGACTCAGTAAATAGAGTACACACTGCTCTGCTATCATGGTGGGATCCGATCTGGCTCATCACCTACTCTATGTTGCATGTAAAACCCATCACATACCACATCATAGATGGAGCCCCTGTGCATATGTATATGTATTTGGGGGTTGCTGGTATTGGAAAGTTTGAGACTGCTTGCTGTGCTTTAGGCACCAAACTCAGCTGAAATAATGTTATAAAAAAGGAATTCACATTCATTTTCTTATTAAGATTATTTTGGAAAAGGATTGCATATAAAAATGATTTTCTGCTAGAAGGGTTAAGACACTACAAGCGGTGTTTATTTTCAATAATTTCCAATCTATCTCTGTACTCACAGATTCCAGTTCTCATCAACCTAAGTCAGGATGCAGATGTGAACCTCCCAGTAAAACCTCTCATCTTTGCCTTGGCCATGGGAGCCTGTCTTGGGGGTAAGCCTCTATTTCTATTCTCTTCATTTAATAAAGTATAAACTAAAGTATAAAAGTGGTGTATGAGACTGTTTGGTTTTGGGCTAAAAACACACAACAACCGTTCAGAGTTCCTTACAGTCTGTGGGGACTTTATAGTTTATCCCTGTTTGAAAGGTGTGGATCTTTATCGATGGCCCCTGCCAGAAGGAGACATCATATGCTCGAGGTGACAGCCACACTTGGTACAGCTGTGTCACTCCCCAGGGAGGTCAGGCTGTGCTTTTTGTGAGAGCAGCCCAAGGCCCTCAAAGCTTGCCTTATTCAGGCTCTGCCACACCCCAGCGGCCGGCCCTTAAATACAGTGTGGCTCTGTTTGGGTGGGAAGGACACAAAGAGAGAGAGAGTTAGAGAGCTGTCATAGTGTTTCAGTTTAATCAACTGCACTGTGACAGGTCCTTATCGATCGGCAGTATGATGTTGCCACCGCCCAGCTCCATCCCCACACTGACACCTTTTGAGATGTGAGCGGTATCGAACGGCAGGATGGATACGCTCTCTGACTGTCAAAATGTTGCCTACAGTGGATTAAAAATAGTAAAACTTTATACTAGATTAAGGCTGAAATACTGATCATAGCAGTGCATAAATGTTGAATACTTGTCCTCTGTAATTATGCTTATGCTCTTCAAAACTAAGTATTTTGTTCTGATGTGAATAATATAAAAAAAAAGTGAGATTTCGATTAAGTTTTCCTCAATGTTGTTTTCCTGTCTGCCTAGGAAACGGCACACTGATAGGAGCATCAGCCAATGTTGTGTGTGCAGGAATCGCTGAACAACACGGCTATGGTTTTTCCTTCATGGAGTTCTTCAGGTAAGCCCTCTCTCCCTTAACAGCACTAAATATATATCAAGCAGTCCAAAGCAAGAAAAGGTCATGAACACTATGCTTTAAAATCTTGCTTAAAAGTTGCCTTATCTTTCGTTCATCTCTTGGCGTAATGTCAGACATGTGCATGAAACCTCTACCATAGCCTATACTGCCTGCAGGGGTACTTGCATGTTAATGTCATCGTATGCTACGATGGGAGATGCCAACAATGTGTATTGAGCTGCCTGAGAACATTTAGAGAAAAGTCCCCCAATGCAGATTCTGAATTGCAAATGCCTGAGTTTCCCAAGAGTCCTGTTCATTGAAATGTGTATCATGTGGCAGAAGCTCCTCTCCTCTTTGAGGGGATGTTGCTGGAATTGTGGGTACTGGCACATTTAATGCATCTGTCTAAGCAGGACCAGGTTTTTCAAGGGTTACCACCTGACCTTGCTTGGGATATAGACAGCAGGTGTACCCTTCTGTCAGTAAAATAACTCCGGGAAACAACCTGGCAGACATGAGTTAATGTCATCTGGTCTGGGCAGTGATTTCAGTTTGTGTCCTCTCCAGTGACGCTGTAAGGGCACTGAGAAATGTTTACTACAGTGAGTGTGGAGGAACTCAAACTCTACACTCAATAGTCTACAGAACACTGGCTCATTGAAAAGCATGGACAGTCAAACATATGTGTGACTGATTGAATTGATACTGAGTGAAACACTCACAGAGAGCTTGATTTGAGAACTCCCTGATGGTTTAAAAAAAAAAACAACAACCCCAAGTGAATGGTGAAAAATGTCATTATATCTCAAGCAGGATGGTAAGTAGGATGCCTTCCAAGTTGCCACCTGCTCACTAATAATTTTCAATCTGGTGACGTAACAGCCAGACATACTTTGCAATTTGCTTTTTGGAGAAATGGAAGTGGTCAGTGATGTTGAAAGACGGATGAATATGAGTCTGATTAGGCTTAATATGCAATCGCTTGGAAATAGCATGTCATTTCATTGATGGAACTACTAAGTGTACTGTATGTAATGATGAAAAGAGAGAGCGAGACCAACCCTCTTGGGATTTTGTTCTGTAAGTGATTGTATTTGAATCCGTGATTTGAATGTCTGCAGGTGGGATTTACATAAAAACTCTGTTTTGTGCACAGACATTCTGTCACTGCAGTGCCAGTTTACACTCTGACACTTATAACTTAAGGCAGTGTCTGTGGCTGTGCCAACGCTGTGGAGACTTTCGTGACCAAAATGCGCATCAAAGAATCACGAGGTGAAAGCCAAGGTTACCAGAAAACATTTCCACTGGACCGAGTGACAGGGCTTGATCACTGCTGCCAATTTAACGGAGAGTCCCCGCATGGATGACCTGTCGTTCGTCTGTAATTCTGCCTTCCTTTGCACATTTATGGTTCTTTGTGAGTTTATATCAAAGTGGCAGAGCAAATTTTGTTATGACATTCATGGTGCTTTGACTGTTGAATAAGCATGTGAAGGATGTGACCTCTGGGAAATTTTGATAGGCATTTTTACTTCTGCATTTATACTAATTGAAATAATAAGACAAAGATGAATTGTAATTAATATAACTGTCAGCTGCACCCCTAATTACATCAATACAAGGATGAATACAAGGAGGCGACCATCCATCAATCAATGGGCAATAAATGTCACGTTAGTGTATTCTCCGTGCTCTGTATTGCAATAGCATGTAGTATACAACACTGAGGTATGACTTAGGTTTTCCATGGTTGGTTGTTCAGAATTTTTAGCTGGCTCCATTAGGCTTTTGTCCATCTTGATTTCCTAAATCAGGACGAGCAGAGGACAGGAAGTGAGATTGTGGCTGGTGTTGGTGAAAGAAAAGAATAACCACAGGTGACCATTTGTGTTGTAAAGAAAAAAAACCCCCAAATTACCTCGTCATTGTCAGTTTCTTGTTTCCTTCTCACTCTGCTTCAAAGTTCCCGTAGAAATCAATGAAATAATTGGTGGAAATGTCATCACAGTTGGTTCTGCATGTTGACTAATGTATTATTGCACTGAAAAGAAGAGGATTGTCTATCAGCATGGGATTTCATTGAAATGGATAAGAACAGTTGCAGCCTGTCAGCTCTACTTCTCTCACACTGTACCGGTGTTTACAGTTATTGGATAGAAGCATTGCTCTCGGCTGAAGCACTGCCTGTAATTGGCTGTCTGTGGCAAGGGTCACAGCTGTTCAGAGAGACAGGTAAGGCGGAGAGAGGTCTGTCTGCGACTCCAGGCAGCTGGGACAGACTAGTGCTGTATCAGGTGGTTAAATTCAGGGCCCAGATGAGCCCACAGGGACATGGATGCCTGTTTGATAGACCATCACAAAGGAAAATGAGTGGCCCTGAATAGCCCTGCAGTTAGTTGGTATGGTCCCTGTTGCTTCCTTCATGCCTCTAATCCATGATCATCCTCCTCTCCTCAAACCATTAACCTGGGGAGCATGGCAAAAGCACCTCCTCTGTATGTACTGTATTGTAGTCCAGCTCGACAGGGTATGAGCCATTACTAGTGCTTGCATGCTCAGTGTGAAAAATAGCCTCTGTTACAGCCTCTGTTTAGTACCTTAACACTCATTTTCACAGTGATGTTTGATCAGTGGTGGAAGAAGTAATATAATAAAAATTATGATAACAATAAAATCTAATTATAGAGCTACTTTAAGAACATCATTGCTTTACATGGGAAAAACAAAAGTAAAAGTACAATTAAGTCAAATCCAGCAAATAAAATACAGAGATCAAAACACCCCAAGTACACTAAAATCCGATAAAAACACTAAAATAAACAAATAACACACATGAAACATATTTGAACTTGGGTTAACATTAATGGATTTTTTTTTAAAATAAAAGGCTTTTTAGAAAATACTAATAATATTATTAGTATAATATTACTCCTGCATTCAAAATCCAACTTAAGTAAAAGTACAGTACTGTTATCTGCAGAATATGCTTATCAGAAGTATATAAAAGTACAAACTGTATCAAAAGTAAAAGTCCTCGTCCTGCAGAAAAGTGGCCCCTGTGAGTGATATGCAGTATTATGATGTATGACATTAATAGATAAGTATTAATATTGGTGCATAAACAGCATTTTACTGTTGTAGTTGACTAGCCTAGCCTCCAAAGGGTCACAAGATAAGTCTGAAGTGTTGTGAGATGATTAATGAGAGCGATAAAAACCCAAAACAAAGTTCTGCCACATAAATTTCTTTTAAAAAAAAAAAATATTTTTTTGGACTTTTCTGTAATCCTTAATATTGCACAGTTTTACTTATTTGGGTCTGGAACAGTTAAAATCATATGAGCTCTCATAGACATCTGAAACATGACAAGGGGCCCAAATAGACACTGTTTTTAAAGTTTGGGAACGGCTGGTTTAATCTTTAATGAAGCATGTGTTTTATAAACTTATAATATGTTTTTATGTAAACTCTTAATCTGAAAAGTAACCAGTAACCATAGCTGTCAAATATAGAGTAAAAAGTACAATATTTCCCTCTGAAATATAGTGGAGTTTAAAGTAGCATCAAACGGAAATTAGTAAAGTACAAGAACCTGAATCATACTTAAGTGCAGTACTAAAGTAAATGTACTTAATTACTGTCCACCTCTGATATTTAATTCTGTCATTATACTCTAATCTCATCTTTAAACTGTGACTAAGTTGTTTTCCTGCAGGTTAACGACAGGGCACAGATAGACTCACATACTGAAACCCTTGTTAGCTGAGGTCATTTTCTCCACACTGGTGTTGTTGGGATGTCTGCCCTCAGCCTTGAAGGACTTGTAAAGCAATCATAAAGCAAATCACCACAGGCGTCTGATCAAAAAATGTATAATTACACCGCTTTTCATTTTTTGATTTTTTTACTTTGGTAGAGCTCCTGGTCTGCCATTCACTGTGCAGTGACCACTAGGCACAGTAAACAAACAGGCTCCAAATCAAATGACATCAAACAATGCGAGCTGATTTAAAAAGAGAGGGCCATTATTCTGTTTCTCCACACCTTATGCTGCCCTCCTTTGTCGCACCATGTGAAAGAATTATATTCCCTTTCATACAGCTGTCTGCATCTGCAAAGGAGACCTGCGCTAGGCCCGCACTAGTGACTGCAGGTGTGCTACCTTCATTTCCAAGAAATCTAACATGCACTGTAATCAGGGAAAAACAATTATATAACGACAGAAAAAAAGTCCTATTGAATTCTATACCACCATACAGCCTAAACACTGTACATTTGAGCATTTTGTAAGTCATCCTGCTTATTGGTTCAAGCATTGTCAAAGGGAGCAGTGCTGTCCTGTGTCAAGCATACAGCCTCCACAGTCAGACGAGCGCGTCCCTCTGGTTTATCTAAAGAAAGTCTTTGAGATTGCATCAGGGCTCTCAGAGAGCTCCCATCATATGCAATTAAATCAGTGTGTGAGATCTCAAGGTACGATGGGAATTTTTAGACAAGGTGAACTGTATTCCTCTCAGTGCCGTATTGTGGCAACTTTTTTCATTTGCCCTCTGTCCCCTCATGCTGTGCCTGTGATGGGGAAATGGGTATTGCTCAGCAGAAAGAGATTCACTCGTGTAGAGGTGACCTCAGCTTGTCTGATTATGATAACGGTTTAGAGGTTCCTCACTCCATCCATCTTAAATTTCATTCATTCCACAGAGATACAAATCACAGTGGTCTCATGTTATTGGGCTATTTAAAGGCCTTCATCTTGTAAAACCATATTTCCCATTTTTACATATTATATGTACGTAGAGTATAATTTAAATGTGGTGTAAGCCTGTTAAAACTGTGACAGTTTGTGCATGCGCAGCACTGTAAGCGATGATAGTTTGACAGGCAGTTTAGGGTACCTCCTGAGTGCACAGAACTCTGTCCCCTCTCCCTATCCAACAGAGTTAGCGTTATAGTATATACACACCACAAGTAGCACTGCAGCACAGTATGGAGTGAACTGCATTCTTCACCTATACATGTAGATCAATATACACACCACTGAGCCGTTGTGACCCCGCATCTACAATGCTGAATCCTACATTACTATCCAGCTCTGGAGTGTTTTATAGCATTGATTCTTTAGCCTGAGGGTGAGTGGTGTGTTTTAGTGGGCTGAAGTTTTCTGTTCAGTAGCACCACTTAGCAAAGGTCTAATAATCAGAGCCTGTCGCCGATGTGGCTGCGGGTTGTACGCTATCAAAAAGAAACCAGCACAGTGTAGAGCAGTTTTATTTCTACTCAGATATTCAGTGTGTGCAACGAAATAAAACAGCAAAGCTTCTCACACGGTTGGAATACAGTATGTGATTTTCAAAGTAAAAGTCAACTCTTTCATTCCTGTGATTATTCCTGTGGTCAGCTTTCAATAGCACACTGTGCGACAGCAGTTACAGGTTATGTTAAATAAATGAATAAAAAAAGAGATTACCGGAGTGTTGTAGAGGATGAACAGGAGAGGGACCTCGGGACAGAGGCTCAAATCAATCAATAAGATCACTCTTCAATCTTCTTGGCATTTAAATAGTTAATTAGAGTTAATTGCAAATGGTAAATTGAGTTGTTGTTGCCAAATGTTAACAGGAAGCTAAAGCCATTTCCTCTGAAACATTCCAGTTGTCCTAAGAGGAAGTTTTGTGACGAATAGGACAGCCCTCTAAAATTACAGGTCAGGTTCTTAGAGATCAATTTTAAAAGCCGGCTGACACGTCTAACTTTCCCTATTATTTTTCTTAGAGGTTTTCCTCATTATTCACCCCCTATTAAACCTTTGGTGTGTAAATAAAAATGATAATCACCCTGACCTTTGTACCTCAGTTCAGTTGTCTACTCAAAAAATTTGACTCTGTTACTATTTAAATGCACCGCCACACCATATTGAAATCATTATTAATGAGCTTAAGTGCTTGACTAGCCTCATTAATCTTCAGTTCAAGTACTAATTTGACATTTCCACACGCATATTAAATGGAAACAGCCTAATTTTATTCATCTGAATGAAGAAATAGTTGTAGCAATAAAGAGTAATACATTGACACATAATTATCAGATATGCACACACACATGCACACACACACGGAACATTTACTCTTTAATTTAAGGTCCTCTGGACTTCTTAGGTGCTTTTCTCAGCTTCTTCAGTGCAAAAGACTTGATATATGGGACATTCTGAAAGGTCATCTTAAAATAGGGCTTTGAAATGGCTTCAGAGGACCTTATATAAGAGAGATACAACAGAGAATAGATCCAATAGGCCAATGGCTGCTAACTCTTTCCAACTCTTTGAAAAGGAAACTCACAATGCACATGAATAGCTTTTCAAGTGATTTTAGTCCTTACTGTGTTTTGATAAAGACCATTTTCTGTATTATCTGTATTTTGAGGATCTTTTTTTGTGTGTGGAAAAGCACTTACTAAATCCTTTGTTATTTGCTTTTGTTTTCCATTTCTGGTACTGATATTTGATTAGACTTATCCGGCTTATTTTTGATGCAGCACAACAAACAGTGATTACTTGTTAATTAGGGAACTGCATTAAGTGCTGAAAGTGTCTGTGAGATATGAAATCGTCGAAACATTTAACTTTGCCCAGCTGTCAAAAATATCTTAAATAAGGAACTCATGTAATACAGCGGTAATTGGCCACATGGGGTGATCTTTAATTAATTTAATAATTTTAACACATTTAATGACAGTAACTCTGACAACCTATGTGGAGATTGGTACACACATTCTCTGGGGGTACTCTGTAATTTTGCCCATTGTACAGTTTTTTTTTCACATATCCTGTTTTGTTTAAAGACCAATTTGCACCCATATAAGCACTATGAATTACGCCACATACAGCAAACTTTGCCGCATTTCTTGAATAGGTCCACATGGACACCATAAATACCAAAAACCTGTATGGTGTAATTTTGTGGCTACTACAGTTAGGTATCAAGTAGGCTACACTTTTAGTATGAAGTAGTTAAAATGAATGCTTTTAGTCCACACCTCTGGTAACAGGATCCAAACAACAGTGAATCAGTGCATTATATATTATTCCATGAATCTATCTGGCTATCAATTGTGTTCTAAAAAGGCACATTTTCTGTAGTAAAATACTTCTATTGACTTAATCAGGGTTAATCCACCACATTGACACATATTTTACCTTCCCAACTCAACTTTCCTTCACATTTTCAATTTATAGATTTCCATAAAAGGCAAGTTCATATGGGAAAGTTAAAACATAAAACAAGAAAGTCATGGGCACCTATCAAAATACTAAACATCAGTGCTAACTGAGCCAAAATCTCAGGCCTTGAGATCCTCTGAGGAGGAATCCTGCCCAGGTAAACAGAAAATACACACAGCAAAGAGACATGTAACCTTTTGCATCTCTCTAAAAACCAAGCTGGCACAGTTAACCCTGCCATTTCACATATAGGCGGGTGACAAAGTAAAGGAAAAACCAACATGAAGTGTCTTAGTAAGGTGTTGGGCCACCATGTGCTGCCAGAACAGCTTCAATGCTCCTTGGCATTGATTCTCCAAGTCTCTGAACTCTACTGGAGGGATGAGCACCATTCTTCCAAAAGATATTCCCTCATTTGGTGTTTTGATGATGGTGGTGGAGAGCGCTGTCCAACACGTCGGCCCAAAATCTCCCATAGGTGTTCAACTGGGTTGAGATCTGGTGACTGCGAAGGCCATAGCATATGATTCACATCGTTTTCATACTCATCAAACCATTCAGTGACCCCTCGTGCTCTATGGATGGGGGCAATGTCATCCTGGAAGGGACCACTCCCATCAGGACAGAAGTGTCTCATCATAGGATAAAGGTGATCACTCAGAACAACTTTGTATTGATTTGCAGTGACCCTTCCCTCTAAGGGGACAAGTGGACCCAAACCATGCCAGTAAAATGCCCCCCACAGCATAACAGAGCCACCAGATCCCCTAGCTGTAGGGGTCAAGCATTAAGGTTTTTCCTTTAATTTGTCACCCGTCTGTAATTGTCTGTGAGGATCTGCCTGACCTGAGTGTGTGCTACAGTAATTATTGCAACGAAAGAACACATCAGTGTAATGGCTGTTGCTCACTGAAAAAAAATAAAGTTTGTCTGCTGGTAAAACTACATTTAGAACAAATAGAATATAAAGTTGTGTTTATGCTTGATGCTGGCCAATGGCCAAACAAACAGCCCATCACCCTACTGTTATCATGTGTCATCATCATCATAATAAGTGGGCATGCTTTAGAAACACCTTGCTGTTATCACTTTGTCATTAATCTCAATAGGAAGATTATCACCGTTAATAAACAGTGATGTGAACCATCATCAGTGAGAGGTATGGCAGCAGAAGGTTTATGGCTGTTTTCTGGTTTATTTGGGCCTGACTTTTTTATTGAGTCTATCACTGACTCAGCCTCACATCACCACAGTAGTAAGCAACATCTGCTCTAAATGATATTTTAACGATATGGCTTCCCTTAATGTTTCCATAGGGCTACTGTAGTTTTAATTAGTTCTTTGCTGCTTTGACAGAGATGAATTGCTGGCACACTAAATATACATGTAGTTTCTTTTCTCGTTTTGTCCTCCAAAAGTGATCTGTGTCAGAGGCTGGGGGCAAACAGATCTCTGGCCCTCAGAGCAGCCATGTGTCCATGTAGGACATGGTAGACATCCAAATGACAAACCATCTGCAGTTATGGAGTCATCTAAGGACACATCTTGAATTTATGATACTAACTGAGGAATGAAACTGGGAAAGTCTGACTAATACTACTTAATATAGTTTTACATGGTTACTGCTACTTCTATGGCAATGATCATTGCTGTTGCGTCAGGAAGCTAACTAAATTTCATAAGAATAAGAATAGGGTTGGCCTTTGCAAATGCCAGGCAATATCACAATTTCCTCAGGCCTCACAACAAACTTTAGTCTGTCACAGGTGCCCAACTTTGGACGTTGTTTGTGTGCACTTGAAGGCTTTTTAGTCTCTTTCGTCAAGCATGATGTGATTTAATTTGGCAAATAATATGCAAGCCCCTTTTAACATTTCATTGGGCCTGTCTTGGAGCAGCGGATAGTCAGCAGGAAGACAAACCTTCACCTGCAGGCTGACGTGTCCTTGAGCAAGACACTGAATTTGTACCAGCTCCATCAGGGCTGTGCAGCTCCGACCTCCCTGTGCAGTGGTCCGAGCGAAAACAGAGTTCCCCAGTGGCGATCAGTCAAGTGTCACACATCAGAGTAAGAATCAGTTTTAGTGGCAAAGAAAGTTTTCACATATGAGGAATTTGACTGTCTCTGGCTGCCAAAGTTCAAAACACAGTAGGTCATACAATTAGTTCAGTAAAGAGAAGCAGACAGTTTGACAGGAGAAGAACAAGAGGAAAAATATAAAAGGAAAAATGTGGTTGAACTTTTGCAAAAGTTTAGCAAAACATTTGACATGAGGCAATAGGTCTCTTGAAGATGTAGCATGTAAAGGCGGGTGTTCTCTACAATGACCATTTATGTCCCACTCATTGTAATTTGCTTCTTGTCTCTTGACCTCACACCGGAAAAGTAGCGTCTGAAAAAGACAAATGCGTAAAGACACCTGTTTATAAATGTCAGGTCAGCTGCACAGAGACAGCTAATTGATTCATCACTGAGTTGTTTATTCTGGAGTGTTGTCCAATGAAAGAAGGGAGAGAATAACAGGAAATATTCACACATACCACAGTACTTAATCGTACATTTTGGCGACCTTTGGCATCCCAAATGACATTAAACTGGACTCTTATGAGGAGGGACACAAAATAGTTGTAGAGGGAAGCTGTGATGTCGTGTGACGTTGTGAAGTACCCACCGCCTTCTCAAACACGTATTCATGGACAAGTTGCTTCAGGCAGTCAGCTCCATTGGTCTGATATAGAGAAATGTAGATAAATGCGTCTGCAGTTACCCATTTTTGAACTGTTGAGAGGAGTGATGATTTTTCTGACAGTTGAACTGTACATATGGCATGAGACTTGACACATGCCCGCGTTACAGAAGGTACCGCAGTCCTTTACAGTAAACAAAAAATGGAATTAAAGAAAGACAGAGAGAAAACTTTGCATTGTACTGTACAGTGGCCATTTTAGGGCTTGTCAGGCTCAGTTCTACGTTGTGAGACTTTGGCTAACTTTCATCAGTCTTAGTATTTGGAGCAGTCATGTGGGGAGTACACTGACAAATGAGCAGTGTTGTCATTTCTGTGTGAAAACTTGTGTGAAGCAGTTCTCTGTCAGACTCAGGTACTTTATCAGGTTCAGCTGTATTTAGGCTCAGCTTTGAGGTGATATAAACACATCAACGTTGTATTCAAAGTTTGCACGTTAACATGGTAACATTAGCATCAAGCTCAAAGTCAAGCTGATGCTGTTGGTGGTTGTTTTAGAGGTATCCTGTCATTAAATGAAGTACTGAACTGTAAAGTTTGACCTGTGGTTGCACTTAACGAAAAGTCAGGGGAACATCAAGTTCTTTAGGACTCATCATCTGGGGACCACGAACATCTGTATGACTCTGGACCGTATAAACTCATGACCACTTGTGACTCTTTATTCATTATTTGCACCATTGTTGGTTTTTCAGTAATCCTTCAAACGCTCTCCATTTATGCACTGTACATACTTTGAGGTGACCAACATTATATTAACCTGTCACTTCTCTTGCTTCTTACAGGTTAGGATTCCCCATGATGATAATGACGTGTATGATCGGCATGTGCTACCTGCTGGCCACCCACATCGGACTAGGATGGAACATGTAATCTACAACTGCTGTACAGAGCCAAAGAGACTGTGTGTGTGTGTTTGTGTGTGTGTGTGTTTGTGTGTGTGTGTGTGTGTGTGCATGTGACCACTCCTTCAAGCATTTAGAGTTTCAGCTCACTGTAATGTGACACGTAACCTGATTGATTGATCAGATTACAGGCACTCTATGAAGCACAGCAGCCATATTTTTGGAAAATGTCTTTGACTTAGGTGCAGACCAGCAGCGACCAGAATTACAGGAGCTTTGACCAAAACTTTGGGATCTAACATTGATGACCGGCCGAGTTTTACCAACTTTGTCAAAAACTTGAACATTTTGTCCTCAGCAAAGAGCCAATCCAAGGGAAGGAAATGTGTCTTTACTGGAATAAAAAGGTCCCACTCCATAATTCTGTACATGGTGCTACTGCCTCAATGGGTATAACTGGTGTAAGTGATTCCAGCTATGACCTCTAATGTCAGACTGTTCATTCTTTTGGAAACGTATGTGGTCTGTTTACAAAAAAGCAACAACTAACTTCAACAGAAATGTTTTACAGTGATTTGCTCTTAGAGACATTTAGGACACTGATCAGTTTGTTTCACCCATGGTTTACCAAACTTATGCTAATATTTTAAAGGAACCACAATACCCGGTGAAAGGGATTTTATAACGGTTAATGTCTAATATTTTTGTCAGCTGCGCAAATCTCAGTGCCTTGTGAATGAATCTGAAAAACAAATACAATTTATCAATTAAATTGGAGAATAGCAGATTGATTAAATAAAACAGATGTAGACTGTTATCTAAACATTGTATACTATCTATTGTACTGTGTACACAATAATCTCACGTAAACTCAATGATTTAGTTAACCATATTTAATGTAGAAAATGTTTAATCATGTAAATGTTCTTACATGGAATGGACAAAGTCTTCTTGCCTTATCCAGCTGAAACTATCACCTGTATTTATTGTACAGCCCGACAACCTGAACGTCATTCATGTTTAAGCATCCAGACAGAGATCAACATGAATAATAAAGGTTGTGATGTTTCTGGTTTTCATTTGACTCAGTTTGAATTTGTTATTCATTGTGAATATACTGTACAGTACGTAATAACATATATATGAATATATGCTACCACTTTCTAATAAGGTTTCCTTTATAAAAGGGTTATAAGTTGATAATGGCTTTATTATTGATTCATGAATCATTTACTATTGCTTTATATTTAAGTTTTAAGCCATCAATAAGAACCACATTTGGGTTGCCAGGTTGGGAAAAACCTCTCTGGCCGGTGAGTCCTTATAGGATACATTCACATTTTTAGTCTTAAAAAGCCTTAATACAATGCTCACATGCCCATATGTACATTTAAAACGGCTATAATTGATATTTATATATAAAAATGTATGAAATGACGATGTGAGAGGCGTCGCTCATCGCTCACCTGAATCTGCAGCTCAACTTTACGGAACTTCATGGCGAGTTTCAGCTCGTTGTTGCCCCCAAATGGCCAGAAAATCAGTTATTGCAGGTTTACTCACATTAAAATCACATTAGGCAGTATGGACATGAGGAATGATTACAGCGACCAATTAATCTTTTAATGTACATATGGTCAGGTGAGTATTATGACAGATTTGGAAAAAGGTGAGCCTATCTTTATAATGATCAGGTCATCAATAAAGTCGTTGATGAATGCTCAGTAAGTTTATAACTTTCTGATAAGCCATAGAGTCTGCAGTTCTAAATGTTATTAAAGTCATTAATAAAGGGTTACATGTTTCTCACTGTCTAATAAGTCATCATCAAAAGTTAGTAAGTGATCTGCAGTTATAAATGTTATTGTCATTTCTATAGGGTGCTTACAACATTTACATTTATAATTTGGCAGATGCTTTTGTCGAAAGCAACGTGCAAATAAGGGTGCAATCCAAGCCACAGCAGATCCAGAATAAGTGCCTCAACACTCAGTTCTACGCTCCACCTGACATAAGGGACACAAGGTGTCAGGTGTAACAACATAGAAGTGCCTGGCAAATGACAGTCTCTGTTTTTGACAAAGTGCTAGAGAAGGATCGAGAAATAACAACAGAGAGAAAGAGCATATTAGGTCAGTAAGTACTCTCGGAAGAGGTAGGTCTTCAGGCGATTTCTGAAAGCACAATGGGATTCTGGTGACCATTCTGGTGTCATGCTGGAGAACAATAAACACCAACCAGAGAGATTTTTCACAATCGTGCAACTCAAACGTTGTTCTTATTAATGACCTATAATTTATCTATAAAGCATTAGTAAATGATTTAGTAGTCATTAATTAATAAAGCCATTAGTTACAATTTATAAACTCTTTCTAAATGGTACCTTATTAGAAATTGGTATTTTACATAATCATTGTTTTTTTGGGGGTTATTTAGGTTTCTACCCCTTGTGATAAGAGAAAAATCTGTTGTTATCTTGCCTGTACTTTGCTGACAGTATCATAATTGCTCTGTCCACCTACACTTTCCCACTCGAGCTTTGGGAGTTCTCAACATCTTCAAAATGTTCAAAATCGCTAAATGTAAAGTGGAGGACACAGAGGTCAGCAGATACGCAAAGAAATTACAACACGATCATAAGATAAGTGATGGTGCAGTATCTACAGCAACAGAGTGGATTTCTCCTTTCATGTAAAAAGCTTTCTGATACTTCACAGTGTTTCCTCTGTGGCTGCACTGTTGTTCTCCCGCCACAACTACATCTCTGCTCTTACTGTGTTTATTGGCAGCCACTGAGAGTAAAACTGACTTTCATGTTCCCTTTAATGAGCCAGGCTCCAGGCCAACTAAAACCCAACTACACAGATCGATGTATGTAGCTCCTGTAGGACTGTTGTTTCACATTAAAACTTTTCTCCCAGAGGTTTGTGACAGCTTGAAGTGCGGAACACCCCTGTTTGTTACACTCATTGGGAATCTGTTTGTGTTGTCCACTCTGTTGCCATTACAGAGCCGTGCTCTGGATCACAGCACTAATTAGTAGCTAATTAATTAAAGATACTTCCACCCTCGGAGAACTCTACATGGTTATACATCATTAATGTGTTTAATGTGTTCCAGGAGTAATTTATTGCTGGAGGCTCAAGTTCTTCTGCACTAAAATGAGCTGCAACTCAGACACCATTTGTTCAAAAACAACCAAATTTGGTATATTGAAATCTCTCCACTACCCAGACAATTACAATTTTTTTTTTTTTTTTACCAATTACTGAACGTCTAGAATCAATTTCATGTGTGTGCCAAGTGTTTTTATTTCAGTCATGACAGTTTTTTGCCTTCATATTATAAAAATTGCCCCTGCATAATTGATCCAAACTCTAAATTGTGGATACTCCATACAGGAATATGGACTTTTTAGATTATGTCTAAAAAGAGGCCTGAAAGCACATCGGTCATAGACAGAAAAGATACTTGTGCAAGTTTCCAACCCTGACAAATCTTGTTTGGCCACAAAGTGTATAAGACTACACAATAATAAACTGCAAACTAGCATCAATAATTGGGGGAATTTCATAGAAATATCTAATATCTAATATGACAGAGTTAAAAGTATTCTATGGAGTTTTTAACTGCTTATGAAACAGTCTCAATTTAATACCGATGCCTCTATATGACCTACATAAGCAAATGAAACCAACAGTGAGAAGATTGGCTATTTCTATTAGTTCCTAATAGTTATTCTTAATGCCTGCCACCGGGTCGGGGTTTTCCGCGATATCAGATGAAACGGCGCTGGGGTTTGCTCTGGCTGAATTCGAGTTGCTTCAGCCGCTAACTGAAGGTCCGTCTCCGGAGCTGCTGCCCGCTCTCCTCCCGGAGAAGTAGTCTCCTTGCAGCGGGGAGTGAAGCAGAGGGAACATGTAACCTAATGTTAGGTGAAACACTACTGCCTTTGTCCACAGGGACCGCCAAAATCAAC
>NTHP01000046.1:669234-724182 GCA_003416845.1 Oplegnathus fasciatus | reverse complement strand
AAAATGAAAAGTTCCACAGAGTTGTTTAATCTCTGACTTGTAGCACCTCTCCAAAATTAACAATCAAAGTCATATTTTCACTATTAATGCAAATCATGGGCTTGAACTGTTTGCTATTTTACCTTTTGGTGGCATCCACTTTTCAATCATCTCAGTACCCCCAAGTTAAAAAAGCGATAGTGATAGTATTGTTAACAGAAAGAGAAGAATTCTTTCTCTTTCACAGATAAGTTTGGTGATATTCTAGATTTTTCTTATTGTCAACACATCCCACAAAAAGACCAAACCAATAATACATTGATGCTGTGTACACTGTGACCAGCTGTTTTAGGAAATTATCTTTTATCTTTTAAATAAATGAAACCAGATATTTGTGAGCCGTTTTTAAAGATTTACGTCATCGGGAGGAACCACTTATGGTTTAGAGCCACAGACAGGGTAGCAGAAAGCGTTGAGAGATGTACTAATACACTGTTGTTTTTGTTCTTTCCATGGGATTTATTGACAAAGACATAGGATAACATCAGCCTTATCCTTTTTATAGAAAAAAATGAGAGTTGTGCACACATCTCTGAATACACGTGTCCCAACTACATTTTGAAGCTGTTGGTGGTTTAAAAATCCTCTCCTCTTGTATGATGGATTTTTTTCTGTATGACTGTTGAACTTTTAGTACAACACAAAGTCCTTTTCCTTCAGTTCTAAAGGACTGACGCCAACTTCGTACTCTTGCTGTTGATGTTTTCGATCATTGAGATTGTTTTTTTCTGTTAGACTCACGCATGACACAGCTGTAGAAGATTGTTATACTGGCTGTCTCTGCACTCAAGCCTGTAAAAAACAAAGCGAGATGGCTCCTGCTGAACAGTTTTTCCCTTGTTTGCTTTGCTCTTTTGCATAACTGCTGACATTTTGTTGGAGCTGGAGCTAATCCAGCAGTTCTGTGAGCCACTTATCTGGTGCTCGGTGTGGCCGTCCTCAGTGAGAGTTAGGAGCATATTTACTGTGGTCACTGACCCAGACGCCTCCCTAAAGACAGTCCACTGAATATTCATATCTTTGTTTCCAGGAATCAACAAAGACTCAAATCAATAACAGAGGTCAGGTTTTTCAACTACTGCAATCAGAGAAATATTTTGAGGCTTCAGGGTCACTGGCAACTTTTCAGTGCTGCTTCTCTTGTTTTGCTCATTGAAAGGATGCACCGTGCATTACAGTGAGAGCAGTAAGAGCTCAGCATCATTAAACCACTCAGACCTGAAAGTCATTACAGAGTTGTGATTTGAACCTGGGATGTCATCATGACATAACACAACCACAACCACACACACACACACACACACACACACACACACACACACAACCCAGGTCATTTGCAAAGATATTTGCACTATTGTGCCATTAAGTCACTGCAGAAGAAGAGGGCACAATGAGATGACATAAGTAAAAGAGTGCAAGTCAAACCTCAAACACTGTGTGAAAAACAGGATGGACATTTTACTGTATGTTTATTTCATGTATTCTGTGGAAGGTCACAGTCTTCTCAGTGCCCCGCACAGATCCAATGTTTTCATCTCTTCAGTGGAAGCTTGAGTGAAGTCAAATGCTCAATGCATGTCATGATTTATTTGCCAAGTCTGCTTCCGTTGCACTTTGTCGTATTTTGTTTTTATCGATTCACCAAATTTTCCACTTTGGCCAAGCGGAAAAACATTTTGAGATGGAAATTGGCATAAAAACAGGTGGCTGGAAGCGCACTTACTTATATAATGAAGCCATCGTTAATGATATTAGTTACAGCTGTGCTTTTGCTGCTATGACAAATCAAACTGTCCATTAAAGAGTTAATACTAGAAATACAGAAAAATACTTATATATACTTTTATCATATACAGACTGTGGGAAAGGTGTGTCAGATCAGCAACATTGTCCATTAGCCATTAGTGCTTTATTTTAATATGCTGATTTAACTGGTTGGGCCCCCTCAATGTCTGACTGATGTGTCAGTCAACATATGTCTGACTCCCAAATTGACTGACAGGTCTAACATTTACATAAGTAATGTTTGTAAACACAACAGGGATATAATAAACTGAATTTATACGTTATTTTCAACTTGTGGAAAGCTAATGTTAGCTAGCTGAGTTGACTTTAGCAGCCAATGCTTGCATCCCTGTCCAGACTATTTCCTCTCCTTTGTCTTCTGTTTTTCACCACAGTGCGAACACTTGTCAATCACAGGTGAGGCTAATAACGTTAATGCCATGCCAGCTACAGGGCCCTGCTGTTCCTGTCAGTATAATACCTGCGGCCTACCTTCATTTAGAGGTTTTCCTGGCTTTGCCACCTTGGAACATGCAACCTGCTGGTAAGGACAAATCAAGAGCACCCACCCAAAGATATTCACCGACCGGCCACTTCATTAAGTACACCTGTACAATCTAATGCCATTCAATACAACAGCTCTGTCTGCCATGAATTCTACTTTTACGAAGCTTATAATTTTTCAGTTTTTGTTGACACTGTCGGAAAGGTAATAATTCTACTTTATGTTAATTGTTGAGGTTGTAGTGGGTGGTGGTGTTGTACTGGAGTGCATTATATTGAAAGGCGGTTTTAATATTCTGTCCCTCTTATGTAGGTAAATGGGATGAACAAAATATTAAGTAATTAGACCACTTTTACCAGAACAAATTAAAAACAAAAGGTAGATAAAAAGGAGTAGCTCAAATTATTTGTCCACTCAAAAATTCAACAAATATGATTGTCAAACCTGCAATAACTGATATTTTGGGGCAGCAGAAACAAGCTGTAAACACGACACTGTCGTATTATCACCTCTGTGCTGATATGTTGAACATGTTAGCAAACATCATTTGGAGTCGTGTTTCTGGCCACCTGATGAATGTATAGTAAGTCTAATGTTCACTCTCATTTAGCTCCTGAGGGTAATAGCTTGTTCTTTAGCTGTTAAATGCTGCACTATGTTCACCAGTTAGTTGCTAACTGTGTTTCTCTGATGTTTGGTGCTGAGCAGGCAGTGTACAGTGGTTTTTAGAGCTTTTTCCCTGAAACCAGCTGCCTGCTGCATCTGTGACGCTGATGAAAGTAGTGAGAGTGAAACAAAAGCTGGAAATCCAAAACAATGAGCTGAAAGGCGCTAAAACGCTCTGTAGAGCTGAGGGGAACTGCAGAGTCGGGTGATAATTCTCTGATTTCGTCACTACAAGCGACCACTGTCACACACAAGTAAATATGAGATCCATTGTTGATATTAAAATATTGATTGTAGCAGCTTTAAGTTATGCTTTTTGCTCTATAATAATGTGATATGAGGAAAGCAATTATACAGCGTAATCAATATTCAACAGTTCACATTTTGAGCTGTTGGATACTGTTGAACCGGGGCGGCTGTGACTCAGGATGTAGAGCGGGTCGTCCACTGATGCACCCGATTGTCAGGCCAGGACCCTGCGTGGTAGCCATTCGTCAGTGTGTGAGTGTGGGAATGGGCGAATGAGCGGCAAAAAACCTTGTAAAGCGCTTTGCATAAAAGCGCTATAGAAATGCAGCTATTTACCATTAACAGAGTGCTCGCTTTCTTACAACTATAATTTGAGTTTCTTTACGCTGTATTATTACTTGTGAAGGCAAGCGCCTGGCATTGTGTTTTTTATAGAGGACGTTACATGGTTGCCTTCGGACTGAGATTGTAAATGTATACTTGCAAGGCATATACTGGGCTCTGTAATGGCAATGACACGAGAACTCATGCAGGTAAGCAGGCCAGCCAATTGTGTCTACTTATTAGTCAGCATTTGTATTTTGGTTACTCGTGACACTATTGTTCTCTGACCATATGAACTAATTAATTACACCGGTTCAATGAGAATTCATTCGATTTCCTCTATGAAGTCTCCTCTATCCGCGGCTAATGCTGTTATTCATCAAGAAGGGATTAAATGTATTCTACCCTCTGTAATTAAGAACTGGAGTGAGGGAGCTTAAGAGGATTCACTTTAAAGGCTATTTTGAAAAAGCCTGATCCTCCTGTTACAAGACAAAGTAATACGATATAGACCGAAATAAACATTTCCTTCTTTGATCACCCCAACATAGAGAACCAACCTCATAGAAGGTGTTTCTTTTTAATTGGTCTGAGAGGAGAAATGACACAGTGTATTATTATACTGTATCATATGGAAGAAACCTTTTATGTGCAATGTTGTTGTTGGATTAACATTTACAGATGATTAGAAGGTTGTAATTGTAACAGCTGTGAGAAACACGACATTTTACAATATCAAAAAACAGAAGAAAAAGAAGTTGGGAGTTGAAAAAAGTATAAGAGAGACCAAATAAATGACTGCACACTCATAGTTCTGCAGTGCATGGATAACAGTGAACTTTAAGCTATACTTAGAAGGCAGAGCTTTCGCAGATGCATCATGTTGTGCTGAACGAGCTGCACAGTGATTCATGGCGCTGCTGTAAGGATTGTAGTTACAAATGGTTAGTACAGGACAATGTGTTTGTTATACTCTTTGCAGGTCTTCGGTGGAACACATTGCGTGAAGCTAAAAACTGATCTTTATGACCTGTTGCACAGTGTTTTGGGGTTTATTGTTGAATTACTGTGTAAGAGCTCCTAAATCTGAAGCTAGGTTAACAGGTATTTAAAACAAAATGCTCAGCCTGTTTGTGTTCTGTCTTCTTGTGTTCATGTTAATGAAATTTAAGGTACAGGGCACCACAAAAGTTCTTACAATTCATCTTTAGGGGAACACCAGTGTACCAGATTTCATGGCAATCCATCCAATAATTTTTGAGACATTTCACTGAATATTTCAACCTCATGGTGGCGGTGTTAGAAAAGTCAGAGGATCACCAAAGTCTGTAGGATTTATCCTCTGGGGACCATGGATGTCTGTAGAAAATGTCATGGTGATCCATCCTGTAGTTGTTGATATATTTCAGTCTGGACCAAAATGGCAGATCAACCGACCACCCGACCAACTGACATTGCCATCCATTGAGCCTAAAAATCAGCTTATGAGTGTTGAAAGTGGAAAATATTTTACAACAAATACGAACACATAATCAGTGATAGTCCTGAGGATGTAAGCATGTTCACATTTTTAACTGAGTGATCTTCATTGAAAAATCAAATTAAAATTTATATTTGAGTCCACTGCTAATGAGTAAGCTAATTGAATGTTACCTATCTAGCTCACACACATAGGGGTGGTGGTTAGATTACTCACCCCTCACTTGTTGCTGCGCTTGTAGCGCTGGGAGGTTAGGGTTGCTCACCTATGTTGATTTTAAACCAGTTAGACTTTGTCTGTCTGCTGTTTGGTGCGGGGCAGTTAGAGTACCGTAGATTTTTAGAGATTTTTCGTTAAAACAGCTGCCCACTGCTGCTGGAAACGATGCTATGAGAGTGGTGAGAGTGAACCAAGACAGTAAAGTTGCCAGCCGTAAAAAACAAACAATGAGCTCAAAGACGCTAAAAAGCTCAGTAAAGCTGAGGGGCATTCAGGTCATAATTATTTGTAGGTTAATGAGCACTGCCTTTCACACTACAGTCATTTGATCCATTGTTAAATTAATTGTTAAATTTTGCCCATTTTTTTTGTTCAGATGCAAAACTGAATCATTGATCCAGTGTGTCACTAAAAAGAGGTGAGAATAGCGTTTGCCGCAAGGCTTCTGGTCTTCAGTTGACTTAAAACGGATGTTTTTTACATTCCTAACAGACTCTCGTTAACGGAAACAAGATGATTACTAACGCAATAACAATCCCACCCTCTGTGTAGCTTTGCTATTGTGGTAGGAGCGTATAATCCTGCATGTTGCTGTGAAAAGGCATTCAGTCTCTACAAAGCCTACTGAGATTGTGAATTTGTTCTAAAACGCTTTCAAAACAGCAGATTGGTGGTACAACAAGCTCATCTCTAAACATGTTTTAATGTGGCTGAATTACACTTATCTTTTATTGATTATTGCCCTGTAGAGACAGCTGTTTGATAGTGCTGAAGTGATTACTAGATTAGTGAAATGAAAGGATTTCTCATGATAGGATCATTTTCTACCACTTAATGTGACAGTAGAGTAATTGGAAGACATCACTATGGGCTCTGGTTACTTATGATGGCCATTCATCCTCATTTGTGACATTTTAAGAACATTACGTGATTGAATATAAGATGCTAAACATCAGTGATTACTTGCATTTCCACAATTAGCTCTGATCGACCAACATCCTATTTAAACATCTCTTTTTTTGCTCATTGCTTTTCCACTGGGTTTAACAGCATAGCTCTTGAATACAATACTCTGTGGCAGGTGAAAGAGCATTCCTTAATGCAGGAGAGTTTTTTAAATTACCCATCATTAATAAATAAATGTGTCAGTGTTTTGAATGTTCTGCACTGCATAGTGAAGTCATCAACAATTTGTGGTCCATTTGAGGATGGTGAGCCATCATGACCATACATGGAATTTGTAGTTCCTGGAATAAAACATCTAAAATCACTGCCATGGCCTTTTAGGAGTCAAGCTTTGTTTCCTCCTCATTCATTAAAAGTGGTTTAATGGAACCGTCTGACATTTGGCTAAATACACTTGTTGGCTGTCTTACCCAGAGTCAAATGAAAAGATTGACTTCATATTTATCTCTGTCGTCTTGTACGTTGTAGGCTCGCTCCATTTAAAATTACATTATCAACAATGGCCTGTCTGTCTTTACATATTGCATAATGTGGTTAGACATAAAAATGTTAAAACCTTGGTTGCAGGAGCAGTTACACGTTAAGGATTTCCGGACGACCGCTGGGTGCAGTGATTGAGCATAGCATGAAGCCGGCTGCCATGGAGGGTCAAGACACTGCAGGTATTCTTTCCATCCAAATGTTAAAGCAGCCGGTTTCACTGATTAGCACGTTTATCCAGACAGGAAGAAGTACTCAGACAGATCACCTGGTGAATCGTGTGGCTGCAGCCCGAACCTACAAACTGTCAGACCTTGAAGGCACGAGGCTTCACACTCCTGATTCAGCCTGAACAGCGCTCCACTCTCCGCAATGTTCAAGTTACTTGTGATAATTATCTGTCACAGCACAAACCATTCAAACAGCAGTCATCAAAGGCCTATTATTTTCTTTTCAAACAAACAGACAAGAGGTTTCAGAGTAAAAGCAGCAGTGTGTCTTCCTGGTTGAACCACAGTTGTGATCACAGCTGATCAAAACTCACTCGCCTTCTTACCGTTCCATCCCCTAATAATAGTGCATTTGCATATCTATGACAAAAATGTATTACGCTTTCAATAGCTTATTGTTTATAGACGTGTAGGAGATGATTGCAGAAATGGGAAATAAGACTGCGCAGCATCGACTTAATTGGATTTCTTATCTGGGCATTGTGTGCATGATGAAATGGACCATGAGTGTGAGTGCTGAAGTCACGATCCATGTAGGGTTTAACTTTCAACAACTGTTTTGGCCAAACTTTGTTCAAACAATCTGATGGAGATATATCTACAGGTGTGACACCAGTAAAAACATTACAATGAGGTTAGCTCCTTCTATAGGCCCATGCTAAGCCAATTTTCATTTAAAATTGCTAATTGTAATTTATTGTAATCCACTAACTATTTATATGCTGCCCTTAAATAACTAGTTTACTTTTTTATTCAAATGTAGAAAAGATTTTAAAGCAATAGTTTCACAATTTGTGAAATGCACACATTCGCTTTCTTGTCAAGAGTTAGGTGAGAATCTCGATACCTCTCTCGTGTCTGTCCGTTAAATATGAAGCTACAGCCAAGAGACAGTTAGTTACAGGCGGGTGACAAATTAAAGGAAAACCCAACATAAAGTGTCTTAGTAAGGTGTTGGGCCACCACGTGCCACCAGAACAGCTTCAGTGCTCCTTGGCATTGATTCTCCAAGTCTCTGAACTCTACTGGAGGGATGAACACCATTCTTCCAAAAGATATTCCCTCATTTGGTGTTTTGATGATGGAGACTGTTGATGATGATGGTGGAGAGTTGCTGTCTAACACGTAGGTGTTCAATTGGGTTGAGATCTGGTGACTGAGAAGGCCATAGCATATGATTCACATCATTTTCATACTCATCAAACCATTCAGTGANGGTGATCACTCAGAACAACTTTGTATTGATTTGCAGTGACCCTTCCCTCTAAGGGGACAAGTGGACCCAAACCATGGCAGCAAAATGCCCCTCACAGCATAACAGAGCCACCAGATCCCCTCACTGTAGGGGTCAAGCATTGAGGTTTTTCCTTTAATTTGTCACCCGTCTGTAGCCTGCCTCTGTCAAGTAAAAAAAAAATCAGCCTAAAGCTCACTAATTACCAAGTTATGTTGAAATATATCACGAAATATTTCATATAACCCAGCAACTTGATTAAACACAACATGACTCTCTGAGCATGAAAAGATACTGCTGAGCAGGCAGATATGTCTCCTGATGATCTGACATCCCAGTGGGACAGAGGGTCCAGCTGTCTGGCCTCTACACTGACCCGACCCTTCTACTTGCAGAAAATAAGAACTCAGTGATTCACTTGCATAACTCATCATTTATACAGGACAAAGACATGGTACTGTATGCTCCCAGATGCTGAAACCCACAATCAGCAAGTGAAATGGTCTACTGTAATTGTAAGTATGAATGCTTAAGTTCTCAAGAAATATCACGTTCTCTGATTTCTGCGAACTAGTTTCTGTGAATTGTTGCCTGGTAACTTCCATGTAGAAGCACCGTGTAGCTCTCAGTCTAATGTGGAGTGATTAGACTGTGCGAACATGAGGCGAGAAGGAGATTATTCAAGCAGCTAACTGTCTACATCCTACAGACGTTCCCTCCTCCTCTACACCTGCTCCCAGCTGGCTGCACTCCAGGATACGATGTGCAGTCACTCTGGTTAACCAGTTTCCTCCTCTCTAAATGCAGCAGGTGATGATCGTGCTGGAGGGTTGCTTAAACTGCGATAGTCACTGTTTATTAAAAATGCTGTTAATTTTTCTAGTGCTGAGACAACCAAATAGAGTGTTCACCTATGGACTTGACACGGAACTGCTGGTTTTATATCAACCGAGGAAAGGCTTGTAACCTTTAAATTAAACCTTTTACTGTAGAAAAAGGTTATTAATAGATTTTGACTTGCAGGATTCTGCACTTTATTTAATCAATGTAGAGCCAGCAAGCAGTAAGCAGTGAAGTAATTATATAAATGTAAATCAAATATCAAAACAAAAGACTAATTGTACAAATGCTACTAAAATGTCATGATTCGATGACTGGAGGAATAGTGATGAAATATTTAACATCATAATAACTGGATGAATTACAAAATGTCAAATGCAAAATTCAATAAACGTTGTGTTTACATACCAATGAAAATTCTCTTTTTTCCCCCCACAAATCCAATAGTCTTTGCTATTTGGCTTTTATGGCTGAAATATCTCAACTATTACAGGAATTCCCATGAAATTTTGCACAGACATTCATGGTCCCCAGAGGATGAATCCAAATTAATTTGGTAACCCCCTGAGTTTTGCTCTAGCGCCACCAGCAGGTTGACCTTTTAGGATTTTACTTAAATATCTTCACAACTGTTGGATTGCTATGACATTTGGTACAGACATTCATGGTTCCCAGATGATGAATCCTAATGACTTGGTGACCCTCTTACGTTTCTTCTAGTGCCACCATGAGGTCAACATTTGTAGTTTTGAGTGAAATGTCTCAACACCTATTGAATGGATTGCTATGAAATTTGGTACAGACGTTTAAGTTTATCCCCCCAGGATAAACACCTCTCATGTAGCGCCACCATCAGATCAAAATTCCAATTTCCAGACATTAAAAAACATTGCAGCCATGTATTAAACATCTTGTCCTCTTTCTTTATTTGCCCAAATACTCACAGAATTTTAGGAATATTTAATTCAGTTCATCAGTTTCATACTTACTTCTTGTACAAAATAACTGCCAACTGCCCATACTGTATTACTGTTCCAGCGCACACACAAACACACACTCAAAGGGTGCCTTTTACAAATAGACCAGGCAAAAATGGTTATTAATTTAGATAACACTATAGTGAATACAGAAAACCCAACTGTCTGCCCTCAAGTCTCTGTTCACCAACCTAACATTCATCCGCCACTAAGAAGTCTGTCAGTCCATGAACCAGGTGACACAACAGAAATGGTCTTAATTAATCCTCCTCCAAAACTTCCACTGCAGCCTTCACTTCTTCAGGGAGATCAGTGTCATCCTCATGACTGCTTTGTGACTTCACTGACCTCTGCAACAAACTCAGACTCGTACTGTAACTGGCGGTCACCTCTGTGACCTCTGGAGCATTTTATTCTCCTCCTTCCTCTTTTCTCTTCTGTCTCCTGTTCTAACTTAACAGGCCTCAACAGCACTGAGTCTTCAATTATAGCAGCCTGAGACACTTGAGTGACTCCATCTGTGAAACCCTCTAAAGCTTGTGACTCTATGGCAAGAATGGGATCATCATTAATAGTGGTGTTGGTGTTGGTGTCCATTTCTTGGAACAACAGTTTTTGGTAAAATTTGGAAGATCAGAGAGAAGATACATTTTGGGCACACTGAAGTTACACTTTAGTCAGTGTGTTCATGCTTTGTTTTCATCATGCTTTTCATTTCTTGAATTGGCACTGAAGCTAATTTCATCATCTGCAAAAAAAACCCCCCAAAAATCTAATTCCATCTACTCTATAATCACAGCAAATTCTGTATAATATAATTTAGAAAGAGGCCTAAAATAACAGTTCAAACTTTTGGGAAATACACTTATTCGCTTTCTTGTAGAGATTTAGATGAGAAGATAAAAGCCAGCAGGTGATTAGCTTAGCTTAGCTTAGCATAAAGACTGGAAGCAGGGGGAAACAGCTAGCCTGGCTCTGCCCAAAGGTAACAAAATCCACCTACCAACATCTATAAAGCTCCTTAATTAACATGTCTTGTTGTCTCCAGCACATAACTACCCAGACAACCACAACATGTTGTTTTACTCCTCTATGTTTGTGTGAATTAAACAAGAAAGATATGATGTTTATAACACTTTTTAATCTACACTTTATTCTACTTTTGGACAGAGCCAGGCTAGCTGTTTCCCCCTGCTTCCAGTCTTTGTGCTAAGCTAAGCTAAGTTAACTATCTCCTGGCTACATATTTAGCATACAGACATGAGAGTGGTATCAATCTTCTCATCTAACTTTCTGCAAAAAAGTGTAAAAGTGTATTTCAACTATTCCTTCAAGCAAAAGAAAGAGGACAGCAAAAAATAAAACCCAGTAAAACTACTGTGCAATAAACAAATTAGCAAGATAAAGACAGCAGACACAATTGACAGGACTGAAATTTCAGTACTGAAACTGAAGACGATACCTCTTCTACTTCTCAGGCATATTGTACCAAAGTTTTGAAGACATAAGCCTTTTTACCTGCAGCCTGCACCTTGAGGGTTAAAGGTCTGTGAATAATAGGGTTTTCCCAAAGTACTGCAGGGGAAGTAGTCGCACCGAGCCATGCTGTGAACGGCTGCAAGCAGCCGAGGCGCGCCAGTACAGTGCGAGTGTTTTTCCACTGCACAGCATAGTAAGGTAAAGTTGCAGGTTTGCTATGCACAAACCACAGTAGAAGCCTGTTGCCTGCAGTCCTTTTTGGCTCACGGTGGCCGTTTCTGTTTGTGCTATTCTATTTCTGTTTGTGCTATATCCAGCTTGGAGCGGATATCCCCTGATGTGAGGCAGTGGTGGCGCGTGCATGTCATCATGGCTTGGGCTAAAGCGGACCGACCCAGGCCGATGAAAAAACCCTAGCCTCCAAAATGCCCAAACAGGCCTCAGTCAAATCAAACAGTAATACATTATGAAATGAGGGTTTTGTCTAATGCCAGTGTGATAAATGCTTGGCTAACATCCCTTAGATTATGGAAACGGTTACATTTTAGAAAATGTCACATGAAAGGCGAACGATAACACCACTCTTTAATTCATAAAGCTCGTAACAAAAAGTCACAGAGCACATAATGCAATATGTTTTGTTTTGAGCTGGAAAATGTTTTATATTTCATATATCTCAGGCATTTCTTGAATGTGCTGAGGCCATTCAGATCACTCAGTTTCAGGAGTTTGTGTGAATTATTGCTGTACCAATGAAAGGAAACTACAAAAGGAAAAATGTTGTCAAGGCCTGTTGACAAAAGTCAGATTCCTGTCTCTGCCTGCTATCAGATATTAAGTTACACTTCATTATGTAGGAAAGAACACAGTTACCATGGCAACTGACAATTTGTAGTGCCAGGTAGGCAGGACGACCAACACAGTGCTGATCTATGAATGAGATAGACTACTTTTGTTTTGGTTTATCCTGCATGGACATCACACAGGTACAGCTGCATCACTCCTCTAATGCTCATATGGAGAGAGACTTTTCATGACTCCACAGCCGCAGTGTTTCCTTAGTGAATAATGCATTCAGTGTAGTTGTCCCTGCACATGATTATTGCACCTTGATTGTTCTCATCAGTGCATTCTGTTCCGGCCAGTGTTTTGCACCCTTCTGCTATGTGCTGAACTGTCTCAGAGGCATTGTCCCACCTCGACTCCTGACATGGGAGACCCCCGCTCTTTCTCTACCGTACCTGTAACTCTTATATCTGCTGATAATGCCCTACAGTTGTGTCCTGCCCTAGCATCTCCTCTCCTTTTTCAACCACACTGCCCTGCCTGCTGTTGTAGATGTTCACTTACAGCTGCACCAATCAATATTTTTACATTAACAATTGATCAAATGCCGAAAAGGGGTCATTTGTAGTGATGAACCCACAAAGAATTATCAACCGATTCTGCAGTTCCCCAGAGACGTCTTTTTAGCTCATTCAATTTGGTTTGTCTAGTACAGCAGCAAATTCACTGTTTTGGTCCAGGCTCTCATCAATCCTGTTTACAGCCACAGCAGGCAGCTTTTATCTGCCCAAACGAACACCAAACAACAGCCAGACAATGTTAGCAACTGGTGAACATAGTGGAGCATTTGGCAAATAACCAGGTATTTTACACAGGAGGAGACCAAAACAGAGCTAAGGGAAAAGTGAACATTGGATTTACATTCACTGGGTGGCCAGAGAGACACTACTCCAAAATGAATGCTTGTAAATGTAAATGTTTGCTAATAAGTTCGCTATATCAAATTTATAAGGTAACAAGACTAAGAGTCAACAGCCGTGACAGCTGCACCTGTGAGGCTGTACTTAGACACAGCGGTTCTTTGAGCTAAATATAATCATCAGGCTGATGTTTACTGGATATAATGAACCATGTCCACCATCTTAGTTTAGCGTGTTCACATGTTAAATTTGCTAATTGGCGCTGAACAAAAAATACAGCTGAGGCTGATGTGAATGTCAGGTATTTGCAGGTATTTGGTCATAAACCAAAGTACTGAACAACATTTAATTATTTAATTTTACCTGATGATGCACTACATGAAAAGTACGAGGATCACTAAACTTATCCTGTGGGGAACATCAACAATCTTATAGTTTTTTCAGTCTGGACCAAAGTGGACTACTGGCCGACAGACCAACATTGCCAACCATAGAGCCATGCCGCTAGCATGGCTAATGATAATATGTCAGTGTTGTATTTACAGATTGTTTCTGCTGCCCCCAAGTGGCCAAATAACCCAAAACAAACAACAACAGCAAAAAATCCAGTTAGTTTCATTTCACTCAAATTACAAAAAACATATCCTCTCACTTACACCTCGTGCCGTCAGTCGCCTGAGAAGTAGAAGAGGTAGTCGCCTCTGAATTTCTGCTTCCAGCCCAATGCAATGGAGATGAATGGAATTATATCTGTGGTGCTCACAACATTGGAAAAATTACATTACAGAATTTAACAGCAACATCTTAAAGGATCAAAACTTCAGCAGGACTTGAAGTATTAAAAACTACAGTATCGTCAGACCAACATGTTGAAGCTTGTGGCCTTCACCAGAGACAACATACCAAACCTTCCTCAGAACCTTTGAATGACATTTTATTTTTTTCATTTCTGCTGGAGTTTGGACCCTTTAAGATTTCTTATCTGTCTCCATGTATCTTGCAAGTTGGTGACATTGTGCCAGAAACCGCTACTATATTTCTACTGTAGATTACCCACAGACCTCACTGTGGACAATTTTAATTAGAACTATTTTCTACCAAAGAAATATTCACTATTTTTCATTATAATATTTATTTTGATCTAATACTTAATAATTTAGAGCCCTTTTAGTGATGGTTTGTGTTCATGGCAGTGATCTTAACACGATCTTAACACTACACCTGTGTTTGTGTGTGTAAAAAAACAGGCAACCAAGTTCAATGCAGAGTCTCATATTTTGCCCCTGTGGTGAAAGGCCAAAGACAATTGCATCATTTATTTATGAGTGTAAGCAAACAGTTTTCCAAGGGACCCCCAGTTATGTTACATCCCTCCTCCTTTAGGAAAAGCCTTATTGGATTTCAGACATGAACAACTGAATTTGAAGACAGACTCAGGGTCAGTTTGTTTTGATTTTAGGTTAAAAAAACCCAAAGTATTTTATGTCTTTGGATGTGTTTTCTCTCACAGGGTGACTGGAATGGTTGTTGCAGGTTGTTAACAGTTTATGAATGAGTAATTCCCCACTAGGTCCTCACTTTCTCCAAAATATATTCTTATAAAACCATTTAGTTCTACTTCTAATATAGCTTCAATTGAAATGCATTTAAACAAAAGACATTCAAAGTGCAAAATTGACTGCACTGATGTACATTTATGAAAAAAAACCTTTATTCCATATTTTCTGGTCCTTGGTAGTAATGCACATTTCAAATAGAAAAAGAACCATACTGTAGGTATGAAAATAGCATGGGCATCAGAAATGGATTGTAGATGCTGGAGCCAAAGGAGCAAAATCATCAACACAACCTCACTCACAGGACACCACGCTGCTGAGGAGTACAATCTCAACACTTGCACTTGACTGTACCATTGAGTAATGAGATATCTATGTCACACTGAAGCCACAGATATGAAAACACAAAGCAGAAAAAGTGTACAGTTGAGTATTGTGTATACAGTAAGTTAGATAGGAGATAATACATGTCAACAAAAATATGATTCACCACTGTTGAAATCATAGACTGTATATACTGCAGATAGCACAGGTTTGGCTACAGATTGAAAGTTTGTGGCAGAAACACACTTTGTGTACAGCAGCAGAGACACGTGTCAAAATCCTCTTCAGCACGTACAGTGCAGGTGGGGGGGTGGTAATTAGGGTTTTTAAACTTTAAATGGCACGTAGGAAGCGGTGGGGACAGCCAATAGAAACTCTGTTGTGTCAGTTTAAAGGCACATTGAATTAATTTTGTCCAAATCTCTCATCATGATAAATAAAGCATCAGTGGGATTCATGAATGTTCTATGTAAACCCCACAAGTCAAAAGTAACACCTGCACATCGACTCTACAATTTTTATTCAACCACATTAGACAATGCATCACTTCAAGCTGGATCTTTGTCTTTCGTAATCCCTTAACTGACATATGATAAAATATTGTTACATACAGTAGTGTCAATAAGATCTTACTGAAAATGTGATGAACTTTCAAAGACCATCCAGAGCCATGTTCACAATAACTCTTGACCTTATACATTTGAGTCAAATGATGCTGCTGTGTGTTTTAGACACTATTGCCTGATAATACAGAGTGAAACAAGAACGAGTTTAGTTGACAGTCAGTATAAGTTTAACAGTCAGGGCTCTGATGTAAGTTGGCAGAATACAAACTTTCAAAATGGGTGCATCCCGGTGCCTCAGCTGGTGAATGAGCCTGGGATCTCTACCTCCCCTCTCTCAGTCAGCTGTCTAATGAAGGCCGGAAAAGTGTGTGTTCTTTGAACTTCATTCACTTTCTATCCTAACATGGTAATGCAAGAGTTATTGTAAAGTATAGCACCACTCAGAATACCTTATTGCATCGCCCTTCATCTGTCAGCAGAAGGGAGTCAGAACACTGTAACATCTGGGCTCCACAGAGTAATTAATCCAATTAACACAGCAGAACAAACACTGATCATAAATGCGATATAAAACAATAGTTTTGCATTCACATTGTGGCCAACAAAATGCCACATGTGGCAGGTTAAAGTTTGTTATTGTTGTTGTTATTATTATTATTATTATTATTATTATTATTAAGTACTTGTATAAATGACTAAAGCCAAAGAAAACAACCAAAACAAGACAGTCAGAAGAACTGCTGTCAGTACTTTGTGTTTGTTGAGGAGACATGATGAACAGGTGCACTAACATATGTGGCTGCATCCATTTTCATTCAGCATCTTGTTTGTCTGCAGGCACAGTAGGCGGCACTTTACACCAGTCCTGGCTGAGTTTACTGCTCTTCTCCTGTTGGAAATAATGACTGTTTAGTTTCACATCTACTGCATAGTGCCACAATGTGAACGCAGCATTAACCCATCGCTAAATACTCTGCAGTTCTAAAGCCAACGTTACACTATATACTGGATTTCTTTTTCGCCTTAAGGTTTCACCACCAAACTAAACTGTGTGTGCAGCATCAAAACATATTAGTGTAACCATTTTAGGGTTGTTCAAACTTGCCTGAAAACATAAATGACTGGGCACATATGTGAAATATTTGGCACATACATAGCAAATATAATAAAAAGAAAACAGCTCAAAAAAGGGATATAAAAAGTTCCACTTAAATATACTGCCCAAGGCAAAGAAGTAGCCTTTGCTGAAGTGAGGTCTTCACCATTCTGAGGTTATTATCAGAGGTAAATATGTATTTCTGGTGCTCATCTCAGCTCTGGGCGGGCTACACTAAGGCAATTCAACGGTTGCTAATGCCAAATCTAAACACAGGGAAATCAAATGATGATACAAACAGTCCATATTAAAACTATAAATCTATCTCTGAACGTATTACAACTTCTTCAGGGTAATGTTTAATTGTCTATTGCATGCAAACAAGAGTCAACGGCCAAACAGAGATGAGTGATCCTAATGAGTGGGATTATCATATTTGTGCCTACAGTAATGTACAAATGAGACCCATTACATTTAATATGGGCGTCCCGTTCACCAACTTTGTTAGGAAAAGAACTGAAGGGTCGCTGTAAGAAGACACACAATTCTTTGCTTATTCACTTCATCTAGTGTGTGTTTAAGAGCTCTGGCAAGAAGTGGCCGCAGTGCAACACCAATACATGGAGTGAATGTGTGTAACATCTACAAAAATAACACTTGAATTATACGCATGGCTGCTTTTGTTCCCTGGGTGTTTCATCTCAGAGGGCCCCAATCTGTGACAACGCAGTTGGTAGAAACAAACTGCTGTGTTATGTGCATAGGTGGATTTAGCCCACCCAAATATATTGTCAGCCCACCCATAAATATTCTATAACCCGATTGTGTGTGTGTATCGTGCAATCTGTCCTGCAGTTTGTTATGTGCCGTTGAATCGCACGGCAACCTCTTTTATCCTGTCTACTCGCAACCTTGGTTATGTTCCGTTTTCTAGGCTGCAGCCTTGGTAGTATTTATCATGTGTCCAGTATAATATGGGATCGTCTCATACTCAAAAATCAAACTGTCCCCTACTGAATCAATACAGGATGCGATTTGTCCCGTATTTTCGCGCACACCCCACTCTAATGCATACCCTACACTTTCACATGCTTGGAGTGACATGAAAAACAATAAAACCAAAAGAGTTTCAGAGACATAGTGGAGAAGTATTAACTCAGAAATCTGCCTATGCCAAATACAGATCTGAACGGCAGACAGAGCACAAGTGGGTCAGTCCTGTCCGTGGGGATGAGTACATGGTGGACTGTCCAAGCTGAAGCGACACTCAGCAAGGGACTACCATGTCTGAGCAGCGCAAGGGCAGAGGACGCAGAGTGGAGTCGCTCAATTCGTGATACCCCAGACTTCCCCAGAGCCTTTGGAAGATTAATTTCCACCAAATGGGTTATTGGTTGAATTTCTCAGAGAACTGTCACCTTGTGTATCTGGGAGAATTGCACAGCGTAGCTAACTATCACATGATGACTGAAAATAACATCAGTACACACATTAGCCAACAACAACTTATCAATGGGTTTCATTTTGCCCATGTCTCTGATCTGATGTTTTAATCCTTAATATAATTGATGCAACGGTGCTTTACTCTTATTGACTCTTTATTTCCTTTATTCATGTTGAGAGTAGCCAAGGACTTTGAAATTGATGCATAAAAATGCAAGGAAATGAAGTGTCTGACACTCAAAATCTCATAGGGGAGGACCCCCACACCCCCTGATTGATTTGTGTCCCCTGGGCATGGGGCCGCTGACAAGGTGTCCCTTACTTTTCCACATTAAAGGTGGCAACTCTATTTGGAAGCCTGCATTTTCACTGTCTGACCGGTCTATGTAGGCAGCGTACTCTCACCCTCTGACTTGCTAATCAGATGGCTATACTTGACCATGAATAAATAAACAAAGCTTTTTAGGGCTAAATAACTTATTTTGAGTGGGATTCACAAGATATAGGCCTTAATGTGGTCTATAAGGAAACATACTGTATTTTTCATTTAAGATTAATTGAAAAATGTGTATTTGGCAGCTGAAATATAAAACAAATATCCGGGAGAGAACCCAAAGACCCCCCTGTGCCTCTCCGACTGTTAGAGTCCCCCAGTAAAATCTGCTCATTTCCAGCACTGACAGTTTTTCTTGTGCTTTGAATGGGATACCTTGCACTCTTGTTTTAGAGGCTAAGCCCACCCTAAGGTGAAATCCTAAAACTGCCCCTGGTTATGTGTACTCTACTTTTACAACCCCTAAAAGATCCACAGCGTAATGCAAATGTTGAAAGAAAGACACAGGCCCATATACAGCTCATATCAATCAATAAACAACTCATTACTCACATTTTTAAAGGAAGAGTTAGACATTTAGGGAAATACGCTTATTTGCCGTTTTGCTGATAGACGAGAAGGTCGATACCTCTCTCGTGTCTGTACGCTGAATATGAAGCTACAGTCAGTTGCCAGTTAGCTTACATGAGCATATAGACTGAAAACAGGGGGAAACAGGCAGCCTGGCTCTGTCCCAAGGTAAAAAAAAATGAGTCAAATCTGTATTAAAATCAGTAATTAACACTGTATGTCTTGTTTGTTTACTCCATACAAAAGCTGAAGTGCTGGTAAGCAAATTCTGTTAGGACAGAGTCAGGCTAGCTGTTAGCCCCTGTTTCCAGTCTTTATGCTAAGCTAAGCTAACCAGCTGCTGACTGTAGCTATATATTTAGCGTACAGACATGAGCCATGAAAGCCAATAAATGTATTTCCCCAAATATCCCAAAACTATCCCCTTAAAGCAAAGTTTTTAAAAAAAAAAAATATATCATTGAACGTGTTGGGATTGGTGCTCTGTGCTGGATTTGCCTTTTGTACCCACAGCAGTTAGTAAAGAGACTTTCCCATCATAATTTTATTTTCTCTTGAGCCCCTGGGTGCACATCCAGGATACCCCAATGAGACACTTGTGCCTATAAATACTGTAATAATGTAAAGAACCATTCAAATCATTGATGTCACATCCTTATGCCAATAAAGCACATATTAATTTCTGTTCGAAGTTTCATTCAAATCGTTCTTTTCCCTGGGGACCAATTTATTCAGTATACCGTACAGTGGTACTAATAGTGTTGCAAGCAGGAGGAATGATTCATGCCTAATGGCTGAAAGTCAGTATGAAGAGATAAAAACCTCATGACTTTTCATGTGGTTGTTACAACAAATGGCTGTTTTATAAATGTAACTCAAAGCTCTGAATGAGAATAGCCATAATCAGTCAAAAATAAATCATTATTCCCTGATTATTGTTGCAGATAGTATCTACCCCTCCAGAGGAAGGCACTATGAATGGTTTGAATGTCCTTGGATTTTCATCAACTGGATTTGACTGGTGGCTGGATAATAACGTGCCGGTACATTCCCTACAACACAAGTCATCCTCCTGATTGAGAAGTTTGGGGTAGCAGTGCAAAGCACATTTCCCTTTTTGTCTTCATATCGTCATTAGCGCACAGTCCATCCTGTCCTCCCTCTGTGTACAGCAAATGAAGGGGATCAGTATTGTGTTGTATTCTCATACCTGAAGTCACAGAGGCAGAAATCCCTGCTCGGACAGGCCTGCAGACACACACTGTCCTCTCTTTTTATCTCCAGGTAACTGCTTCAGGTACCACAGGAAAGAGTTTATTTGGTGTTACCTTTTTTATTAACCTTGAATTTCTTCTGCTAAACTGTGCCGTCCTTCTTCTGTGACCCAGCAGGCTCCTGCTGTGTGCTAAAGGTAGAGATAGCCTACCCAGTAGACGATGTTGAACAGCAAGAAGGAGGTGGGAAAAAAGACGCGCGAGTATGCGTCCAGTTCAAGTAAATCTATGTGGACGCGTCCTTTTCTCCACGCACCTCCTTTACACTCCTCGAAGCAGCAGAAGAAGCTCTGGCAGTCTTTTCCGTCCAGACACTCGTAAACACAAGCGTCCTCAAAGTCCTGCCAGTAAATGGAGTTGTTCAAAGCGATGACGGTGTGTGGAGGTCTCACATCCAGGACAGAATAATTCTGAGAAGAAGGAGAGACAGTCGTACAGAGGCACAGGAGGCAAAACAGATGTTTGAGTCATGCTCACTCATCAAATCTGTCTGTTTTCCCGTTAACAACCATGTTTTTTAAGTGAACTTAAACAGTAAAATTAACATTTTGAATCATGAAAATCATATCTCTGCATCCATCTGTGTTGTCTGTAGCCAGGGTTTTACCTGCCTATGTTTTATTTAGCCAAGCTACATAATTGATTTAAAAAAAAAGTGACATTAAAGGGGTGCGCCAGTGAGTTGGGAGAGTCACGAGAGGCAGATTAAAAAAAATGACATCAACAGGATTATTTTCTCAGACTTGAAGAAGCTCCTTTAAAGCCACAGAAGACAATATGGAACTGTTTTCACAGGCTGAGTAGTACTCCTCTTTACTAGTAAACACATCTTCATGAGTAAAATTGGTGGAGTGTCCCTTTAAGCTGTTTATTCTGGACCTTCTTCTTTTGGGAAGTTAAGTAAAGACAAATTTAAGCCATTAAATGGTGCGTGAAAAGCTAGGCTAGGTAGAATACAGGCAAGTGACATACTGGACACAGATGAAATGCTGTAAATAGATGCAAAGAAATACAGGCTACACTACCTGATATTCTGTCTTTGTAATACAAATGCATAAAGGAAATGCAATTGTCAACACACAAAAAAAGTATTTTTAGATCCTAACCACCCCACAAGTTAATGCAAATGGGACACCAGCTCTGAAACATTTGTATATTATGTAGTTTGATGGAGATTTAAGCATATTTTCATTTTAAAAACAATAAAAAATAAGCTCATTTGGAGGCAAAAGCTCAAACTAATATTCACAGAGTCAAACTTCAGTCTCCAATGCATTAATGCTTGGGCAGTTACAGATTTTGTCTATCTAATATTACCAATAAGAACTTTGGTTTTCTGCACAGAACATGAGGTGACAGTCTGCACTCCCTTCCTTCAGTTGTTGACAGTCTAGAACAGGCCCGTCTGTCTTGGAAGCTTGTTCAGACAGATGCAGTGTCCCTTAAAATAGTAGCAGTCTTATCAAGAGAGCTTATAAAGGGCAGCATCACATCATCTCAACCCTGAAAGGTTTTTTTTCACTTCCATCTTCTGATAACAAAACCAAAGCACTATCAGGGAAAAGCTACTTTTGTAACAAGTGACAGTAATCCTGTATACGGGCATCACCTCAATCTACATTTTATCATTTTCTTATGAGTTCACTCTTAGGTGATTTTAAGGAATATTGCTGCAAGAATATTTTATATGTCTGTGTATAAAAAAAACTGATTTGAGGCCAACTTACCGATCTTTTAGGTTGCATGCAGCTGGGTCTTCGAGTGCTGTATGAATAGTAATTTAACGTTGCATACTCCATCAGAGCAGCAAAGACAAACAGGAAGCAGACAGTGACAAAAAGGTCCATGGCAGTGACATAAGACACTCTGGGTAGTGAAGTCCTGGCCACAGAACTGAGAGTAGTCATTGTCAGCACTGTGGTTATACCTGAAGGGCACAAGAAAGGACAAACTCATCGTCGGCACACAGGTAATAATAGAAATCCACAAGATCTGTGTTGGATCATGAACACTTGAGTTTGATATAGTCTTGGATTGGTTTCTGAGAAGAGAAAGCAGACTACATGAAAATCCTGCTGACTACAATGAATTTGAGAGGTTTTAGATGGATAGAAGTTTTTTGGACAACCCCTTTGTGCACAGAGCATTCACTGAGCTCTAACCTGCACCTAACATTTTGTAATGTGCACAATACAGAATGTATAGAGTCCCATCACAGTTTGCTCTTTGAATGGGCAATGTGTCAAATGTCCGAAACAAGACACGACACATACTGTATGAGAGGGTCAGGGTACACAGATATGAGCTGTGCTCCCACACAACTCAAGCTGACAAAAACTCCCTGACTTAACCATCCTGTCATACATAAAGTTTAAAATCTGCCTAATCATTACAATGGAAAACATTGGGGAACCAATTTCATAATTCTTTTAGACTGTAACTTTTTTTTCTCTACACCTTTTCCACTGGAGTCAGGCTAGGAAGGGATCACTTCATGGCCAGTGTGAACAGGAAGACTGATCACAGTGACCAGTAACTTAATGTACTCAGTATGGACATGTGAGGCTCTTGAAGACTGCCTGAAGAACGTTTACATTTGAAACGTTTTCTCATCTTCGAGGATGGATGGATGTCTAAAATATTTACTTTCCTTTTAGCTCTGTTTTTGGCTCCACCAACTCCTGAAGGAAATATTTGTCTCTTTAGCTGCTGTGGGTTGATCAGTACGGGCGACTTCTTTCACATTACACATAGTCATTTGATCCATTGTTAATATAAAAATATTGATTAGTGCGGCTTTAAGATTTCCTGGATCTGCTGCATGTACAAGCATCTAACATCTGCCTTTCTTTCAGTAATCTTATTTATGGTAAAAGTGACCATATCTTTATATTAACAGTGTCACTTAGCTGCTAAGTTAAAAGCTAACAGTTTCATTTTGACTAGCAGCAGATGTTGTTGATGTCACTCTGATTGACAGACATGAGAAAAACTTATATTCCTCAAGCGTTTCTGTATGATTTCATTCTTTCCTCTCTCCCATCTCCTCCACTGTGAGCATTATAGAGATGACTATAAGAAAAAGAAAACATCTGTGACTGTTTCACTGGCGTTCCCATGGTAACAAGCAGGCCCCATCTATTTCAGGCGGACATCTCACACTTTTCCTTTAGCCTCTGCTTGCCACAGTGATTACACTTACCTGCCTTCCACTGATGCTGTGGCACAGATTCGAGAGTTTTTTTTGCTCTAAACGATAGAATGAACAACAGGAAAACTCTCAAAAGCATTTATCTTTACTGGCAGCTTAATGTGGAGGAAATTGTAAAGTTCTGTATATTATGTGTCAAACATAAATGGTTCAAGGGCCCAGTGTATGTGACCCCTTTCCTAAAAAGTTAAGCATGTAAAGTGTGTGAATACTTGCTAGTGAGCAAAGTTAGTACTGTAACTATCTGTTATTAAGGCTCAAACCTGAGCTGAAAGGTTTGCTGACCTAGGCTGACTCAACCCAATCCTTTTCTACACCTAAAGGGCTTTATCTTTACTCCCACACTGGCTTGGCATGCCCCTGTACTTCTACAGTCAGCCTACATCTAAGATCCATTAATTATCTTCATTCTTTCTGCTGATTTGCATGCAATCGATCCAGATGCTTTAAAGCAAAGATGACAGATTAATTGCACGTGTTATTCATTTTGTCCCTTTCATCAGTTGTGAGTGTAAAGTATCGAACACACAGGCTCTGATACAACTGCAGGGAAGAGTGTGACACTGTATTGTTCAAAAGAGGCATACTAACACACTTACTCCCTTATATTTTTGTAATATGAGTCTAAAAGTTTGAAATTGCTGTACTTAAACTAGCATTTTTTTCCTTAATTGAAGACCTGGGCAAACACACCCTCACTAAAACATGGGAATAATGAATAAAATTATAAAAACAGAAAAAAGAAAAAAAAATGGATGAAATCAATTACCTTCACCAATATGTTCCACAGGACTGCACAACAACAAATAGAGTGCATGTACAAAAGAGAGAAAAAGCATAACAAAAACAGAAAAAACAGATGGAGTGACTTAAGTTAAGCGACACACAAATATCCACCCAGTATAGATAACGGCACATGAAGACGGAGCATATTCGAAGCAAAACATGATTAAAATGTGCAAATGGGAAGTGGGACCTTGAGATGATGTCTGCAGCAGTATTTCCAACGATCTCTACAGCTCAGGTTTAAAGCAATTCACAGCAACGTTTCAGACATGAAGCTACAGTACAGTATGTCCTGGTATGGACAGAGCTGTTGAACTGCAGTCAGACTTCAGTACCTAAAGCCGTTCTGGCTGGCGTGGCGTCTTTTTTGATCCAGAAGGACACCCAGGAGAGGACCACGGTGAGGATACAGGGGATGTAAGTCTGGATGGTGAAGTAGCCCATTCTTCTACTCAGGTCAAAGTACACTGTCATCACCACATAGTCACCTGTGTGTAAAATTAACACAACTTCATGTGAAACTTCATGGACACGCATGCCTCCAGTCACTGTAGGCACTCCTACAGAAATTGTACTGATGAGGATAAAAATGAACTAAATAACCCAAATGAATTAGGGCTTTCATCTTTGAAGGTCCTGCATGTGATCTTCATGGAAACACTTTAACCCCCTCATTTAGCATTTATAAGCAGTAGATATATTGTTTAGCCTGGTATTGCTGTAAAGGCTAAGATTCATGAGAAAAAATGTATGCAAATGATGTATAACATTTCTAAAAATATAAGAGCTTAGTCAGCTCTGTGCAGATCACGTACAGCTTCCTCTTAAGGTGGTCTCTTATAACTGATTTCCCTCTTCAGCTGATATCAGTTAGTATTACTGGTAGTAAAATTGAATTGAATTAAAAAATTGTGGTAGCCAGTGAACTGGATATCAGTCTGCAGAGAAGACTTCTTACACACTGACAGATGTGTTTTTGATGCACACAGAATCCATAATGTGATCAGTTTCTGGCCTCAAAGAGGTTTCAGTGACACATTTATAAGTTTTCATGAAATCAAACCTCATTTTTTTTCAGCAATAGCCATTCAGTGTATTTAGAGTCCACCACTCCTGCACCCACCTAGTCATGAGGGATTCATGTAGCTTCATCCAGAGATACTGTTCGTAAGTTTATCTCCATCTCCATCTCCATATTTCCACTTCCTCAAACCACTTTCTGTCCACTAGACAGACCGTCCCAAAGCTCTTATTTCTGCTACAAGGAGTGAAGATCGAGGAGCGAGGACGGATCTCTGAGGATCCATGAGTCTTTTACCGGCTGACATGCTTACTTACTGGATATCAGTTATTGATTGGACGCTGCAGCTGATCGGACTGACCTGATACATCACAACATCACTGGAGTTTCATACCGGAGTGAAGACAGATTAAACTCATGTGTTTCACTCTTTATATTTGCTTGGTTTTCTGATTCACCATCTAGTTAAAAATCTGTGTTCATTATAGGTCTGAACAACAAAACGACCACAAACCACTTTTTTCATTTATTAGAAAGACTTTTCTTTTCATGATCTGTTATTTCCCCCATTAACTTTTATTATGGATACAATTAATGTCAGAGAGAGTAGGAGAGTCTGTCTGTCAGCAAGAAACACTTTTACATCATTTATCCTCATTTCCATTCAGTCATGTGAGGCTGATCATTCCTGAGCGTCGGGTTTGATATGAGTTACATCATTTCAATTTTCCCTAAAACATTTAGCCTAATAAATAATTTGCAGTGTTCAAAAGACACCCTAATCCTATTCTGGGTTATTAAATAATGAATTCACAATCAGAATATAATTAAATACAATGCAATTATTAAATAATATAAAGGCATTCTGCTGCCTCTCAGCAGGACACAGTATAAATACAGAATGCAGGTTGTTCTTCATGTGCAGGTGTTTGTTAAACAGGTAACAGGCAACAGAAAGAAAACACTGCTGCTCTGCCACTGAGACCTGTGTGCCTTTATTAGTATTAGTACAGTGCACATGTGTGGAGACACAAACTCCATCAAAAGTCTCCACAGCTGTTAAAGCCGACTCATCATCACAAACGGACGTCGCTTCACGTGACGCTTCAGAGGAAAGGACGTCTCATTTCTCTTAAAACATATTTCCTCGTTTCCTCTCTCCTCGCATGGTTTCCTTGCGTCTCCCCATGCATCCTCGGTGGGAGGGACTAAGACGCAAGTGAGATAAACGTGGATGCCATTTAAGAGACTTGGGATGTAGCCCTAGTCACCTCACTCCCTCGTCTAGCCACTCCCTCATGCCTCGCAATAACCCTTTTTCCCTCTGGTCCCAGTCACCTGACCCTCCCCGCCCACCTGCTCACCTGTTCCCACTTCCATCATCAGCCCTGCAATTACCAGACTTTCCCCACCCCTTTACTCACCTGTCTCCACTTCCCTCATCATCCACACTCCATATATTCCTCTTCCTTTGTTCCAGTGTCAGTTTGTCTTTATTGTCTTGTGTGCAGTTATTTTGGTCTGTCCTGCTGTGTGGTGTTTTTTCGCTTCTGTCACCTGAACCAGGACCTGACCCTGCCTACTTGTCTGCCTGTCACCTGTGTACCTGCCTTTAAGCTGTTTTCTTTAATAAATCACTGAAGTCCCCCTGCTGCCTGCTTTGTCTGCATTTGGGTCCATCCTTGCATTTCCTGAGCCGTGATAGTATTAAACTGCACTGTGTGCGTTGCCAAATCAACCAGTACTGAAATTAAGGATTACACTGTTAACTTAAATCATGTCAGAGATCTGAAATATGAAACTTTTTACTCGTGTGGAAGAGGACATTTATTAGCAACGCTCTCAAACAGAGCATGATGATTTAGTCTTAATAAGGACAACTTGCTCAGTGGGGCACCTGCGAAACTCAAATTAAAGTGGTTTAAAATAAGATTCAGTGTAGTGGATGGCGACGACAGATGGAGGAGAGGAGAGATAGATGGGTGTTTTTGTGACTTCTACTTTCTATTTTTTGCAAGCTCAATGTAAACAAAGGAGATGATATTACATAAGCGATGATACTGTGGGACAGCAAGTGGTCTGGTTAATGGATTTGTCTTTTTTGTCTTGGAATGACTTGGTGATCTGAACAGATTATGTGACAAACAAAACTTGTTGGACAATCAAGGAAGAAATGATAGTGAACTGAAAGTGATTTCTGCCACTGCTTCTACAAAGCGAGAGTGTTATGCGTACTGACCATAGACTATAAAGACATATAAAGATGGCCGATGCGTCTCCACTTCCTCCCACTGTACAAAAATGAAGCCAAAATATCCCGGATACGGGCGCGGTCCCGCCCATACACCATGCCATACACCCACCTGACTCAATTGCAATAAAAAATAATTAGTAACCGCTAGCTACCAATCACCTGCTTTTTCCCCACATTGCTAACGTTAGACTGCTTGTTGTCTTAGCTAGTTACTGATCTTACAAAACACAAATTTAACTTACCGAAAAACACTGCGAAGATCCCTCAGATCCCTCAGGTTGGTTAGTACAGTTTACTGCAGAGCAACTCATTTTGTCGGTTTGAAACTGACAGTGACGGTTATGGAAAGTTAAAGTCACATCTCTTCTTGATGTTCCTACTCTGCGTACAATTCCCGAAATTCCTGTCAAGCACAGCTGTCAATCATAATGTCACACCCCCTTTTTATAGCATCAAATAACTAATTAAAACCAAATTTATCAGAAAAATGAACACTTGAACAAACATCAGCGTGATAAGAACTACCTAAAATGACTGAAACCATCTTTGGGAAAAATTTACGTGATGTACTTTGATTTTTTTAGTTTGGCCGATGTCCCATCTGCTAACATGGCAGGGCGGATTTATGACCTATACTGGAGCCAGCCAACAGGGGGCGATCGAGATGTTTTGGCTTCACTTTTGGGGAGCTGTCATGTCATCCATCTTTATATACAGGCTGCGGTTGAATAGTCTTTTTTGCTTAGGAAGGTTCCTAACTGAGTGAAATGACCCGGAAGTATCTAAGGGTGCTTTCACACTTGTAGTTCAGCAGTCTTGGTGCGATTCAGGGGTGAAGTTGCAACATTCTTGCATTTGTTATTTGGTGTGGTTAGCGTTGACACTGTACTTTATCAAGCACACCAAACATCGGTCGAAACAGCCACTTGTCTATTGGACAAAATATCCGAGTGATTCCTGATCTCAGAAATAATGGAATGTAACACCAAAGTTATGCGGCCTTGATTTTTCTGGTTTTGCTTTGGTGTTTCCATCAATCAAATGCTTTACAAGAAGGCGAACAATGTGAGCAGCTGACAAGACAGCGAGTTTCATTCTGCGAATGAGATGAGTGAATACTGAAGGAAACAACACGGTAAGAACGCACGGGGCAAAGTATCTAAGATGCGCTTTTAGTAGTCCATATTCAGAACACTGTAGTTTCACCACGCCAGACCCACGTCAATAACATCCGCCATTGCATAATTACGTAGCCTAGTGTAAGTGCAGTCGGATTCTCTTTGCACTTAGCACTCTTTTCCTAAGTCTTTATGAATTCTCCTTCACATCTTTCCTGGACCTCATGACGTTTTCCATCAAGGAAAAGTGGTTAGGAAAGAGCATAGGACATAATTTTTTTTGACTATTCGACCGCACCCACAGCCTATAGTACTGACACTAAATATCAACACGTTTCCAATGAGCTTGTCAGCAGCATGTTTGAAAATGTTACACTTGAGGAAGAAACAGTACAATAGACAGATCCTACCTGCTGTGGTCTTTATTATGTCCGTAGTGTTTCTCAGGCCCATAAAATCAAACTGGTAGAGACGCCAGGACTTTTGGTCAGCCGCCTCCACAGAGTTCTTCCTCCACTTGTAAATCATCTCATCTCGTGGGTATCCATCTGCAATTACACAGAGCATGTGTGTGTGACCCTTGGCGGTACATGGCACATCTTAATGATGGATATCCTGTGCAGACAGACCTAGGGCCACCCAGAGCAACATTTGTCTTGTGCTGGAGGCTGGCTAATGAAAAGACAGTCTGGAATGAAGACAGAGGCAGAAGAAAAGTAGATTAAATGAAAGCTTTGGTTCAGTAATGTACTGAATCCATCTTGATGTTGGGCCTGACCTTCACATGATGCGCACAGAGCCTGGGACTGCTTTTACAATCGATCATGTGAGGTTAATGATGGGTTAATGATTGCATTTTTGCTTTGGTGTCGCACTAGCCTGGATCTTTCCTGTCTTAAACAGACACATAATCATAGAATCAAGTAGAAAAGCTAACAAAATTATGATCTTGCCCGATAGCAATTTGATGTAATAGGCTTTCAATTAACAAAAACATTAACTGTGAGGGAAGATGTTGCCCAAACTACTAATTGTTTTCAAACACGCTTGATGAATGAATTCCATTAACATTTGCCACAGTTCTCTCATTTGCTATTAATGATGTCATTAAAGACTCAGGAATTGCTACTCAATTTGATCCAAAATGTTCAGAAAATAACAGCCTACTGTTGAAAATAGCTCTTTAACTACGTAAACTTTTATGAATGGCAAAACTGTATTGGTAATATTAAGACATTTGCATAAAACATTAGTAATGGGCTCAAAGCACAATTCATGATGCATTTATGAATTGACAATATTCATAAGACTTATTACACATTAGCCGAACAGGAAGACATGGTACCTTTCAAAATAAAGTGCTTCAGATGGATACAATTTTAAGTTTACACTCTCTCACACCAGGACCTGGAGCTGGTAGAGACTGTGCTATATGGTTTATACCAAAGTAGTTATCCCTTAAATATCTCTGCTTTTATAGTGTGAATCTCAGTAAATGTGATAAAGTACCTTGATTTGTCAGTTATTGGACTGAATAAGCCAGGAATTGACATCTCTTTACTTTATGAATGTTTTTTCAATGAATTTTGAAAGACATTTACAGTACTATATCCCTGCAAAACATCAGCAATCAAAAGTAGGTAAATGTAGAAGGAGGTAAATGATGTGCTGTAACTGACCTTTACTGACTTTCACTTTGCCTGCATCACCTATTTCTACTTCAGGTAGTACTTCTCCACATGCCTGACTGTGGTCCTTTCAGCTGTGGATTATTGTTAGCAGTGGTGGAATGTAACTAAGTACATTTACTGTACTTGAGTACAAATTTGAGGCACTTCAACTTATTATTACTTTTTAATATTACTTATTATTTCAATTTTATGGAAATTTGCTTATACTTTTACTTTATTAAAAACTGTGCTTTTTACTGCTCTACATTTATTTGACAGCTATACTAACTGGTTACTTTACAAATTATGTTTTACCTACAAAACATATGAAGAGCTTATAAAATATAATGCATTGTTGTAAATTAAACTACCCACTAGAGGTCATTACAACTAAAATGATACGACTTTTCCTTGTCTTAAATGACTAAACTTGGGGGTTGGAGTATGGCTTGGATAAAACAAGCTATCTGAAGATAGTGAAGGGCATTTCTCACTATTTTCTTACTTTTTACAGACAACAATTTGTTAATCGAGAAAACATCTGTTTCACTTTTGTTACATTATGGTCAGCTATGGCTACTACTTGAAACAGAACTGGTTACTCTGTCTCCTCAACAATTAATTTTCTCTTTATTCTCTTTTAACACTGGTGTAAAAGCAAGTTTGCAGATCTGTAAATCTGACTCTTCTTAGCTGACATGGATAACAATATTGATTTTGTTTTTCTGTTTAAGTGTGTTGTAGTGTAGCTGCATTTGCCACACTGGAGCCATCTGAATGTTTGACCAGTTGCCTATAAGAAAAATAAGCCAGTTGTGTCAGTTTTAGCAGAAAAATCCAATAAAACACGATAAACATGATCACACAATAGAACTATTAAGTTCCAACTGCAGGAAATTGGACAGCAGTCAGAAATAACTTGGAAATGAAAAGGTCTGATCATCCCAAAATATGTAATACTTTGAGTGAGCAGCCTTATGTCCAAAAATTGTACTGCGATGGAGATCTGTGTCTCTAACATGAAAGTACTAAGCCAAATAAGCACTACATTATTCACAAAACATTAAAGTATTATGACAATAAGTTGAGGTGAAGTGCCTCAACTTAATATTCAAGTTAATATTTTTACCAAATCACATTTACTGCAAAGCTGGTGTGTCTGTACTGATAATATTTGGCCAAAAATATGTTATTGTTTCAAAAGCAGCTTTAAGTTGGGTACACGTGGCCTGAGCAAGTCGTTAAAGCTTGGGTAGGTAATGTCTTTTAGAAGCATTTTTTGTTATATTTGTTGAAATTCTCTTTACATCCAGACAGCAATCAACAATTCAAGTGCTCTGACAACAAAATGAAAAGTCCAGTGTCTGTGGCTGTTGTAGGACTGTAAGCCTGTCCAATTCGGACCGAATGAAATGATTGGACGAGCTACCTGCCTGTCCAGCTACGCATCTGACTACCTGTGCGCACTCTGACCCTGCACTCACTGCACATGCCCGTCGTTTTCCACACGGCTAGGCGGCTAAAGCTAGCGAGCTAGTCGCACAAGAATGGGAAAGAAAGGAAAGAAAGACAGAAGTAGAAAAGGCTGCGACCAAAAAGAGGTTGGATAAAGCGAGAGGTCAAACCAGAGACAACATCAGTCTGCATTTTCAACGATGGCGAGAAGAACTGATGGAGTTGAAGGGCTGAAAAGTGACGCTGTGAGTACTAACAACAGCCATGTTGGTTGTTTATGTTCATTATGATGATGTTCGGTGTTTTCAAACATGTGAATGAGACATGAGGTAGTTGGACACGGTTAGCGACGACAACGACGTGCTGCGCTCCTCTATCCACCGCTCTCTCATGGACTGGTCCTCCAGCAGGAGTCAGGCGGTGCGCGTGAAACTGTTTTGTAACTACTGTAAACCTTTTGATTTTTTTTTGTTGCAACATTAGCGCAGCAACAACAACAAACAGCGGCCTATTTACACGTCTAGCAGACACAAAACAACATTAGCATCATCTTTCTGACCACCTCGAGAATGTAAATCTAATAGTCACTTCCTTTTTGCTCTGTTTTGGGTTTTCCTGAGAGAAAAACTCTTAAGTTGCTGTGTTAAGTTGTTATGTCTGTCTGCTTTTTGGTGCTGCACAAGCAGCATACAGCCTGTTTATTGGAGCATTTCTGCTAAAAACAGCTGCCTGCTGCAGCTGGAAACAAGGTTAATGAGAGCAGAAGATGCCAAAATGCTCAGTAGAACTGAGGGAACTGCAGAGTTGGGTGAAAATTATCTGAAAATTACATTATACACTGTAATTTGATCCATTGTTAAAATAAAAATATTGATTATTTCAGATTTAATGAATGAAAAACAGCTGACAAAAAACATGTGATCTCCTTAATGAAACATCCTAAATATCCATTAATTTAGAATTGTTTGAGTTTCCCAGGTCATGAGTTAAGACTGTAAATATCGTCTTAGCTGACAAGCTTTCCCAGATGTAGTATGCTAATTATCTACAGAGTCTATACTCTTCTCCCTTTATGTCTGTCTATTCAACTATGCTTCATATTTGCATTGTACTCCGTTGATTATTCCAATCCCCCAGGGGCATGATCGCTTTAAAGATAAGCAAATCTGACTTAATCAGAAAACAGAGACGTCGTCATGGAAACCAGTGTAATGTCTGATGATTTCCTTAGGTAAGAAAATGGGTTTGATGGATCACAGCAGGATGGGTCGGCAGACACGGCAGTCCAGTGAGCAGGTTTTAAGCTCTAATAGGCTGCACAAGGTGCAAGGTCTCATCACATTAAATCACTCTGTGATCTTGATAATAGATCTCTGCGAGGCCACTATAGATCCACAGCGGGAAAAAAACAACAAACATACAGCATGCTTCATTTTCAACACACTGCTCCATTCCTAAGAGCATTATCAGGTTTACTGGATGTCCTGATAGATGGACTGACAACCCATTTCACATCCAAACACCAAACGGTGTGAATTTTACAGTGCAGTTTCTGTTGAGAAGATAAGCACATTTCACCCCGTAGAGCTCTCTTGTTGAGCTGCATGAAGCCAGCTAACTTGGATCAAAGTGTATTATACAGCAATTGCGATACAGATGAGGAAACTTATTATACAGGATTATGTAATTGTATACTTTTTTTTATAATGGGGAGGCAGTCTGCTACTGGTGATTATGCAGTTTAGTACTTCAGTGTACTGCAAGTGCTTAAATGCACTTATGCTTCAGTTTACTGTACTTATCTTTCCCTTAGTTCTGTAGACACCTCTGTATGAGCTTCTCCTAAGTCAGACTGTTCAAATGTTGCCATAGCTACCTGCAGACCAGCCTGAATGCGAGAGGCTAAGGATATAACATGTTACTTCCAAATGATGGCTTGCAAATGAATACATTTGGGGGGGGTCTGTGACATCCCTGGCCACCCCTCTGGCCCCGCCCCTGCTTATGCAAGGCAGTGAGTGCATAACAACTCCATGCACATATTTACTTGATCTCTGGTTAGATTTACCCTTCACAGATAAATAGCACACTGACTATTAACATAACAGAAACAAATCTTTTAACTCAGTATATACAGTGAAGTGTAACACTGGCATAAAGAACAGGACATTAATCACTTCTTTCCTCTGCTGGTGCACTTTACTTACGTAACTCATAAGCCGCGACATACATGAATGTTTTTGAATTGTCCTTCAGGCCCCTGGCCATCATTGTCCTCCACCACTACTTTTACAGATTTAAAAAAAATCAATGTGTTTTGAACCAACACTTCTAAAAGCATATTTGCTTGTAAGTGGCCACTACAAAATGATTCTGCATCTCTCCTTCTACTTTTCTCACACAAGCAGCTCACACGCAGCTGTACCCAGGTGGGACAACAGTGATGGACACTAACATCAGCTCATGTTCAGATCAAATCAACATAATCACCTGAAACACACCAGATAAAATATGGTATTTCATTGCACAAGATACTCCAAAACAAATGTTTTAGTACTCACAGCTGGAGAAGATGAGCGGACAGGAGTGTTCGTCCATTGGAAAGTTGTGCAGCTGCAGTTGGCATTCTGCGTTTATTGTCAGTCTGAAAAGAAAACAATAGAATCAGTTTGTGATAAACCTCTCCTCTTTTAGTACTGTAGCAAAGGATTTAATTGGAAACCAAATCACGCAAATACTTTTTTTTTGTTCAGACTTTTAAAGTCTCACGTTTATAAAAGTAATTTGTTGTATATTATTATTTTTAAATGGGGCATGAATGAGGGCATGAATGCATTAGTGCAAATTCATTTTGATTAAAAAAAAAAACTACCTCTCAGCCCTGAGTGGGGCAGCAATTTTTAACCAGTAGTCATCAACCTACAGTGTCGGGATTCAAGGACCATAATCCGTTAGTGTAAGACAGCTGTGAGTGGAGATTGTGAGATCTCTAAATCACCAAGCTGCAGTACCTGTCCTACAGGGGTAGAGTCTGAGGAAGAATCTGCCCTTTACAGCTTTTTTTAATATAAATTGCCTCTTGAATTCCCCTGAAGGCCATTTGTAGTATGTTAAAAAGACTTTAACCTGTACCAGTCTTTTAAAAGTCTAGTCTAAGTTTTTCACACCCAGACAGAAAATATCAAAGCCAACAATCTGACCTTTTAGCCAGTCTCCATCTGATTCTTCAAAACACACAATCAGATTTTAGCTCAGTGTGATGTACAGTATACATGTATATCAATTAGTCTATTAATTGATTAGTTGATCGACAGAAAGTTAAAGGTGCCCTGTGGATTTTTTGACCGCTAGTAGAGCTACGAAGCAATGTTTTGATGAGTGGGTCCATGTTTTGTTTGTATGTTGTAAAGTAGCAATGCGCCGCAATAATTCCGAGAAGATGACTGCAAGCTTGTAAACACTGAAGTAAACAATGCAGGTTTACACTTAAAAAAAAAAAAAAACCCAACACAAATATATTCTGAGGGAAGAAATGACTTCAGCACGTTTGTCAGGCCTCGAGGACTCACAGTGTGTTTTGTTCAGAAACAGTTAATGTAAACAGAACTTTTCTTGTTTTGAAGAAAATCCATGGGGTACCTTTAATCTGCAACTACTGCATTTTGATAATTGATTATTTTTCTTCATTTTTTAAGCAAAAACTCGAACCATTCTGGTTCTCCACTGTGAGGATTATTCTGTTTTTTATCATTGTAAACTTTAGGTTTTGTACTGTTGGTCACACAAACAAGACATTTGAAGATGTCACCTTGGACTCTGGGAGAGTATGATGAATGTTTTTCAGTATTTGCTGACATTCTATTGTATAAACCAAACAAAGGAAAACAATTGTTAGTTGCAGCCCTAGTCTAGTGTATATTAATATCCTAAAATGAATGTGGTCTGTAGTTCAGGTATCTAGAACTAAACATTTAGTTTTATATTTTCCAAGTATACATCATTGTATCTTGTTAACATGTAAGTCAGCAATAATCATAAACTAAAGGTTGATTTTTATTACTTTTATCAGTCTCCACTGGCAACCAAGGAACTACAGTATCAACAGGCCTTTGACAGCCTTCAGTAACCTGTAATTCACAAAACTCATAATAGACACAGTGACGAGTGACCAGCTACACTCACTCTGTGGACTAGGACTGAGAAACATTGGTGCTGGGAGACACTTCTCTGCTACCATGTGTACTTCTACGATGATGATGTATCAACAAACCACACACTCTTCTTATAAAACAGCCCACTGCAATTATCATGTGTCGATTCTGGGGAAATCTGTCTGTGATGTCGCTAAAGGCCAGCAGTCCATTAAGACTAGACAAACCTGTGGATGTAATTATGCAGCCAATATGTTGCTGACCTTCAATTATAAACCAGTTAAAGAAAGCAAGTAACATTTCTTATCTCAATGGGAAAAGAGGCTACAGAACGCATTAAGAGTGCCCTGACCTCTTTAAACATGATGAAATAGACTGGCTGGTTTCACACATCTGCCTGAATTAACAAGTTTGAAAATAAGCCTCATGCTTTAATAAATCCAGAATCCGTGTTCCCATGAAACTACAGTACAAACCCCCTGAAGAGACAACAACCAAGACAACATGAAAGAAATTATGTTGAAAGCAGGGTTTCGGTGGTTATAGGATGTGTTGCAATTTTCCAAAATGGTTTTGTCAGATACAGAGAGTGCAAGATAAAGACCAAAATAAGAGAGAAAGGACAAGTAAATTTGTAAATGATGTATGTAATGTTCAAGAGAGGACAGGAAAAAGAAGAAGAAAGTAGAGAAAAAAAATCTTTGTAATGTAATTCTGGTATGATCTTTAAACCTCATTAAAGCATGGAATTGGGACAATACCATGCATGTGGGAGAGGCATGGGTATCACAAAATGTCATCTCTGTTTACTGCAGCCAAGCCAATGCACAATTAATACCCAATGACATTTCATTGTCTTTCTCTCATGCCATCAACGGATATTACTCCTCAAAGTTTGCACGCTCCTGAATACTCAATATCAACAGAGCTGCATGAGGGAGAATCTAGCTGGGCTTTGCTTGTGACTTGATTTGCTCATAGAAATTGGTGTTACTTTTTTTGTTCTCGCGGAAATGTGCCAGCTCTGTGTGGATTGTTACATTCCCCTGGGTCCAACGCAATGTTTTACAGACTGGCATGAATTGAAAAAGCCACGGCAAAAAGTACAAGCTTCCACATGTACAATGCATTCTGCTAAAACACAGAAAAGTCTTTAAATATTATCAATTAAAAACCTGGAGATGTCTCGCAAAATAAGGACAGTGCCAAAAAAGATTGAGGACAGTCTAGGGATGCTTATTACTGAAGGAGCAGTTTATATTAATGTCGAGTGCTTCAATTACAAAGAGAGCTTTAGGGCACGAGGGTGGCTGCCTTAGTAAATTGGTCTTAAAGCTCAAGCAGGCAATTTGCACTTACAATTGGTAATGACAGGGGCTAATTGCTTTAGCTGCTCTTTTTGGGGAATGTTTGCATCACAAATTGTTTTGCATCAATTTCTTAGTGAATAAGACTTCTGCAGTCTGATACAATATAAACTGATTGGTTGATTGATAAACCTCAAACACCAAACATTTTCTGGCTCCAGCTGCTGAAATGTGAGGATTTGCTGCTTTTCTGTGATTTATTTGATTGTGAGCTGAATATCTTGGGTTTGCTGTGGTACTATTCATTAATGATTAACATAATTACAGTATCTTCACTTAAAAATGTGCTTGGGTATGCAGAACATAAATTCTGCATAAGCTTTGACTTTGTATTGCATTTCTTCACTGAAGCACTGGAGTCCTCCACTCTGAAAGGTAGCTTAAGTTTTACTTTACCAGGAACGAAACAGCCAAAAAACACTTTTCTATGTTTACCTTAAGGTGTAAAGTATCTTCCCATCGTTCCATATTCTGAGCAGCTGGTTGGGCATTGTAATCCAGTGGGAATCTGCATTCTTGGAGTTTCTGAAGATGGTATCTGGTAGCCAAATAAGTCCAACCATGTTGCTGTTCAGAGTCAATTTTTTCATTGTGCTATTGTATCTGAGACGGCTGTCTGTCCACGTCTGGGCAAAGATGATGTCAATTTGGTATTCCTAAAAAGAGAGAACCAAAAGACAAGTAAGTGGATATATATTGCAGTATCATTTGATGCCAGTTCATTTAAAAACATTGCTAATTCTGTTGTGTGTTCTCAGTGAAAGAGAGAAAAAAGGAGCAGCTTCACCTGCTACTCAAGAGTATTGATTTTCTTTTTAAATGACACAGAATAGAAGGATTATGTGTTTCAGCAACACATCTCTGTACGCCATCTATCATTCAATACTTTCACCAGCGGGAGCATTTATCATTTTACTTGTTCACTGGCCCGTATGTCGAGCACAGACCTCACCTGGCACCTCTCAGTGATTTGCTTAACTCCCCATCGTGCTGACAGAAAACTCGCTGCAGTGCATCTGGGACTCAGTCTGTGGTTTTAAGCTACTGTCAGCGCCTCCACAGCGACTCAATTCTCCTTGATATTTGTTTGATATGGACTCAAAAATCATCATTTATCACATTTTAAGTGATGTATGGAGAAATATGTCACAGCTAATGTAAAGTTAATGCAGCTGCCAGGTTGCATTGCAGCCCTGGAGAATATGCATTCAGATTGCCCATAAGAGACATGTTTGACCAGTGCACATGTGATATTTGACAGTAAATATATCAAATCAGTTTCTATTATGAGATTTCGTTACAATCACATTTTGATCAACACAGTTGGATAATGACTGGATATACATTCAATAGTTGTTGAGATATTTCAAACAAAACCTCATGGTGGCGCTAGAGGAAAAGTCAGAGGATCACCAAAGTCAGTAGGTTTCATCATCTGGGAACCATGACTGTCTGTAAAAAATGTCATGTCAATCCATCCGATAGATATTTCAGTCTGGATCAAAGCATTTGACCGACCAACCAATAGACCTAGGCCTTCCTTGAGCCATGATGCTAGCATGGCGAAAGTAATTTCTGAAATAAAGCAGCACTGTTTTCCTATAGTCTATGGCTCAGAGACCCTCCACAGAGGTTAACAGCATACATGTTTCTCATTAAAGCGTCCTGTTGCTTTGCAGAAACCTTTGGCTTCTTTATCCAAGCTGCAGTCACTTAGAAATCTGAGGGCAATCCATCCAACTCATTGCTTTTTCTCCCTCTAACAGGGGTTATGTGGTTGAGTGCTCAGCACAGTGGATTCAGGAAAAGCTAGAAAAGTAAAGACAGCAGATACATGTGTGTTTGGAAACCTTAAGGGTTTTACAAGCCTCTGTACTGCTGCTCTGTACGGGGGAAACATGGAAGAGGACCCAAATGTAGACACTCTGGCAGAGCAGGTTGAATTTAAGGCACTTCTCTGGTCAATAAAGAGGCTTACAGTCAGCAACTTGGTGACAGGCAGAACCAGAATAACAAATCTGAATTGGCAAAGGCAGGACTTGAACACAGGTGGTAGATAACAGGCGGGTTTACGGGTACATGGGCATGACTGGACCACTGTATCAGGAGAACGACATAGATGATCTGGCAAATGGGAAAGTGGCTGGTATACAAATACACCAGGGCTTAACTAAGCAATGAGGGACGGGCGTGCATGGAGAAGCAGGGACAGGTGACTGACAGGAGTTGAGAACTGCAGAGTCTGGAAAGTTAAAAATGAATACATGGCCAAGGGGAAGGAAGCAGGTCTGAGGGTGAAGAGGGACTGTCACCATGACAGAACCCCAGGGGTTTCCTACATCTAGTGCTTCTGATAGAACAGGATCATAAATATGAACATGTCACACTTATTTTCACTGAATTACCCACACTGCTAAATGCATTACTGTAGTTTCTTTACTTTTACCTCAGTGAAACTGATGTTTTACCATCAAAGCTAATGCCTTTTGTTTGACTTTCTGTAGATTATAATCGTATCTAGTCTATCTAGTCATTCAAACTGGCCCTGTTTTTTGCACTGCACATTTTGGAAAATACACTTACATGTATTCACTCTCTTAGTGGAGGTTAGATGAAAAGATTGATACCACTCTCATGTCTGTACGGTAAACATGGAGCTACAGCTAGTAGCCAATTAGGGCCAGAAACATAGGAAGCATGGCTCTGTCCAAAGGTTATAAAAAAGAGGCCTGATAGCACCTCTAAAGCTCACCAATAAACACGTTATGTTGAGATGTTGTGATTTTACAGGGGGTTATGTGCCTGACTATTTCTTGGCCAGGTGCGGTCACTTCCAGTGTCGTCGTCACCTTGAGCTTGCCAAGTGGTCATTTTTACACTTTACACTTGCTATGTGTATTTTTTTTGCTACATGTATGTTTTTATTCTGTGTGTACCTGAGTGCCGTGTGATGGACTATAAGGTTTTTTTAAAATTCTGATTGAGATGTGTAAATTTGTGAGCTTTCGAGGTTTTCTTAGAGGTTATCTTGAGCTGTTTTCCCCTTCCAGTCTTTATGCTGAGTTAAGATAACCAGGTGCTGGCTCCAGGTACATATCTACCGTACAGACATGAGAGTGGCATCAATCTTCTCATCTAACCCAAGGAAGCGAATTAGCTTATTTCCCAAAAAACTACTTCTTTTCAATATATGTGAAAAACGCTGTATAGCCTACCCATAACGTAATCTGCCATGTGTTAAATCCTAAGATCTCATTTAGCCTTTATCAGAAATGCATGATGTCTATAAGTTAGAACTTAGAGTATCTCATTCATTCACGAAGCAAAATGTCAAGTCAAAATTAAACTATCCATTTGACTGCTGTTGCAGAGTTGGACATGCTTTGGCTTAAACTGAAGGACCCTATCAGTGAGGTTGGGTATTTACTGTAAATGAAAGTGTCTTTTCTCAAGATCTGAAACCAAATACAAACATTTTTATTTTTCATATATTTTTTTTTATCATGTTGTATTGTTTACATGAAAAAGGCGTGATGCCCCATACAGGTGGTATACCCTCAGGTGTGTCAGTTCCTGGTGCTTGTGGTGATTTTAGCACCTTGAGGTGTAAAGTATTAGTGAAAAGTAACAGTGAAAAGCCAATTCATAACGGTCACACACATTCCCCAGGAGTAAATGTATGTTGTCAACATACATCCAAGTATAGCCGTACTTGATACAGACACATAATTGGACTCTACAAAACTCTGGCTGGATTCTTACTAAAAAAAAAGTGGGCATATACACACAGCAGTAAGTTACTCTGTAAAACATCTGCTGCTCTTTAATTTGTTTTTAAATGTACCAGGGTTGTGATTAAAAGAGCCACATCACTGCTGTCTTACATTAATTGGGAACTAGATGCAATTTAATGAGGCAAACAATTGCTCCATTAATTGTGGATAATATGTGGCTACTTATAGCTACTTACTGTACATATGTGACGATGCAAACAATGTCCATGTTGCGACAACAGAAGTTAAAAATTATGCAAATAAGCATGACTAGTCCCTATTTTGTAATCTAACTGGCTTGACAGTGATGCTGCTGTGCAAGCTCAGACAAAGCCAAAAATCTCCTCAGCAACAATTGAGTTCTGAGGGTCCTCTTTAGCAACAATAGATAGGGATGTATAGAATAAAGAAATTAATAATAGTCTGCCCTCCTTCAGGAACCCACACCTTTTCACGCTGCTGCCACCGCCTGAAATGCATTTGAACTTTTACCCAGTCTCTGCACCAGTTTGAATAGCTCACCAATTAGAATGAAGTCTATAATCAAGAGAACCACTGGGTGCTCGTGACCTTTAATTGTATAGAACTCAGTGGATTTGAAATAACTGAACATTATCCAGGATTTAATGACCAGTGGAGGAAAAGTGCTGCAAATCAAATAGATAGAACTAATATGAGCTGAAGCATCACATCTGGAAATAGTGAGTTGCAGATGGATGGTGAGAGGTAAATCTCTAATAACACACCAAAATTTCCAGCTTTGTAATCTCTTATATAATTTCACATTAGAAGGAAATTATAACTATGCTGAAGGAGTATCGATCTCATTCCCCCTCCCCGCTGCTTGCAGCTGCTTTCAGCCACTACAGCAGGCATTGCTGTGAGGAAAATGGGTCTTTCACCTCAACTGCCTCAGAGGAGCTGCTATATTAAGGTTGTTGATCTAGAGGTACTTTATATACTCGCAGTAAAATCAAAGATGCTGCTGTACAGTTGGAATAGACCTCACATAATAAATTCATTCAAACTGAAGTACAGAACAAATTATCCCCTGAGACATGGAGACCTGACAGATGCTTAATACTGCATGGAAATACCCACTGTATTGTTAAAGTGAGCCTTGTTTTAGTGGCAGAAGACTGAAGCATACATTACATGGTTAAAAGTATGTCTGTCCACATACTTTTATGTATTCTTTTGTCTTTAATGCTACGGCATTGAAAAACATTTTAAACAACTTTGTGGCAACGATTTTGGGAAGGCCTTTTCATGTTTCAACGTGACATCTCCATGCGCAAAGCAGAGAAGATATGATTTTGAGTTTAGGCTGGAGGAATTTCACGGGCCTGCACAGAGCCCTGACCTCAACCCCGTCCAACACCTTCAGGGTGAATTGGAATGTCAACTGCCAGCCAGGCCTTATCACCGACATCAGTTCCTGTCCCCACTAATGCTCCTGTGGCTGAATGGGAGCAAATCCCTGCAGCCAGGTTCAAAATCTTGTGGAAAGCCTGAAACCAGAAGAGTGGAGGCTGCAGTGAAATCTTGTAATGTAATGTTGTAATGGGTGTAATGTTCAAATGTCCACATAATTTTGGCTTAAAAAAAAAATTTCCACATGAAGATGCATGTATAAATCTGAACTTATCAAGTTGACGGTAGACTAAAAACACTGAAAGTCACTGATCTAATTACCGAAAAGTAAAAAATGCTACAGTTCTAACAAGAACTTATGTGTCAGTCTGTTTAAATCAAAAGAAAACGGAAGAAAAATTTACATGAAAATGAAAAATCAGTTCACTTCAATGGAATCTGCTCAAGTAGATTCGCTCGTGGGGGTGAAGTAAATTTGTTTCATAACTTGATGAACTTTGACACGTGAAATTGTGTAGCTGACCAATGCTGCAGTATGCTACATAATGTCATTATGAATAACAATTAGCCATGTGCTTTTGTTTGTATGAGAAACTACCCCTAATCCCCAAAGAAGAACAAGCTATGCACATTTTCTCAATGGACGCACATGGGTGATTGTTTGGAGCAGCGAGTGGTGTAGTTGGTAAATTCTTTCTAACTGCAGGGAGGGGGTGTATTTTTAGATAAATGGGCCGTTGGAGCAATTGGAATTTTGTTTTCGGCATAACGGGCTGTTGGACAGATGGGCTTTTGGTCCAATGGGACATTTTTTGGACTATTGGGCCGTCGGAACAATGGGCAGTCCCCCTCTGCCCAGTTACAGTTCAGCTAACAACCTGCGGAGCAGCCACACGCACTTCACTCCTGTAACAGCCTACATGAGTCTCATGTTTTACTTGTATGACTTGTTTTAATGTCTTTGTTCATCTTGGTCACACTGAACAGTAACAACAGGAGGTTGTACCAGCGCCTGTTTCAAAAGTAGTTTAGCCGACTTCGCTAGCTTGCAGCACCAGAGCTGAGAGCTTCGGAGCAGCGAACAGAAACACAGCATGCCTGTTTCCATCACCCTTAAAATAACAGTCTGTTTTGTAGGTAGGTAATTTTGAGACGAGACTTGCTTTGTAAAAGCTGCAGCACTGCTGCCTATGGGCTGAAGCGTTCAGCGACGTTGCACTTGTGGCCACACCCCAATCAGTGATGTCACAACAGCTATTTCTCATTAACTGCCAATGCGAAACTCTCTTCTCTGCCCTATGTGATTCAGTGTGGTATTACTTTTAAAAGATACTGTGTGCAAAGTGAAATATTTAATTCCATCATTCATCATTCACTCATGCCTAAAATATGTTAAGTTGGGTCAGGCTGAACAGCTTTACTCTTATAATGGAATATTTCCCCATCAATTTTTAAATCATGTGGACAAATGGGAATATTGCTCATTATTGAAAATCTGCACATGGCTTAATGTCGACTCTGATATGCGGGGAATTACTCTGCCACAGTTTACACAGTTTAAAATGACCAGAATACAAATCAGACAGCGACCGGGCTGACTAATAGCTCAGGGTAGATTAAACAGCTGGAATGTGAGGCAGCCTGGTTGAAGCCACCTACCATGATGACACCACTGCTCTCTGGTGCTGCTTTTCATTTCTGTGAAAAGAGAGCGGAGGCATATGCCACTGACCTTCCTGTCCCCTTATGCAAATAAGGCATTATTAATGACTTTTGGAGAATTTTATGGATGAACCTTTGTCCACACTATGTTGTCTGAGCTGGGTAGGGTGCCCCTTATCATCACCACATTCTGTATATGCAGAGTGCAGGCATGCTAGTAAAATAACATCCCATTACTGATGTTCCCTCTTATACCCTTACATGGAATTATGTATCTATAAAATGGTACCGTAACTAAGAAACATACAACACTATCATTCATGCTTTTTGTTGGGTTGATGAAAAAGATGTTGGTGAAAAAACTGCCCTTTTAACTTTCTTTTCTTGTATTCAGGTATGTTTTTTTTTTCCGTAAACTAGGACAAAGCATACTGTACGGCTTAAGCTCCGCAGTGTGGCACTTTGTGATTATGCAGCAATACACTACATACTATATCTGTCCTGTGCTTTGAGACATCTTGTCATGTTCCTTTGTTGGCTTGAAGTCTCTCCTTGTGTGCTCATTAGAGGCAGCTAAAGGTCGCTTGGAACAAGGAGACAAACTTTCATCATCCACCTGGTGTGCGTGGAGTTTTTGTCAAGTGCACAGATACAGTGTGTTAGGGCTGGAAATCTCGATAACTCATATTTTGATTGTGAGTGCTACGATGCAACAAAGCCCAGGATTACAATGAGGTGTGCAGTTCCTTTGTGACAGAGCGTGAAAGAAGTAGTAATTTTATCTTTAAATGACACAACTGGCATACTTTATGGCTCTTATTCAGATCTTTTCACCTGTATTGCAGAATATGAAATGTGTCCAAACCTTCACTTTTAAATTAGAGAGTAAGTGAGCCATATTTGTGTGAGTTTCAATGTGCAGGTCAGATGAACTGGAAACTCTAAATTGCCCATGGGTGTACCCCACCTCCCACCCAGTGCATGCTGGGAAGGGCTCCAACCCCCCCTTCAACCTGCAGAGAGTAAGAGAGAATAAAAAATAAATGGATGTATGGAGGTTGGAGTTTGTTAACAACATCCTCCACTGCCCTTGAGGTAGCTTAATGTTACACATGGATCGCTTGTTATTGTTGTGTATTATTTATGTTTCACAGTTCAATTAATTTAATCAACTCCCAACAGAACCGTCCAACATAATCTGTTCTCTTCAACATTGTAGTTACTCTTTTCTACACTGCATCTACATCTTCATGGTGGTTATGCATAACTTGTCTCACCTGCGTTCTGTCTTTTTTTGCACATATAAAGATTTTCTAGCTCCAGTAACTGCCAAGATGGCAGGGAGGGATAAACCCGAATCCAGATTTAAAAATGGGTATGTCACAGATGCTGGGTCCTTGTTTTTCTCCTGTCTAAAGGTTAAAGTAGCAGCCCTACTTGTTAAAACATTTGTTGACATTTCATGCCATGAAGGGGAAATTTAAATTTGATTTCAGTGCTGCAGCTGTCAGGACCGCCAATGAGAAACATGTGAAACAAGCACCCTTTTTCTCTCTTTTACTGGAACTTTCATGACTCTGCCCTAACAAATTTCAGTCTACTAATGCCTTGAAATAGATCGTTGCTGAGAGCAAACATTTTCCAAAAGTACACTCATGCAATCATCAGGAAGCACACGCATGTCCATAAATTCTTTGCAGGTGCTGGTTAACAATAATCTGCACAAAAACATGAAGAAATTCAATTCAACTGCAATCTAGCTGCCAATCTTTCGACCAATGGTCTTCTATCACAAGACCGCAAATGGTCTTCTACCTGAGAAAGACCATTTGCGGTCGAAATGTTGTCCAGCCCAAGAATTGGGACAGGAGTATGGTGGTATTTTTGCCTTGATATATACTTTAGAACATCAAATGGCACATGAAACTGGCAAGAGAGTTTACACTAGCCTCCCCAAGTAAGAATGTTAATATTGCTTTTAGATGTGCAGGGTGAGTGAATAGCAAGGAATAAAATACAGTGCAACTGATACTGGATATTTGAGGTTAACACCAATATCGATATTGGAAAGTTTAAAAATCCAAAAATGATATATCAGATGCTATATACAGTATGTATGTATGTATGTATGCGTATATATATATATATATAGTATTTTTATATATACAGGGACATTTTACATAAACTTGTCAGTGCACACTGGTGGACAAACTAAGTAATGGAGACACGGCTTCTAAAAGACCTCAACCATATATTTGGATTTCTGTACTATATTTTTTGTTACGTACAGCTGCTGTATATGCCAACACAGATACATCTGCGAATATATGTCTAGCTCTAGAATATACAGCACTACAATGTGAATGTCAGGTACCAGTGCAAATAAAGTACTAGTTCTCTATACTTTATACAGTGTATCTTTCGCAAAGACACAGGTAAAACACAAACGAACATCAAGATATACATTCCTATTTTGCAGTTACTACATAGAGTATCTACTTCCATGCGTCACTCAGTCATGCATCAATCCTTCTAAAAGTCTCTGCAGCTTTGATGGTAGGTGGTGCAGCAGTGGTAGTACAGTACATCTGCTCATCTTTCATGTCTTGATAGGAATCAAAACAGTATACAAAGCAGTGCAATGGTTCTGCAGATTAGGTTCTTTCTGTCTGCAACACTGGAAAATAGACAGAGGATGCTCAGTACTGCGGTCACGCAGGTATCACGAAAGTCACGTTGGTAAAACAGGAAAGATATTTTTATTAGTTCATTACATGCTGATTGAACCACACTAGCAGCATATTAATATTCCACTGAGATCTGTTCTGTTTGTGGTGTTACCAAGAGCCTCATTATATGATCCTCGTGCTGATGACTTCATTACCCAAATCTTCCAGCCAGAAAAATGAAAAAATTAAATGCATCACTCGGGCTTATTACCTGAAAACATATGTTTCTTTTTGCATCTGAGCCATCCTGTGACTAAGTTGAACCAGCTGACCCACCTATTAAAGAAAGATTTTTAGGAAGTGAACAAAAAAATTTCAAGGCAATTTTCTATCACAGCAGGTATGAGCCAAACAATTACGGCAAGCTGCAAATTTCAGGAACATTACGAATTAATATTGTGCTGGGAGCTAAAGAAAACCACAGTACCAAGGATGTTGCAGTAGTCCTGCCAGCAACTCGCTTACGCAGTGGGAAATGAACTGGCATGAATATTGTATTTCTCCGGGTATCCAGTGTGTGATAGTTTGTGAGTGGGCAGCTCTCTCCACAGGGTGAGAATAGCATCAGGGACCCCACTGGCACCGGCTTTCGTTTTGGCAGGGATTCCTGGATGGCACCAGGTTGCCTTGGACACTGCATGACCCACAAGTATAAAAATAGCTTCTTTATAATTACAAAGAGGCTACCCTCTCCAACTTTCCAGATTGTTTATTGCTTATTAAAATATAGCTCAGCATATTGTTTCTTCTGAATGGGTCATTCACGGTGTGCTTCATCGTCACTGTGCCTAATGAAGAGAAAATGAAGGAAGAATAGACGAGTTTCCTATTTACAAACGGGATCCAGGATCCGTGTGCAGCAGGGGGTAGAGAACACTTTGCCACAATGTTGTGATAGTTTAATAATACTGTAGACATTTTCAGAATTGCTGGAAAGCAGTCAAAAATACTGTACATATTTGTATGCAGCACATGTCCTTACATTTTTAAAACTTTTCCACACACCTGTCTCAGCCTGTGTCAGCCCTAGCTAGTTAATATGACACATGGAAGTGAGAAATGGCAGGTAGTAACTACAGATAGGTAGATAATGCAAACAGAGTAGTATTTGCGCTTACTGTATTCTTGTTGAAGTCTTGACTTGTTTTATTTGAGGAAAAAATTATAACTTTTTGGTCATGTTTAATTAATTCACTTTTCACACCTTCCGTGCTTTTTGGGTTGAGTGGTGTTACGTTCAGGTCTTCTCACCTTTTAAATTCATTGAAATTCCATGCAAATGATGGAGGCTACTTCTTTTGTGCACCGGTGTGGTGGAGTGATTGAGGCTCAAACAGAATCTTTTCCCCTTTTTTTTCCTCTGATGTTTTAAAACTACAATTTTGTTATTTAGAGTCTTTCTTTTTTAGTCTTGGTCTTTGCCTTGCTGCAGGGATATGCTGTTAATCAAAGGGTGTTGCAGAAAAGTGTTATGAATATATTTACCTACATTATACACTATTTGCCAGTTGTCCATCATGTATTTATTAAATGTCAAAACGTGCATATACATGTATTTATGCTTTTGTGGGAGGACTTTCAGCTTGGCCTTCATATCCAGGCTTCGATTAATGTCATGCTCTGTCCCTTGATTTGGGACGAACTTCCCAGCTTTGGAAATCCATTTCATTCCATACATCTACTGCTGAGATTAGATCTTCTTAAAATACTAAATGTACAACCAGTTTGTTTAAAATTGCCTTCAAAATTGAATCTGAATCAAGTATAGTAGTTTTTCAAATGTTTAACATCCTCACTGTGTTTCTTAATGCACCACCAGCCATTCATAGAAGAAGAAGAGAAAACTTGTATGGCACATAATTCTTGGTCCTCTTCTTCTACATAAAGTGCAGAGTTGTCCTTAAAGGAGTCAATGAAAGCTTTTGTCCTGTCCTCACTTTTTACAGCAATAGGAACATGACATAGTATTATCTATCAAGAGGACTTGCTTCCTTCTGACATGCTTTAAAGACTGAGGCAAGTCCCTCAGCAGATTCAATAAACAGCCAACTAAAAGCAGTTTTCACCAAAAACATGAACAAGTGTTTATTTTATGTGCTATTGATCAGTGTTTGCCAGGTAACAGTAATATTTATGTTTCCAAATGTATCATTCATTGTGATACTTTAACATTTACTAAGTTATTATAATTAATTCATATTTTATTGTTTCAGACTAAAGTTTAGGTTTGTGACCTGTGATCAGTGTTAATTTCCAGGATGTGGTCTTCCTGGCCAGTCTGCTTACTGTAATTTCACTATGCAGCTACCGCATATCAGTGTAATTTATCATTAGAGTGGATTACTTTCTCATGGAGAGGATGGTTTTGTTTTAGTTTGCAATAAAATGTGTCTGCTGACTCAACACCTATGGGATGGATTGCAATAAAATTTGGAGCAGACATTTATGTTACCTCAACATAAGACTAATATGACTTTTGCTAGACCATCAAAGAGCCAGCAAAATGGCTTCAAATGTTCTTCAACAACTACTTCATTTGAATAATCTAACTATAAATGGAAGGAGTCTCTGTCTGTCTGTCTGTCCTTGGGTTATCTCAACAACCGTTTGACCATCCGATCGACTTCACACTTGACGAGTGTTAGGGCTGGGCGGTATGGCCTAAAATTTATATCACGGTATAATTTGAAGCATGGATGGTAACGGTATATATCACGGTATAATAATTAATTATTTGAAGTTGCTGAAGTCCGGCCAGTAATTAGCCTAAACTAGAGCTGCTTCAAATGCAATGCAGAAAATTGGGATTTTAACAGCCAGGATGTGACAATAAATCAGCCAGAGTTTCCTCTATTACAATATTAATAATTCATTGATTATATTTTTCCTAAACATGAAATATTCTCAGTTAAATACAAATAAGAACTCACCCCCTGATTTACTAAGGCAAGTGCAAACCAGGTAGACTGAAAAATAATTTCTATGTTTGCACCTAAATTAAAACCTGCTTTCACTGGGCGGTAAATAGTGTGATTAAATAAGCTGTTTTTCTTTTAGTAAATCAGGTGCAAGGAGCTATTGTAATAATCAGGTTTTCCATACTCCAACATTAGGGCGATTTTAACTAACTTATTATCAGAACTGAAAAGATCTAAAAAGTTCTAAAAATAATCTGTGTCCTACTGTCCATTTAGAGATGTTTCTGGTGGAGCGGTATGTCCGCCCGTTAATCAGCCCGTTAATCAGCACGAGTGACGAGTGAATTTTAAATCCTTGCAAACCAGTTTGTAATTAGTGCGCTCCATAAGAGAAGTTAAAAGTTAACGTTATGGATATGATTTGGATTGTGATATTAAAGATAATAATGTTAAACGGAAGGAACATGATGCTGTGATATTGTCGCACCAAGCACAGACACACAGACTTTTAAGAGGGAGCTGTTGTTTGAATAGAGGAGACATTAATATTAAATAGATTTTTTAAATATTTAAATATTTTTAAAAAAATGTTCACGCTCTTATAAATCACATCATAACCTGCCGATCGGATCGATGGCTTTTAGATCACGATGTTACCATGGCACAGGGCTTAGTGGTGTCTTACTCTCAGCCATCGGCGATTGGCCCAAGTTACCTCGTGTGCAGCACATGGATGGATTATAAGAGCCTATAATTATTTGCCTATGATACATCCATGGTGCAGTGCTTTCGGATTTTTATTCATTTCCAAACAAAGCTCTTACGTTTTCCAGACGATTCGCTGGCGATGATGATGACGAATCTTGGGCCAATTTTTTTTTTTTGGTCAAGCAAAACGAGGGATCCACTGGTCAGCATGGTATAGTCAAAAGGCCAAGCAATCGGCCCGTTCCGAACAGGCAGCTTTTGAACAGGCACTGCACTAGTACTTTAAAATGAGTCGTCAGTTGGTTGAATACAAGTTTCATACAAACTTTCAGGTACTCAAGGAGGAATGTCAAGGGTGCACAACCCCTTTCATTTTTATTAATATTCTAGTCATGTCCAACTCAAGACTCTTAAGACCCCAAAATAAGCTAGAGGGATTACATATCCCATCTGTCCTGAGAACGCCTCAGCAAGTGGTGCAAAATGGATGGTTGAAAAGATAAATTGATGGGTTGATGGCTCACTTGCTGTTTTAGCCATTCAGGCATTACATTACATTACATTTATTTAGCTGATGCTTTTATTTATCCAAAGCAACTTACAATAAGTGCATTCAACCATGTGGATACAAACAAAAAGTAGCAAGAATCATGCAAGTACATCAAACTTCAAATAATGCAAGTACCACAACTTCACAGTGTTTTAAGTGCTACACCAGAAAGAAAGAGAGAGAAGTTTTTTTTTCCGTCATGGGCAAGATGCAGTCTGAACAGAACAGTTTTCAGTCGGCGACGGAAGGTGTGAAGAGTTTCTGCTGACCTGATGCCAGTGGGGACCTTGTTCCACCATTGTGGAGCGATGGCTATGTCCCCCGTGTAGCAAGAGAGTAGCAAGCCGTTTGGCAGAGGCGGAGTGTAGTGGATGAGCTGGGGTGTATGGTTGAACCATGTCCTGGATGTAGGATGGGCCAGAGCCATTTGCAGCACGGTACTCAAGTATGGTGTGGTGTGGGAGAACTTGGGTAGGCTGCTGCATTTTGGATGAGCTGCAGTGGTTGGATGGCACATGCAGGCACACCAGCCAGGAGGGAGTTGCAGTAGTCAAGGCGAGATGACAAGTGCCTGGACCAGAACCGGATGTTGGCAGCGAAGGACAGCTGGTCATCGAGTGTCACACCCAGGTTGCAGGTCACACCCGGACTTGCAGTCCGAGTCGGGGACACCACAGAGTTGTCAATGATAATGGAGAGGTCATGGATGGGAGAATCCTTCTCTGGAAGGAAGAGCAGTTCGATCTTGTCACAGTTGAGCTTCAGGTGGTGTGCAGACATCCACTGAGAGATATCCGCCAGACACACAGGTTTGTCGGTTTCAGAACAGGGAAAAGACAGAATAAGTTAAATGTCATCTACATAGCTGTGGTAGGAAAGATCTTGTGAGTGAATAACAGAGCCGAGTGACTTTGTGTACAGAGAAAAGAGGAGTGGACCCAGAACAGAACCTTGAGGGACCCCAGTAGTGAGGCTACAAGGTTCACACACAGATTCTTTCCAAATTACCCTGTAAGTGTGGTCCTTAAGGTAGGATGTCAACAGAGAGAGTGCAGAGCCTGAGACTCCTAGTTCTTGGATAGTGGAGAGGAGGATTTGGTGGTTCATTGTGTCAAACGCTGCTGAAAGGTCCAACACGATGAGGACAGAGGGCAGGGAGGCTGCTCTAGCAGTGTGGAATTCCTCTGTGAGGGCAAGGAGGGCAGTCTCGGTTGAACTGCCTGCTGCTGTGGACTCCATCAGCCACTCCACTCAAGCCTTTCAGGCAAAGTATGTAGGCAGTGCAACCTTCATGTCAAAAGACCTGGTACAATACTTTAGTGGGCTAATGAACATTAATAAGTCCATTTCTTTTGAATTTTCAAATAAGAATTTCTCCACAGTTGTGCAGAATGGTTATTTCTCTGACTGTTCTTTTGATGTGAAAAAGGCCTAATTTCTTCTGAATTTATTCCTAAAGCAAAGGAAATTAATCACCGTCTGTCTCCCGGAGAAGTCATGACACCCAGAATTATACACTGCATTGTAATTAGAAACAATACAAGTATGACAGCTGATACTGTATATAAATATTTTTTCCGACAATGGGGCTCAAAATTAGCTCGTCACACAAAGGGGGAGCTTAAGTGCTTTGCTATAGTAGCACCGAATACGCACTAAAAATGCAGAAATACTAATTAAAATTAAACGAAATTACAGGCTCTCATGTATTCATGCTGAATATTCCTGGAATGCCACTATAAAGCACAGGATTTTGCTTGTCATATGGATACAAAATCCCGTATAAGACTGGTGCAGCAACACTGAGACATTTACAAGCACAGTATAGTGTCATCTTTCTGTGACAATAAAAAACGCATTCAAAAGCAAACAGTGGTCACTTATTGGCTGTTTGTTGGTTGGCCACACAGGTCTGTGCACACACAGCTTATTCCTTTCACCAAATGTGGCTTTCAGCTTGCACAAACAGTAGGTGTTCTGCCAGCTCGAGAGCTGGATTAAATTCAAGTGAAAAAGCTGATGTCTGCTCAAAAAGTAACTACATTCTTTCATTTGAAATAAAGCCACTAAAGGGTCTGAACATTTGTCAACTGTTCAGACAAAGTCACTAAAGTGGAAACAATGATCACAAGGTTAGAGCCCCCACACCCACATGGCACAGGCACATGGGTGTTTTCACTTAATTAGGCTGATTAGACCTCGTTAAGATGGTGTGTGGGCGTTTGCAGGCTGCTTGATTGACAACAGTAATGTTAGAGCGGAGCAAATTACACCTTAATGTTACACCCAACTTAATTATTTATCACCCATGAAAACTGAAAACACCTGTGTGGTTTAGCAGGGCCTTCAGGTTAACGCAAACATGCAAATGTTAGCATGCCAAAATTAGCATTAAGCTTAAAGTACAGTTGAGCCTGATGTAGGCTATAGCTAAGCTTTATAATTAAATTTGAGATGCCACGATTCTTTCAGCCTAATGAAATGCAACAGAAGACAACATTTTCAGTCTCCACACTTGAAGGAACAGTGCAACATTTTGGGAAATACACTTATTCTCTTTCTTTACGAGAGTTAAATGAGAAACCGCTCTCGTGTTTGTGTTACTGATGGAGCTGTAGCAGGGAGGCAACTAGCTTAGCTTAGTGTAAAGACAGCTAGCTGCCTCCTCTCCCAAGTTCAAAAATACACCTACCAGAGCCTCTAAAGCTCGCTAACTAGCAACTTGTTTGCCAATTCTATAAACAAACAAATATAAAACAGAAAAAAAAAACAGTACATAGCATAACTATTTCTCAAAGACAGTTTTACGGGTAAATTTATAGGTATTTTTAAACTTTGGACAGAGCCAGGCTAGCTGTTCCCCCCTGTTTCCAGTGTTTATGCTAAGCTAAGCTAACTGTCTCTTGGCTCCAGCTCCACCTGGCTCCAAATAAAAATATTTCCCAAAATGTCAAACTATCCCTTTAAAAGGGCTGTGTGTAACTTTCAGAAATAGAGTGCTGTAGGGATGACGTATTTTTGTAGGCCAACCCGGAAGTTAGCATTGCACTGGTTCCCTCAACAAAAAGCCTATGGGATTTTTTCCATTAGATTTTGGATTATTGCAGAAAATAGGCTCTGTGGCTAACAAAAGTTTATGACACTTACATGTTTTGTTCAACAAGAGAACCTTTACATATGAACACCACTTTCACGATTTTTGAAGCGTAAATGCGATCGCCAGAAGTAAAAAGCTAACGTTAGGCTATAAGCGAACTACACCACGGTCGCAGACTTCAACGTCACCACCACTGAGCTTCAACCTTGTAACGTCGAAAATACTGTAAATTGATAAAGCTACAAGTTGGAAAGTTTGAGTTAGATTAGTTTGAAAGAGCGCGACTTCAAGGCTGTAAAGGTGGAGTAATGAGTTTCTGTGTTCAGCGTGGTGCCGTTCAATGTCCCCAACAACCTCTGTAGTCTCATTTAGCCACTTGTTAGCAACCGCCTTTTTAAAGTGAGGTAAAAGCTTCAAAATTCACGAGTGGGGTATTTACTGATGTGTTTTATGTCGCAGAACAAAACGTGAAAATATCTTAAGCTTGTGTTCACCACAGACCTTATTTCAGACATCTAACCAAAAACCCATTCAAAAAACCCACTGACTTCAAGACGAGGGAACCGGAAGTTCAAAAATGTGAACTCATTTTTCACTCGGTTTTAGGACTCATTCCTGCTGCACTCTATTGCTTGTTAACAATGACACCTGTGCCCGTTAAGTCACCTGCAGTCTGCATCCTGTTGCTCTCACTCGTGGGAGCAAGCTAGCATCGGCCAAAACAGTGACGTGACACACACGAGACTGAACATGATTGACAGG
>NTHP01000046.1:629485-669145 GCA_003416845.1 Oplegnathus fasciatus | reverse complement strand
GTGAGTGAACCAGACAGAATATATGTCATAAATATTATAAATAAGATGTGTTGCCTGTGTTGAGTTGTGAGTCTGTGTTGTGGTGTGTGCCGCTCGTTACGCTCGTGTTGCTCACTGTTAGCGCTGTAGTGGAGCTGAAGAGAGGGAAGGCACTCGGGAGCGCGCAAAACCGTCCCGAGTCCTTTACATAGAAATCAGTTTACAGGCTGTTACAGTCAGCCAAGAAAGTCGGTGAAGGTCTCATTTTTTAAGTTATGTTACAATCTGTTCACAAATTGGCAACAAAAAATGATTAAAAAACGATAAAAAAAATGGCTAATACGTGTAAATTGTTACATACGGCCCCGTTAAGCCTTTCTTGTATGAATAACAATAATATTATGTGAAGACTTTGCACAAGAGGTAAGGAAAAGCTCCTGCTTGTGCATCACACCAGAGGAAAGCAGTGCAGGTACAGAAGGAGAAAATAGAAAGGCAAATGTGACTCGTGGTGTATGTGTGGATACTGCAGAGTCCACAGAGACTGACACACAGATCTTCTGCAACAAATGGGGCTCCACGCAGGTTTTTACATTTATCTATGGTGAACACTGAAGAGGAGAGCATCGTTTCATCAACTTTAAAGTTTTCTACATCCGTACAGTGGAAATACAGTAGCAAGAGAGTAAAAAAAATCAGTCAAACATCATTTTACTTCCTGTAACAATAATATTTTGGCATGCCATAACATTGTTATGTCTTCAAGTCAAGTTGAAATTTATGGATATCTACAATATGTTATAGATATAACAGAATTAGACAGTTTTGTGCTCTTAAAAATGTTTTACATTGGTCTGTCACTACGTTATCAATTAATTGCATGATTCATTTATCAACTAATCAATTAACTGTTTGGCCAAAACAATGTCAGAAAAAAGTAAAAAAAATTCAAATCCCAATTTCCTAAACCCTGAGGTGACATCTTCAGTTTGCTTGTTTTATCCGACCAACAGTCCAAAACCAAAGATATTCAGTTTACTGTCACATAAGAAAATCAGGAAATCCTCACAACTGAGATTGTGGAACGAGGGAATGTTTGGCATTTATGTTTGAAAAATGATGGAAACATTAATCAATGAGCAATATATTTGCTGATTAATTTTCTGTTTATCGACTGATTGATTCATTGATCACTTGTTTCAGCTCTAAATATATGCTTAGGTACAGAGAGAACTAGTTTTACAGGGCACTATGCAGTTAAAAAGGCCAAGAATGAACACAAACATACAGTGTCTTATTTAATAAAAATCCCTTTTAGCTGAAGAAACCTTGATGTATAAGTGGAGCAGAGAGGTAGACAGGAAACAGAAGGTCTTTAATTCACTCACTCATGCTTGTTGTATTTTATCATGTCATAATTGAGATGACTATGTCTTGGCTCTTTCAAGCTCTACAGAGTCCCACAATACAGTATGTCCGAACAACATCAGTACATGCCGATTGTACCTGAAGCAGACAAAGAGCTGTTTGAAGGTGCTATGATGCGTTTTTATGGTTCCACAAAACCCCATAATGTTCAACAGACTTTATAAGCCTTGAAGAAAAATTGATAATTCCAATGAGTTCCATGCAATGACGTGTACAGATACCAGTATCATAATCGATACCGAGAGACGAATAGTTGGATCAGTGCATCCCTACTGTACTGTTACGAGTTACCAAAGTCTATCTCACCCACCCTCCCAGCCAAACTTGTACATGGGGATGCTGATCGGTACCGGCTTAGATCCTGACCTCGTTAAGCGGATCGGATATCGGCCAAACGTCACTTATCCACACGCAACATGCGCAAAGCTACCACTGAGACTTTGCCACTTCCCACATGTAATTCACATAAATGCATTTTAATGTGAAGGCGGTGGTAGGCTTTTACTGTGAAACCAGAAGTGGTGACAATGATGCTGATGCTACTAAAGATTTACTCCACATAGTTTTAAAAAATAAGTACATTTGGACTTCTTCTGCACTTTTAGTTCACTTATAGTGAAGTGTTCTGTAGTTAGAGCTTCATGTTAGCTTACACATCTTAATCAGTTCAACTACAGAGGTTTATAGATTTACCATTTTTGAAATAAAGAGCCCTGTTTTCAGATCTGTACTTGGGTGTTTGGGTATTGGAATCAGTATAAGGGAAGAAAATCTGGATCAGTGCATCCCTCCTTAATAATAATAACTAGATAATAATGATATGAGCCAAATTATTAGAGTCTGGCCATTTGCCCTAAAACACAGCACTCGTACCAGAACACAGTAACGACAGAAATGATCTGGATTAGATAAGCTGCCCAAGAAAATGCCTTATCTGTTTGTCTTTCAACCTGACTTTAAATCTGTTTCCCCTCAATTAAAGACCTCCTCTCTCTGCCTGTCCATCTACTTTGTATCCTTTTCTAAAACCTATAACTCTCCCTTCCTTGACCATTTTTCACACACACACACTCGACTCCAACTATCCTAAAATCTCCTGCCTCTAACCCATCTCTTACCAATTTCTGTGCTTTTCTTCCATTTCTATATCTATCCTAGACTCCCTCATCCCTCTCTGATCTGCCTCTCCCCTTCCTTTCCTCCCCTCATCCACTAAGTTAAAGCCTCTCTTGCTTCGGGATCATAAACTCCTGTGAGCTGTGATTTTAAAAAGCAGTATAAAGTCACACCTCTGAGACACAACCTTTGCCAGCACCTGATACGCGCAGCAATGTCTCATAAAGATAACATCTCTCAATTTTAAATTCATGTATCTTAAAGCCCCAGCGTAGGACAATCCAAATATCATTTGTACATTTGCCAGAAGATGAACAGGTGTAAGCATCCATCTCTCAAAGACGCATATGTAATCTTGACTCTTCCCACAGTGTCAGTAAACAGTCTATGGAAATAGCATTTACAGGATCTGTCCTCTGTGATAATGGCAGTTAAAGTTACACTGAAGTTACGCTGAAATTATCCGTCGAAAAACGAAAACACATGTGATCATGCAGGAGGTGAATGAGAGCCTGTCTCACTCATAGTCCAGCTTATTCTGCTGCTGCTATTAACTCTTGTTTTGAGCTTCTGGTACCCCCAGGTGCTGACAATCAGGTGCCTGATTGGCAGCACCTGTGAGCATGGGCCCTGCTACAGTGGTCAGTAGGTGTCTGCTCCAAGAATCGGCATGCCACGTTTGACTGATCTGGATAGGGCCCGTGCGATAGGGCAACTTCAAGCTGGTGTTCCGCAAAACCGAGTTGCGGCATTATTTGGAGTGAGCCCTCGTACCGTCTCCAAAGTGAAGGCCAAGTTCCATATAACGGGGGACCGTTTCCTCACCCTGTCAGCACTTAGGAACCATAGGCTGTCTTCTACAGATTTGCAGTCAAGGTTTGCAGGACGATATGGCCGACGGCTCTCTGCCCAGACAATTCGGAACAGACTGCATGCAGCCAATCTCCGGTCTCATAGGGCTGCCAGGAGGCCTGCCATGACTGCCCTTCACCGTCAGGCCCATTTGCGCTGGTGTCGGCAACACGTGCACTGGAACCTGAACATGTGGAGGAACGTTATGTTCAGCGATGAGTCCAGATTCTGCCCGTTCTGCCAGTTAGTTGGATCGTAGGGTCAAAGTGTGGAGAAGACGCGGAGAACGCTATGCTGATGGCTGCACCGAGTAACATCTTTTGGTGGAGGCAGTGTGATGGTGTGGGGCGGCATCTCCCTCACCGGAAAAACAAGGCTTGTTGGAGAATTTGGGAGTGGAGAGGATGGAATGGCCTGCCAGCAGTCCTGACCTCAACCCCATTGAACACTTGTGGCTTGGGCGTGCTGTTCGTGCCAGAGTGACCAACACAACCACGTTGGCTGACTTGCGACAAATGCTGGATGAAGAATGGGATGCCATCCCACAACAGTGTATGACCAGGCTGGTGAACAGCATGAGGAGGAGGTGCTAGGCTGTTGTGGCTGTGTATGGTTCTTCCACACGCTACTGAGGCTCCTGTTTGTTAAATGAATAAATTGTTAAATTGCCAATATGTCTTGTTTCTTCAGACTTCAATCATCCAATCCACCAAACAACACCAAACAAGAGTCAATGGTAGAATAAGCTGTTTGGCATTGGCAGAGAAGATTTGGCAAATTTTTCATGGGCGCAACCCACACACTCAGCTCTGCTGCTCATCCCACAAATGCATGTTCCTTACAAATGTGGCACCATTTAAAAGGGAAATAAACAGGCTTTCCAACGGTATAAGATTTATTGCCAAGAAGCATTGTTACACAACAAAGAAATAATCTACCAAACACAAATTTCCTTACTTTTTGTGCTATGTTTAGTATGTGGATAGCGGTTAACGAGCTAGACTAGTCCAGCTTCGGGTGCAGTAGCAGCACACTACAGACTGGAGTAGGGCCAACCCTGATTTGCAATGTAGCCCAAGAAAATCAAGATGGCTTGCAATCAGATTTGTGATCTGGCCAGTGGAGACGCATATACAGTATGTGGCTAAAAGTAAAGGAAAGTGTATTAAATCGCACCTAGATTGAATCCAGATACGAGACACTTACAATGACAAGTGTAAATGGGGCCTCAGTGTCCCCTTTGATCAGCAGCTTGCCCTTCTTGGCACTACCACCTGATGGTGCCAATGTAAGGATTTTTTACACAGTGACTTTAAAGCTGTGACTTCATAATTGATATTTTTATGATAATGTATCAAATGAAAAATCAAACGTGAAAACAATGTGACAGTGTGAAAGGGGTCGTTCGTAGTGATGAACCTACAGAAAATTATCACCCAAATCTGCAACTCTCCTCCCCTTTGGTTTACTCTTGTCTCTCTCATAACATTGTTTTCATTCGCAGCTGTTTTCAACAAAGAAGCTCTAAAAAAGTCACTGTACACTAACTGCTCAGCACCAAACAGCAGACAGACACAGTTAGCTGGTGAACATAGTGGAGCTTTTAACAGCTAACGAGCCCGCTGTTTCCCTCAGGAGTAGAGACCAAAAACAGAGCTAAAAGAGAGCGAATATTGGACCTGCATTCATTGTTTGCTAACAAGTTCACCATCATGATATGTCAATGTTGTGCTCGCTTCTTGTTTCTGCTGCCCCCAAGTGGCCCAAAAAAATAGTAGTTCAAATTTTGAAGGCTTATTTGTGGACAAATTACCATTATTGTTGATATATATGCACAGTGCACTTGTGGGTTGTGGTGAGTTATTGACTCTGGTTTTGTTGCACATGACTTAAAGGTATAACAAGTAGGATTTTCCTAAAAAACAATGTATAGACTGTATAGAAATAATCCCTTTCAGTCATCACTTATGACCCACTAGAAGTGTGTGGCGGTGTCTGTATCTGCAGAGACCCCGCCCTCTGCCTGTATTTTCTTATTTTGCTGTGCTCGGGACATTTCTGGGTGTCAGCTTTTGGGCAGTGGTGTGTGGTCCTAACCCAGGCAATAACAGCGCACAGGGTGTGAGGTGCGGGACTCTATAAAAACGTAGCGACCAGTTGCCAGATCGTAAGCACGTGGGACCACCAGAAGCACGTACGCTTTGAGCTGGGGAGGAGGGGCCAACTTTGAATGTTGTGTTTTTCAGCAAATCCTACTCGTTATACCTTTAAATTCTCTTACTCAAAATTCCAAAGCCAAGCTCTTAATAAAATCAGATGATATGCTCATATCACTCCTTTTTACACTTTTAGAATTCATGGTAGGATTCTCTTAAACACCTACAGTACCAGGTCCTGCATGCCATAGCCCTATGATAAGTGCATTATTGACTTTATAAAGCCTTACTTTGGAGAATTGCTCATATACAACATTGGTAAGAATAGGGTATTAAAGAATTAAGAGTATTGAACATCATGTGCCCAAAAATTGCAGTAAAATTAGGTGGAGGATATGAGGGTGTAGAGGTTGCACTATGACATAGTAAAGTTCAGGATACATTAAGCAATATGTAACAAATTTACAGTATACACACAATCTATTCTATTTTCATCAACAGGTCATATGTGCCATATGTGCACGAAGATAGTAGGATTGTATTTTCTTAAAGAATTAAGAAAAGAGGAACAAATTCCATTTCATGTGACAGCTGTTATTACCTCACTATAGGCTTTAATGTGAATGCTCCTCATTCCCTCCCCTGCCATCCAAGCACTGCCATTTAGAAACTGTCCGTTAAAGGGTGCCTGCTTGTCTGGGCTCAGGAAGCTGCAGCCTCTGAAGAGAAAACACACAGACAGCTGAGAACCAAGAAGGTCCAAAAGCCTTCAAGCACAAACCTGCATGACTCATTCAAATAAACATTATTTTACTACAGTTATACTGATATAGGATTTATAAGTCTCTTTTCATGCCAACACTTCTGGAGAGTCCAATATATTTTGTATTTTATCCTTAATATTTTTATACTTTACCAGTGGATGCGTTTACAACTCATGCACACGCGCTGCCACCAGTTTCAGATTGGTTTTTAGTTTGTTCTTTTTATACCTTTCCTGCCCAGCATTGCTGGCTGCTCTTGTAGGATACTGGAGAAGCAGCTCTACTGTCAGTTATAAAGATGCATACACAACTGAACATCCCTATTTAAGATGTATAGTTTTATGCGCAAATGTGTGGAAAGACACACTAGCACAGTCAGCTAAATTATGCAACATTTAGAACATTTAGGATTTACTCCTCCTCCTCCTTACCCTATCTCTAAAGGTGAGCCCAGTCACCCTACAGAGGAAACTCATTTCGCCGCTTGTATTCACAATCTCATTCTTTCAGTCACTACCCAAAGCAGATGACCATAGCTGAGGGTTGCAACGACTAGTAGATCGACTGATAAATTGAGAGCTTTGCCTTCTGGCTCAGTTCCATGTTCACTACAGCAGTCCTGTACAATGCCTGCATTACTGCTGATGCTGCACCAATCCGCCAGTCCATCTGATGCTCACTTCACCTTCACTTGGGGCAGTAACTCACTACCAAACCTGGAGGGAGAAATCCACTGTTTTCCGGCAGAGAACCATGGCCTCAGACTTGGAAGTACTTACTCTCATCCTGATCGCTTCACACTCAACTGCAAACCTCCCCAGTGCATGCTGAAGGTCATGCTCTGATGAAGCCAACATCTTCTACGAAGAGCAGAGATGCAATTCTCAGGTCTCCAAACTGGACACTCTCCTCCCCCGGCTGTGCCTTGAGATCCTCTCCATGAAGATCACAAACAGAATCAGTGACAAGGGACAACCTGAATGGAGGCCAACACCCACTAAAAATGTGTTTGACTCGGTTTGGTTATTTAAGGACAAGATGGCTTGTAGCAACTCCCCCGGTACCCCATACTCTCGCACTACCCCCCACAGGACACGGTCGTAAGCTTTCTCCAAGTCCACAAAACACATGTAGGCTAGATGGGCAAACTCCCATGACCTTAGGTGTCAATAGGCAGTATCCTTTCCAGGACACCACCCAGAGACTTCAAGCAGGCCTGCAAGAACTCCAACACAGCGGCACTCAATTGGGGGCTCGTGAGTATCCCCTCACCTTTCTGGCGCCTCTCACTCTTGGCAACCCAGACCCAGTGCTATGGATAGAGATGAGCCCAACTATATCTAGTTGGTACTGCTCCACCTCGCACACCAGCCCTGGTTCGTTCCCCACCGGAGAGGTGATGTTCCACATCCCTAGCACCAGTCGATGATGCCAGTGGTCAGCACACCTAGCCCCTGCCTCTGCCTGCCGCCAGGCTTACGGTGTGCTTGACTGCAATGCCTGGTGTTGACCATGTAGTTCTTTTGGGCTGCGCCCGGCCGAGCCCCATGGGTCAAGGCGCTCATTGGCTGCCTCCCAGGTCTGGCTCCAGGAGGGTGCCCCGGTGCCCCAGGTGCTGCTAAGGTGCTCCTTAGCCAATTGATATAGGATCTGTGAATCACTCTTAGTCTGACCCCTCCCCTGGGACCAATTTGCCTTTGGAGACCCTACCAGGAGCTATTGCCCCCAACAACACAAATCTCATAGTCACAGGGACACACAAACCCCTCCACCACGTTAAGGTGGCGATTCTTGGCCTCAAAGCAATGCAACATCATCTGCCAATGCAAGCGCACATTCCTGGTAGATTACTTTGTAATTTGAGCATAGTTTTTCTACTGTTTTCATGATCATTGCGATGAAGGATAAAATTGTTGTAAAATCCTGTGTCATTGAATTTTTCACTGTGCAATGGTTTGACATCTGATAAGCCTTCAAACTACTACAATTATACAATTTTAATTTGTGGAACATGGATCGTCTTTCATCGTCTTACTTGTACCGGAGGCAACACACCTTCACCAACGCAGCACCTTGTACTGTTTTAACACAGGCCTGTTTTCTGTCTGAATGCCTGGTAGGAAAATAATCAGTTCCAGTGGAGACACTTGGTGCTAGCTCGCTTGACTCTCATCTTGAACATTGTAGCCGTCCCTTGAGAGAGAGGTGATGCTGCTGTATGGACTTGTTTTTCCTTTGCAGAGGAGGGACTCGTCTGTAGCTTTGAGAGGCAGCTTGAGACAGCAGACAGAGGTGGAGTTAGGTGACCTTTCAACTTGTTGGATGAATTCTTTTTAAGAATATGACCAAATTGTACAATCAAGACGTGAGCCAGACCTCTACATCTGGCCATTCTGATTGCAGAGAGTTCTATGTGCATTTACAGCTGCATTAACATGTATTTTTCCTGATCCACATGATATATCCAGATACAGATTACATGTTACATGTCCAGTTGGAAATTGGGTCTTTGTCAGTCACCAGAATGTTGTTCACCTATACAGAATGCATCGATGCTTTCTCTTTTAGTGATGATTGGATGCTTTTCTTTTGCCGCTACATGTGATAAGATGAGTAAATGTTGAAAGTGCAGCTTTTTTTCCAGCACATTCCAGAAATAAAGCACTTAGAGTTGTGGTACTGTGTTTTATTACCTGCGGAGGTTCCCTCCATTCTTCCCTGGCTCCACATTAGTGTCTTTGTCCTCTGTCTGGACGCTGTTATCAGCCATTTGTGGTCCACACACCTCCTCAGCGGGCCCTGTGGCTACACACATCCTCCAGATACTACTCTCCTATAACGACACACACATATACATACAGTACACATACACACACACACACACTGTGAACAAGTATAAGGAAACCTCTATACTAGGAGGTAGAAAGCAAGCTTTATGAGCATATCAACCATCTGGCTGAGCAAGGTGACAGCCAAGGTAAAAGAAAACAGCAGTGGGGTTTTATAAGTGCATGAACTGGGCCATAGTGTTTGGAAGCCATGTATGTTTCAGTGGTTTCAATTAAGGGGACAGTATGTGACCAGATTATTAAATTATATAATACAGACAGAATGGTTGTGTTCTTTAAATGGTTCCTGAGGTATTTCCTTTATGGCAATTACTTTAAATATGGAGCAATCATTTTCACAAAGGTGAACATGTTATCACACGAATCAAAGAAATCCAATAGTTAATGAGCATGAATAATACTTTGAATGTGTTCTTGACATTACTCTCTTTATGACAACATGACTGTTTGACTGTAGAGAATTTAGTCTCAACATAAAAGACAAAAGAATATGGCTATGGTTGGTATTGTTTCTGTCAGGCAGGTGATTAAAAGTGATTGATGTTCAACCTGGCATGAATTAGCCCCAGAGGAAAAACACTACTCTATTAAATTACTGTTGAGCTCAGCTTTGGTCAGGGTTGTTTAGCAGCTCGGGCTTGAGTCCATGAAGTGGTATACAATATATATATAAGTCTTCACCATTAGTACATGCCAATAATAATATCTGTTGTTGATTGTTAATATATTTGTAGTACCATAGAAAGAGTAGCTTTTCTCAGTAACTTCTGACTTAGCACATTTAATTAATGTTGTGTGTTTTACCTGATAAATGTCAGCATGTTAACAATGTAATTATGAGCATGTTAGCATTCTAATGTTAACCTTTTGTTATGTCCTTATAGACTGAATAAGTAGTCTTACTGCTATAGGTATTCATCTAGAACGCAGATGAGTGACGTTATTTGAAAAGAATACATATTCCCTCCAACCAATCAAAATCAAGCATTCTCCATAAGCATGTGTAAACTGAGAATATAATAAAAAGCTCTTTGTGTAGTTTTGAGTAGAAATGCCAGAAAAAAAAACTAGCATATAAAAAAAGATGTGATGACGGCTGACGGAAGCAGATTTTTCTAATAGACCTGCAGTACTTACTTCAGCCTTATATACAGTATATCCTCTTGAATGCATGTAATAAAAAAACCTTTATCTCTCATTCTCCTGCATCAATTTTGATACTTTTGATACTGAAATTTTTTAAATGTCCGTCGTGAGTCCTACAATGTTATGTGCAATGCCAGATCAGTACTCTTTTAAGTACACCGCCAATAGAAACAGGTGCTTTAGATATATGTTGCTGCAAGAAGAGTATGCCATGTGGGCGTATGGGTGGACTGACTGAATGAGCTTGCAGGCTGATTGAATTTATTATTGTCAAAATTTGACAAAATTTCAGAAATTTGCTTAAAATTTGTGGAATAATTTATTGGAAATGCAACTAATGATGCTCACTGGTCCAGATCTAAATGTCAGTAGTCAGTATTGACCACAGATAGAGTATCACAAAACCATTATACAGTATTTAACCTGTGGGCACAACCTGTACAGTATCTATCATTCATTCATGTAAGGTGAGTGACCGACAGTCTCACCGTATTTAACATTAGTGCGATGTGCTGTGAGGCCGAGCTGAAGAAACAGAACAGCACAACAAACCCTGTCTTTGTCTGAATGTTTGACATTCAGGCCAGCCACAGCTCTCAATCTACCAACACACCAACACAGGGCATGTGATTATCATTACATTTAGACAAGAAACTCTCCCCACAGTGTATATAGCACAGCGTTAGCACATTGATACCATGTTAAGGCTCGGGATATACCAAAAAAAACCTCATTTCTACATATTATTCTGTCAAGAATGAAAATTGTTGAATATGTGAGTATTGGGTGCTAAATGATAAATGTGACAGCCTAGAACTGTATGTTCAATAGTGGATGTTGCAGTCAGTCATTTGACAGGAATGAATCACACTTTACTGAGAGGCTGCAGGAGCCACATGTGCTGAACATGCAGTTGTTACTTAAAATAAATATGACAATCAGCTCAATCAGCTCATTGTTTTAATGGCGTCATCGACATGAGTGAGAGTAATGCCGCGTTCACACCAAATGGGATGGATGGTAGAGATGGACAGATACCCATGTTTACGACTTGTGAGCATTCATGTCACAGGACAACTCAAGACAACTGTATGATTGCAAAGTCGGTCAAGTGAAGGTTAAAAATACTGTGCATTAACAAAATACCACTACCATCCATTAGATTTGGGTTTAATCACCTTGAACGATGGACTTTGTTTGTTTGGTTTTCAGGCACTATACCAAACTCTGAAGCTCCAAGTCGGATATATTGGAGCTTTCGGAAAAGTCAGCTGTAATTGTAATAATTCAACTTGAATGTTGCTGTGAATGCTATTTAAGAGTCAGATTCTTGTAATTACGATAACTCCGATAGGACATGAACGTGACATTAGGCTATATTATTGCTATAGAAAGGAGATTCCCAATGGGCCGCTACAACTAGTAAGGTCACGTGATCAACGGAGACAGCTGAAGGCGTCAGTAGGCTAGTTTTTGGTAGAAGAAGGTAAACAGTGAAGAAGTGCATAACGCTGTTCTTGGAAAATTAGTAAAATTCTCTTGTAAATCAACCTACCACCTCTAGTTTTGACAAATTGTTCTATCAGCAGTACAAACTTTTCAAATGTAAAAATGAAGATAATGAGAGAAACAAACTAAAGACTTGTAGGAAGCCAGCCTCCATCCAAAATATGACATTTTATCCATTGTCAAGATTCATGCAAACACAACTTCTAGTTTATCAGATTTTGAAAAGAACACTTAAAGATCCCTTCAAAATAAAATACTTTCCAATACCTGCACTACAGTTCAGTTATCACAGAACTTTCTCTCAAATTCTTTAATGTGTGGGTCTGTAGCCCAGAAAAAAGATTTCCAGCAGCTCTGTTCACAATTATCACTGTAGGAAAAAGACAACAAACATAACCATAAAAATGTTTCGTACAAACTTTCAACCCATTCAATTGTTGTTATTTCAGTCTGGACCAAAGGGGTGGACTGACCGACCGACTGCCATTGACATCCCTGGAGCCATGGCACTAGCATGGCCACATATCTGTCAACTGATGGAACAAAAAGGCTTTCGTATGTTGCTCAGTTTAAAGTAGAGTAAGGGTCAGAAAGTTTCAAATTAATTTAAGAATATGCTTAGATTGTTTTTATATGCCAATGTTGACTCTAGTGCAAACTCCTGCAGTCATACCTTGATGCTGAAGGACCTCCTTATGCTCCTTTTATTCTCCCTGAGTGTGGAGGTATGATGCAGCTGCTTATCTGCCTCAGTGCCTCCTCTCTTCTCCAGGGCTGATTTCTGGGTTGACCCCCAGGGTCCGTTCTCTGTATCTTTGTACCGTGTTTGATCCCCAGCAGTCGCGTCTGTCCTCCAGCCTGGACTCCGTGTCCTGCACCCATCTGACACTTCCCCAGCATGCCTCTCTTCTGGACAGTCATCATTAGTCTTGGAGTGACACAGGATGAGGGACCTGGACCAAGTCAGTGAAAGTCACAAAGTCAGTTTCAGGCATTATATGGCATAAAGACTGTAAAAGACTGGAGTAATGCAGCCATAAAAGCGATATTGATGTTCAAGTACATGCTGTATATCAGAACTGAAATAAAAAAGTACTCAAACTGTTATCTCTGTCAAAACTCAGTCAATATATAGCATATTCTACTCACATCATGAAGATTTACATCAGCCTGTAGAGAAGGTTACATGCTATTTCTGCCAATAAAAAGGTGAGTAACTTAACCTAACTCTATGTGTCTTGTCCTGTACAGCCCTAGTTGTAAGCCTTTGAGTGGTGCTGGTACCTGGAGAGCATGGCCAGCTTCTTGGAGTGGTGGTTATGGCTGCTGGTTGGGTTGTTGTTACCGCTTTTCCCCTGGTCCCTGCGTCTCCTCTCCATCCTACGAGCAGCCGCTGTGCTGGCTTTCCTCTTCTGGTGGGAGCATCTCTGAGGCATGGCCGCCAACGTGTGTGTATGAGTGTGCGCCGGGAGCTCAGGAACCAACACTCTCCTCCCAGCCGGCCCGAAGCCTAATGGAGAGGGACGCTCTGGAGGGCAATTAGAAAATTCAGTTAGGACAGTCTGACTGCATCCGTGTGTGTAAGTGTTCTGAGAAACTGCTGAGGCAATTGTGGAGGCTAGCAGAGATAAAAGGGCTTTTCTTTCCCTGCTTTGAAAAAAAAATGGTTTTCCTCAGTCCTCATGACTGCAGCTTAATCGGGCTGCTGTTGAGAGAAACACATGGGTACTCCACACACACACACACACAATGATATGCAAAGTCTGAAATGGCTAAAGAAACATGGAAGATGGACACAAACACAGCAACTGATGAGGTAGTTGAGGCTCACTCATAGCTCAGTTCATGTTTTAAAGTACACACAATCTATACAGTGTGAGAACGGATAATGTGGTGTTAGCCATGTTGCACTGGTCCCATTAATGGGCTGGAGTGAATGATGGTCTGTACACTTCAACACTTCACGCTCCAGAGAGCACTATAGGTTGACCCTCAAATGCATTATACATGCTAGTGTAGATGGCCTCTCACATTCGCCATGAACACTTAGTAAACAATGTGCAGAGGCTCTTTAACTGAAAACCCATAAGGCCTTTGGTCTGACGTCATTATCTCGGTACCTTCTATCCTAACGGTCAGAGCCTGACTTGCTCACAAGGTTTGAGCAGTTCTCCAGCTGCATGCAGTGTCGATGCTTCGATTGCACTAGTCTCTCCCACTTTCTTGGTCGGGATCATTTCACATTTCCTGAATACTAATTAGCTTGGCCTTTGTGACTGTTGCAGCTTTCGTTTTTGGTGATTAGGTATGATAGGCCTCTCAAAAAAGGGTGAAGAGTTTTCCACTGCTTCCAGTCTTTGTGTTAAGATAAGCTAAATAAGTCTAATGATGATGTTATTGTCATCTGAGATGTTCACTGTGTCAGATTAAACGGTCCTGGAGTCAGAAACTCTTGCTGTGATTTGGCCGAGAGACATGCCAGGCTACACGTTGGACCCCAATCAATCATAGCTCACTGTCTTTGCTCACGTGCACAGGTGAAAGGGAAGGAGGTGCCAGAAACCGACTTTTGCTTAACACAACCAACAATGTAATTTTCTTATGCTTCATCATAATTTCAGATGTGGAAGAGTGCTATGTGCTCCTATTGGTGAACATCAAAGAACACGTTGTAATAGTTGTCAATAGGTAGGAGAAGCTAAACAAATCCTTTTTGTTGAGATGTTGCATTGTCTGATCCCTTCAAAGACCGAAAGATGTAGAACTGAGACTATTAAATGTGCCAAATAATTCCTGAAAAAACAGCAAATTGTCCTTTTTACACTCAGGGTTTTGTACAGATCAGACAAATTAGATGCAACATGTTAATTAGTGAGCTTCACAGGTACTGGCAGGCAGATTTTATAATCTTTAGACAGAGCCAGGCTAGCTGTTTCCCCTTGTTTCCAGTTTTTAGGCTAAGCTAAGCTAAGGTCGCCTGGCTCCAGCTTCATGTTTAACATACAGACTTGAGAGTGGTATCAGTCTTTTCATCTTACTCTCCAGAAGAGAGCGAATAAGCACATCTTCACATCAGTCATCTCATCAGACACTGGATAAGACGGCAAAAGTATTTCCTCAAATCTCAGGATTTTCTTTTAGCTTGCTGTCTCACAGACTGCATCTAACTGGTCCTTGTGCCATTTGACTGACAGAAGATTTCTCTTTGACTGTGGATACTTTCTGATCACCTGTGGTGTGCCTCAAGGTTCAGTTGTTGAACCAGGTCTTTTGTCTCTTTATATGTTATTTCTGACACACATGTGACCTCTAGCTCATAATTATTATTTCCAGGAAATGTAAGACAAACAAAACACATCAAACTGAGGCTTTGGAGCATGACTAACAATTCAAAATTTGAAGAGTTCACAAAAGTGAGAAAAATGTTTTTCCAAGTTTTTTTTTTTTTTTTGACTTTGTGCACGTTTTCAGAGTCGCACGATTGCTGCAAAGTTGGTAATGGATAATACATTTATATAGCGCTTTTCTACCTTACCGGACAAAGCACTTTACAATGCTTGCCTATCGGGAGCAGTTCAGTGTCTTGCCCAAGGACACTTTGACACATGGACAGGAGGAGCCGGTGATCAAACCGCCAACCTTGGGATTAATGAACAACCCGCTCCACCTCCTGAGCCACAGCAGCCCCATCTGCTCCAAGTATCAAATTTTTTTGTTTTATTTATTTAATTTCTGCACGTTTTCAGAGTCACACAATTACTGCAACTTTCTAGATCACAAACGTATTGGAAGAATCTTTTCCAACATGTTTCTGATCTAGAACAAAGGTTCCCAATCCCCGGTCTACGGAAGATTTTCTACAGTGCCACAAGCAAAAGAAACAATAATGATATATTTTAATGTGCTGATATAAGCCATGTCTGCTATAATTACCTTGAACTGGCAGAGTCTGTGTGTGCTACATTTTTCATCAGTTCCTGTCATGCACCCCAATGCCAAGATACTAATTTTAAGCTAAAGTAGTTTAGGTAATCAGTGTGTGTAGAGTTCTGCGACCTGACCCAAAACCGACACCAAACCCAATTCCTTGTCAGGACCTGTCATGTTCAGGTTGGGCCATTTTGTTGCATAAAGATTCGGGATTGGGTCACGATCAAGCTTGGTTATTTTCAAAAGTAATTTATTCAGAAGTTTCTGTCTTTCTCTCTCTGACTGTGCCAAACCTCTCTGTCCAATCATGTCATGTTTTACAAATAGATAGACAATGCCCAATCAGAAGAGGGAAAGACACAGTGTAGACCAGTAGTTGATTATATTATATTATATTATATTATATTATATTATATTATATTATATTATATTATGTAAATATTAAGTTAAAGCAGCTCTGTGGAACTTTTCATTTTGTGTTGATTTTGGCGGTCCCTGTGGATAAAGGCGGTAGTGTTTCACCTGACGTTAGGTTACATGTTCCCTCCACTTCACTCCCCGCTGCGAGACTACTTCTCCAGGAGGAGAGCAAGTGAAAAATACAGCCTTGGGTCTGGTTTGGATTGGATATCAAATTTGGCAGTACCAGTTGGGTTCAGTCAGGTCTGACAGACACTGGTACAGTCCAGATCTCAGCCTGAGGTCCCTGCAGAACTCTGGTGGTGTGTTCCTGTTACTGCTGCAACCAGCTAGCAAGCTACCTAACATGACTACAAAACAAAAACATTTAGAGCTGGAGAGTTCCTTCAGAGGAGGTAAAAGGCCTAATGTGTGTGTTATGTTATCATATTATTCTAAATAAGCCAAGGGTTTTATTTCAATCATGATATACCTCCTTCACCCTGTAGGCCACAGTCTGCTGTGCAAATATGAATATGAATGATCACTCTGTCTGCTATAATTTAAAAGTACTGTTTTGCTTCTAAATCTTACCCAGTTTAGAAGTAGAAAAGACTCATATCTCTGAGCTTGTGGTGAATGGGTGTGTGTATGCATGTAGCCCAAAGATCTGAGTCCTCAGTGCATCTGGCTTTTGCTGCTCTGTTACAGTGATGTGGCAGCCCATGTGCTGACAAATGCCTCTTTGTGCTGTGAATATCACGCAGGTGGAATATAACAGACCTCTTCAAACACTGTATATAATGTCCACAGCTCTCAGTTTTATCTACATCTCCGCCACTAAAACTAAAATAAGCAAGACAACTAAATGAAATTAAATGTAAAATTATTATTATAATACATAAAGTAAATTATAGAATACAAAAAGTAAATTAAGGGCTTTATTAAATATATGAATGCATTAAAATGACTGTTTATCTGTTTACCTATTAATAGGTAAACAGCCAAATAAATAAATGAATCAGTAATGACCTGCAGGTTCTAGTGAATGAGAGTGGAAGAAAGACTTTCTTTTCTGTGAATCAGTGGCTCTGATCCTGGAAGTGTGTTAGCAATTATGGAGCATTAGTCTGCTTGTTGTGTTGGCCAGATAGACAGGAAACAGAGACATGGATCTCTATGCTGGAGGCCTATGAGCCCCATAGACTCCATCTCTCCCTCTCCCCGCTCTTTTCATAGGCTTTTACACTCACCAGCTGGATGTATTCCAACCCAGAGGGAACACTTGCAGTAGTAGGATGGAAATCGATCTCAGCTACCGTCTCTAAACCAACTATTCAAACATCATTCTGAGCATTCGGTGAATGTTAATGCAGATGTGCATTTAGATAAAGTCAGCTCAGGTCTGCAGCACTATACAACCATCTCTGGTCTCAGTTCTGGTCCTTGAATTTGGAGAAAAGCTCTGAAGCTAAACTGCTAAAAATGCATTGTAGCTTGTGACGTACATTTACTGAGACACGTCTCTTTACTTGAGTATTACTATTTTGGGAAACTATACTTTTATGCTAATATTTCGATGCATTCATGTGATCATTTATCACTGGTAAATAAATCACATCAACTGGACCAACTAAAGAGCAGCTGCAGGATGTAAATAATAATCTTGTACGCTGTTCGGTAGTTGTCCATAATAGACTGCTGGAACTTCCGGGTTCCGTTCCTGAAGTAAGGAAGCTTCATTCAGAATCACAATAACATTTGTAATAATGTAATCCAGCCTGCTTAATGTTTTTTTTTTAGCAGCCTTTGATCAATACCATTTCCCCTTTCCCCAGGCACAACATGATCATGGGTTAAACGCCACCAGACTGATAGACTGAGGCCAGTTGAGTGGTGTGCTATGAGAATGGAGAGAGGGGGGTGAGTGGCACCTTTTAGACAACAGAGAGAAAGATAAGATTGGAAGAGAGCGTGCACGGGCGGGTATCACGGATAAGAGAGCAACAGTTACAATTAACACACATGCTAAGGAAGGGAGAGCCCAAAACAATCATTTATTAAAAAGTCAAATGTAGGAGGAAAATTGCTCCTCCATGTGTGTTGGTTAGTATATTATAAGCCTAGCACCATAAAACACACTGGTTTCAGATCCTTGAAGATGTTGACTGCCTCCTGTGATGTCAGCAGAGGTACAGAAAGACTCCATCTTTCCTCTGACATACTCTCTATTCTGTTGAACTAAATGACACACAGCAGTAACACTGTTTAATATGAAAACTTGGACCAAGAGGAAAAATGGGGGGAGGAGAGTAAGTAGTGTGGGTCACGGTGAAAGGTGTGTTTAAGATAGACACTGAATAAACAGTGTGTATATGCATGTTTGCATGTTCATATATATATATATATGTGTGTGTGTGTGAATGCGTACATGTCCACACAGAAACCATACTTTTTGCCTCTAGCATTAGCGAGGCAGGGACTCCAGCCTAACAGAACCTGATTGAGAGAAAGCAGAGGGTGGGGTGGCCGTGCAGCTGAACAACGTGTGTGTTGTTTGGAGTTTTCACTGGGGATTTTTCCAGTCTGTGAGACCAAGCAGGACCTACAGAGAACAGCCAAGAGAGCCACCTGAAGCGAGTCATGCTGCAGATGAATAATTCACCACTTTTACAATGTGTAAAAAAAAAGCGTCTTGTCTCACACTCTCAAGGGAGGTTGGGCTACTCTGGTCTCTGTTGTGCTGAAGTGTGGAATGACAACTGCGCGCTGTGTATGGCCATGTGGTCGCATGTGTGCTTATGCGTGGCTGTGGGGAGAGCAGAGAGGAAGCCGTGCCCATCCACTGCTGGCCTCACTGGGCTATTTGTGCTCTAAAGGTCGCCTTGGAATGGACATACTGTTATGCAATTTGTGTTTTCATAAAGGATCTCTGTGTGCGTGTGGGTCCATGATTACACACACACACATACACACACACTTAGGTTATTACACACATCCACCCCTCAGGCCAACAAGTGCATCATTTAACTTTCCTGCTCTGCAACACATTTTGATAGTTACAGAATACTCACTCAGACTGACTTTTTTTCTCTTACTTTCCGCTCATATAATCTTTATAGATTTATAGATATATAAATGTCAACTCGGATAGCGGTCTGTGAGACACATGGTTCAGATAATCATGGACCGCACTGATAAACATCCTGTTAAAAACCCTTCAGCACTGGTAGTGGAAGTCCTACTCACCATAGTCGATCATGTTGTCTTTCAGTCACCATCCACAGCTTCTACCGGAGGTGCAAACAGGGGATCCAACGAATGGATTCACTCCAGACGGACAAGCAGAAGTCCAGACAGAACATCAGGTCAAAAACTGACGTATCACTCAAGGCATGGCTTCCTCGCTGTGATTCATCTGGGGTAATGTGCCTGTACCTCTTCTCCTCCTCCGTCCTCCTCCTCTCTCCTTCTCCTCCCCCTCTGTCTGGAGAACACAACAGTGTGTCTCAGTGAGGCACGGCTCCCCAAAATCACTGCCCCTTTCCTGTGAGCCAGCTCCAGGGAGGAAAAAACACAGCACTTAGCTGGGCCTGACCTCACACCTACTTTGCATCACACACTGGTTGTAGTCTTTTACAAGGTTCTGTGAGTGTGTGTGCCCACAGTGTGTGTAGGTAAGTAGGCTGTATGCTGCAGTGGATGAATAGATTCTCTGTGGCCCATGCCAGTTTACACATAAACACACACTCCTCAATTGAGTGTAGGTGTGTGTGTGTGAATCTAGTTTTCAGTCTGGATTAGTGTTGTTTGAACTGCAGCACTGGGCAGTTAATAAATCTGGGTTGATTTTGGTGGAGGCTGTGGATGGAGAGAACCACTCTGGGTGAACTCAGTTTGTTTTAGATGGGCTCTGATGGGAGGTGATGCTTTTACGGGGTTTGGTATGTGGTTTAGGATATGGAGGAACATTAAACGTGGGCTATTTTCAAACTCTGAGAAAACCAACATTCTTAACAAAAAAGGGTGCTGTCGAGCAGGAGCTGTAAAACTTTGTGTCACAACAGCATGTGCAGTACAGTACATGTACAGTGAACACATTTGTCATATCTTATTTAATCTTTCTCTCGAATCTGTCTTTCAAACTCTGCACCTCTTGTGTGTAATTCACTGTTTCAAATTTGCACCTGCATTAATTGATTTTTTGGCCACTATGGCTGACGTGTTAGCAAACAGCTGCTTATTTACACATCCAGCTGAGACAGAGCAACATTGTCATTTATTTGGACGTCAGTACTGAGTCTCCTTTAGAGTGGCTGTAATTGATATTTTTATAATAACAATGTATCAAATGAGAAAACATTTGATACATAAGTCATATTAATGAGCCAGCAGAGAATCATCACCTGAATCTGCAGCTCCCCTCGGCTTTACAGAGCTTGATAGTTAGTTTCAGCTCCATGTTTAGCTGGACGGACCACTACTTTAATGTTTTGGCTCTAAAAACCCGCAGTACACGACCTGCTCAGCACCAAACATCAATAAGGCTGATGGACATCAACTTTGGAATGCCACTGTTGCCTAAACTTCTCAGAGGCAAAGCATTAACAATCTGCAATCTGCTACAATATTTTGCAACTGTGGGTGGCTCCTCCATATTTTTGGCGCCTTTCAATGCTACAGCAACATTCAACAGCATAATCAAATTGCTACAAAGCTTTAGATTCCTAAATATGTCAAGTTTATCTTAGAATGCAAGTGAAGTGCAAGTGAAGCACAGAATTCCTCACCAATGAAGGCCTGGAACTGATGCAGTGAGACCTCAGTGACCTGCATACAGCAGCTTTGGCTAATAGCACTATTTAGTGGAATTACCATCCTTTCGTCACATTAATCTGATTAGGGACCTCCTACTTTCGCAAGGAGCTACCATGCAGAACATTGGATGGTTGTTTGTCACTTTCTGCATCATTGTCTCAACTCAGACTCCTTTGTTCAAGCAAACAGATTAACCCCTTAAACAAGGCTGAGTTCATTTATTCATTTTGGATTCATCCTGTGTATTTACCACGATTACAAACAGGTTTTAGGAGCAGCTAACAGTGGAGCAGTTTCTTGACCAACAACGACTGGGCACTGGGTCCCTCTGTCATATTGGGGTTGTCAGGTTATGAGCTCTGTCTTAACACACAGAACAAAACTGCTCTTTGAATGCTTGACAGAAGATACAACTTATACAGTAGACAGCTTTGGAGTTGTTGGAAGGCAAGTGAAAATGCCAGATGGTTCCTTTAAACTCCTTTAATTCAATCATTGACCCAGAGATGCGTGAAAGATGCTTGAAAGCATTAAAAACATTAGTATTACAGACAGCCCTGTAAACATCCACATGGTCTGTTCATTATCAAGAGAAAGCAACATCATTCCTTACTCGCTAGCTCACTGAGATGCACCTCACGTACATGGTGACATTAGTACGCAACTTCAGTAGTCCCTGAGTAGATCCCCAGTAGTCTACCAATGTCTGACGATATTCAGATGTACAAGGCTTCTACCCTCATCCTCAAACTCTTTTTTAATAGAATTCTTCCTAAAATATTTTTGTGTCCTTTTCAGAAATGACTTTGATATCCTCTGTGTGAGGCGTTTCCCATGTGTTTTGTTATGCCTCCCTCTAGTGGCTAACCTGTGTCACTGTGTTTGGGGGGGCTGAACTGCAACAGTGAATTCCTATAGAGGTGTCCTTCAATGACCAGCACTGAAGAGTTAGAGTGTGTAAGGAAGAGATACTTACAGGTGTACAGTATGTACAGTATTTAGTATCTATATTTAGTATTAAGTATGAGATATTAGCAACACTGGATAAATACTGGAGGAGGGCTTGTGATGGTGCAGTATGAGAGACCAATTTAACTCATTCAGAAATATTCAGTCTAACTACACATCTACTGCTACCATTATTTTTGTTGTGTGTTACAGTTTTTTTTTTTTGTTACATGCATTTCACAATATTGAGTTCACTTTTTTCAAAACTCTTCACAGTCAGCACAACAGCAGTCTATGTGGACTAAACTGTTGACACAAAATGCTTTCAGTGACCACATCTTTCATTGTTTTCTCACTTAACCACCACCAAAACTCTGTGGATTTACACTCCATTTTGCACATATGTTTACATACTATTTTAACAGTTAAATATAGGTTCAAAACCTATCAACGCCTAACACAAAATTACTGCAAATTAGACTGCTACATCTACGTCTAAAAAAACCCATAAAGACCAACCAGCTGATTCCCATTTTAGTTCAGCATTTACCCAGGTGATTATGCTTTTCAATTTCATGACTTCTATAGTAAAAGGGCAAATCCTTGGAATGAGTAAACCCAGACCCAGCAGACACAGAGACCTCGATAGATGGTCGTCAACCCCATAATGGAATTCTCATCCTCATGGAGGTGGAACATTTACGATCACCATCCATGTGATCAGATGTCTCTCCTGGATGCTGTATCTGCAGAAGATTGCCAGGGATGCATCTGTCATGCAAAAAGAGTCTTTAGAGAGTAAGAAAAGAGGTAAAGAAAGAGAGTATAAAGAGAAAGAATATTGCAAGAGATCCCTGGCTATCTTCTGCAGATATGTCCAGCATCCAGCATTCATTACATCCAAGAGGGACATCTGATCATGTGGCTGCTGGTCACAAACTTTCCACCTCCATGAGGAAAATAATTCCTCTATGGAAAGGAAGGAATCTCATCCTGGGATGGGCGGTAAACCACTCTGTGACTGGAAGAGATGGTGAAACACCACATTGTTTACAAAACCTTCTGGATTCTCCCTCACCTGGCCCCATTCCTCACCTGGCACAAGTCTTTCATAGAGGTCATCAAGGAATGAAAAGAGGCGCTCAGTGTCCCAGTCAGGAGTTTATGCATTTTATTTTTAATTTCTTTAATTTCTAAGTTTTGACAACAGTATGTAAACATGTGCAAAATGCAGACAACTACACAGAGATTTGGTGGTGGTTGAGTTGGAGTGAGAAAAAAGTTGAAATTTGAAAGATGTGGTCATTCAGTGCATTTTGTGTAAAAGCAATGAAAAGTGATCCACTGTTTAGTTCACACTGACTGTGTGAAGAATTTTGAAAAAATGAACTGAGAAAAGTGAGTTAACAATTGTAAAAAAAAATGTAATTTCTCTTCCATATACAGTAAGGTAGCACAATCCATGCATGAGGAGGTGCCATTCTTGTTATTGTAGTAGACTATTGGTTTATGCCAAAATAGATAAATAAATAAATAAACAAATGAAATTCATTAATAAAGACAAATACAAATGAAAATGTTTGGATGGAAGATTAACTGCTGTGCTGAGCTTCATGTTGATAAAGAGAACGGTCTGAAGAGTTTTGACAAAGTTAACTTATGAGATATAGTATAGATAAATATGTGTATCTAATTAAAAAAACCTTTACATAATGCAGTTGAATGCAGGTTTAAATACCTGCCACTGAAGTCAGGAGATAATCCAAACAGGACATCAATCTGTCTTGATATCACATGGAAGGTTTTTCTGATGATGGATTGCTCTGTGTATAGGGACAAGTATGAAGCATAAACTGATGCCACGCACCATAGCATTTATAGCCAAAGCTAATTTGCAATGCCAATCCCTAGCTGGGATCCCTCTTCCATCTACTGGATACATTGGAGAACAAATCCTAAAATGATCTGTGTCAGAAATTAAGAAGGATCTAAACTTCTTCAAGAAGCCTTTCTCATAAAATTTGCCCTTTGAGGCAAATTCGGTCGTTTCTGGTTTTGGGCTCTACAAATAAAAACTAACTTCATAAAGACTTTTCATCTCAAGTATTCAAAGGTTTGGTCGGACATAACTTCAAATGCCCTGGCTGTAATGCTGGTCACAGGCCAAACTGAATGCTGAAGAAAGTCCAGATCAATTCAACACTCATGAGGACCCAACAGTGCTATATAGGAACATTTAACATCATGTAACAAATTCAAACATCTACCACATATTATGAAACTTCCTGCTGAATTGGACCTGACATCTGGAACAAACTTGATGACAATGAAAAAGACATTCATCCATCAACAATATACAAAACACAGACATAACTGATCAAAGTAGATATTCGACTTCTTACTGTAAAGAAGCATTTGCCACTAGCAGATATAAACCTGAACAGTCTCTGAACAGTGGTCTGAACACTTCTAAGCAACTGAAGCTGTTTACAGTATGTTCAGAGCTTTGGATGTCGACAAGCGAAGACGTAGATCGTACAAACAGTGTAGGCCTGTGACATCATCCACCTAATTGATAAAACTGAACTGTTAGCTGTTGTTTCCTGATACCTCTACCTGCTCCTCTGCAAATATGCCTATAATATGCCTATGTCTTTTTTTGGAGTAACTGTATTACTATTGTAAGTTGTAAATATCAGGATTCAGGAGCTACGTTGCTAGAAAATCAATCCACACGTGGAAACCAAACACAGACTTTGTGAAAAGTCAGGATATGAAAACATCACACTAGTAATAAACAGATCAGTTTTTTCCTGGTCTTCTCCCAAGTAGGAATGTCCAGTTCCCCTCATTAGGAGAGTATAGAGTATATATATACAGATGGGTGACAGATGGTATATATACATATATACATATATACAGTATATAGAGTATATACATATGCACTAGTTGTAGCCTCTCCTTGCACTGGGAGGAAGTAATAAGCAGGAGGTTTAGATCCCACCCTCATTGATGCAGGTACCTCCACCAACCATTAGGAGTCACTACTGCAGTAACTATGACATGAACCTTTACTCACTTTCCACCTAAACACAGCCATTGTTGAGGCATAGCCATTGTTCAGAAGCATTTTTCCTCTCAGTAAATTCATCTTATTACTGACGACCTCAATGATCCTTAGAATGTCTTTTAATTTTACAATAATGTGACGGCTATTGGTCCTAAATGTTTTAACGTTATGTCTGAGAAATCAAGCTTCTTCTGTCAGTATGGTATGGTGATTGGCTTCAAATGCTATAGTACCTATGAGCCTCAAGAGCTTCAGTGGCTTAAGACCTTTTTTTTCACAGCAGATATTTTGACTTGTCAGAGTAGGAAAAGCACAGGTGTTACTAATAACATTAGCAATGGTTCAGTTTCAGTCAAGTGTCCCTGTAAACCATGACAGTATGACAGTGAGCCAACATGAACAATACCAGGACCTTGAAACTGAAACATCCAAATGAAATTCAACCATCATTTATTTTGTTATTTACACCTGTGCTTTTCCTACTGTGACATGTCAAAATGTCAGTTGTGAAAAAGGCCAATAAGTGTTACAGCACTGTGAGTACAGACCAATCTCTTATCTTCTAATTTTAAGTCATACAGTTTTCTTAACTCAAACAATAAATTAGAAATAGTTCAGTCTGGATTTCAGGCTTTTGTAAAAGTACTTAATGATATTAGAATAAATCTAGATGATAAACTTTCAGCTTTGGCACTACAACCTTTACAACTAAATTCTTTTAAATAGACTGAGGGAAGACATTAGATGACAGTTTCTCCAAACATAACCTGTGGGGTTCCCCAGGGATGGATTTTAGGCCACTTGGCCACTTTTTAATCTATGTATGTTACCCCTCGGTGCTATCATCAGGAGACACTGCATAGCTATGTGGATGACACACAGCTTCATATAACCATGTCTCCTGAAGACACAGGGCAAATTTGTGCTCTGAGTAACACAGAGAGATTCATGCACGCTTTCATATCCTGCAGGATAGACTATTGCAATCCTCTCTCAATGAGAAACAACATATTTTGTCTTTTAGGTAGGAGGACTTGTTGCATTACCTAAGAAGAGCTTTGCCCCTGTAACCCAGACTTGATGCATACCCAGTTTGAATTCTCTGCTGTATTACCATGCAACAATAATGTAATTTTAAGAAAAAGAACAAATAAATAAATAAATGATTGGCATGGCATTCACTGTAATGGATTACTTATGACAAGCAGATCTCTGCAACCTGATTTTCATACTGTAGTGAAATGAATAATACCCTAATATTACTACTGGAAGTATACCTGATTCGTAGTGAATGGGCTACAACATGCAAAATGGGTTCTTAAAAACAGGTCTTTGAAGGTAAAGCTTGAACACCAGAGTCAAAAAGTCTACATGAAGTGGAATATGGCCAAGGTTACAACTACCAGGAAATATGTTACTGCGTTTCCCATTGATAGATCATAAGTTAGTTTTAACTTAGCTTTAAGGCGGGGCTCATTTTCATGTCTTTTATCCTCGAAATTTTAATTTGACATGTAATCTTAGTGGTAAATTAAAACATACCATGTGGTTTGTAAATGTTATGCTAGCTACTATGATATAAGATGTCTCTTGTTTCTTTCTCTGCTGGATGTCTCAGTGGAGAAATGAAATCAGTTCAATTTCATATTCAATATTCAATTCAATATTTATTTTTTGCACTATTTGTGTGTTGTTGTTGTTTTTTTGTTTTTTTTTTACAATTTACAGAAACGCTTGACTTCACTTGTTTATAGACATTGTATGTTGTTGGTCATTATTTTTTATATTTATTTATATATACACTTATTTACTTCCTGAAAATTGTTCTTGGAACTGGGTATAACATTGAGAGCAATTTAAAACTGGAGTCAAATTCCTTGTATGTGTACACATACTTGGCCAATAAAGCTGATTGTGATTCTGAAAGCACACAGTAGACAGGCTCTGCTTCTGTACTGTACTCTGTGAAGGAAATGGGCCACACCTCAGAGGGAAAAGAGGGTAAAAAACATCCTCAGTAAACAGCCTGAGAGCAGGAAACCCTTTCTCTGTTCTCTCTGGCCCTGACCTGACAGTGTTTCACTTCCATCTCTGGGCTGAGCCCAGAGCCCATTAGCAATATTACACTCCTCGCCCTCCTCTCTGATCTCAGACTGAACACAGTAGACTCACTTTGTATGTCTGTCCAAGGCTCAGAAAGGAATCCTCTTTTCTTTCAGCCTTTGAAAAAGGGTCTTCTCATATTCTATTTTCGAATGAATGACAACAATTTTTGTCATTTTTTCCCTCCCATTTTGAATGGACAATTCCCCTGAACTGCTGTCCTTGCTGAAGCACAGCGTTGGCCTGGGATCATGCAGACCATGCGCCTCCTCCATTACACTTACACTTTTATTGTTTATACAATTAATACATAGAGTAGAGTTGTTTACTTCGCTGTTGGTGACCTGCCAACAGTTGCACATGTTTCCAGTAACCAGTATTAGTTACTAGTACAGTGACAAGGACATGATCCCACAATGGCTTCCCATTGCTCCCATTGTTGCCAGTGATTGAACTTGGGTTTTGCCCCAGCGCCAATAATGGCACCCCTACTTCTACTACTACTTTGAACATACAGTGTAGCACCTGACGCAGGAATTCTATGAGGTTTTTACTGCATACCTCAGCTGCAATGAACAGTGACACACAAAACCACACAAAATACCAGAAGAAGAAGAGAAGAAGCGTAACACCTCGGGCGAGTTTGTGTTGAGCACGTATTTTAATACTCAGCTCTGATTATTGTTATTCTCGTGTTGCCGCTCTACACGTTGCATGCTGAAGTAGGTCATTTTCCATGCATCTTTTTTCTTATTCAGGTATATGAGTCTTTGAACAATGGTGGGCGGAGCCAGCATGTTTTTTGAGGTTCATTTCACGACGACTGGCATCCTATCTTCAATGTTTGAGTCTGTGTGTGGGGTGTGAAAGAAAAGCCAAAGAGAAAGACGAACTGTTCCAGAAGTACGAAAACCTCATTATAAATCACATTGACATTGGTAATAATGCCAACTGTAAATCCGGCGCTACATTATAACCTTGCTTAACGGTATGTTGTGCAGTACTTTATCCCTGTGATTCAAATGTAATAAATACAGAAATGTTCACACGTAAAAGGTAATTGTGAGAGAAAGAAACTAAATAAAAACATGTAGCCAACCTCCCTTCAAAATGACATAATAGCCATCGTGAAGATTCATGCAAAGATAACTTCTAGTTAATCAGATTTGAAAGCCAAATTTTTCGCATCCCTTCATCATAAATTACTTTCTTACCACCGATATTAGTTTTACTGTCACAGAATTCTGCTTCATATTCTTTAATGAATGGGTCAGTTTGAAAAGCCTTGAGGAGACGTATCAGTAAATTATACAATACACATCAAATATATTTGTGTTTGTGACATAAACACTCTTTAAAGCAGATAAATAACTTGGATTGGTCGTAATTGGTGATTTCATGTAAATCTCTTGAGGACCACAGTTTATTTTGTGCTCGCTGTGACTTGAGCCCCCTCTGCTGTTAACATGAGTGCTGTGCCCTTTCCATTCGCTCTCTCTTTTGCACGAGGTTTATCTATATGAGCTACTGTAGCGCTTTAGCATATTCTTTGGACTCATACCTTGCAGAGCTGCACCTGTACTGTCAAAACAATGCACCGCCATTTGTACTACAGCAACAACATAGCACAACAGCATTCCTGTGTAAATCCCAGCCAGCTATTTTCTTTCAGTCTTGCGAAACAGGACATTGTCCAGTGAGTGTGTGAGTCTGACTGGAAAGTACAGTATATATACGTATAGTATGGGTAACATGAAAGAGAAAGAACTGGGCTCAGAGGCAGCAGGGAAGGATGACGTCACACCCTTTGAATGTGACTGCTGGTTCACATTAGCTTGTGCACACACACACCCACATACGCACACACACTCACATACACACATAACCTTTAAGCCCACCACATGGACCCTCCACATTGATATTCATATCGTATTTTTAATGCTTGCAATCAATGGATGAGTAAAATGCTCGGCTGTATATGTGGGGAGGAGTAACGTACAGTTCAAAAGCAGAGGCTAGAATGGGATTTGTGGCCACAGTTGACAAAAACTGAAAAGAAAAATCTCCAACTTTGGTTGGAAGAGAAGGTTTTATTCCATTTAGATTCAAGCAGCTTTTCACAAATACACTGGTGTCAAAGCTCCATTATAAAATGGAGCTATAACCACACAGATTCTTTAACATTTAATACATTTAATTAGCCTTTAACTACTGAAGAATGTCAATTCAGACATTACGCTTACAGGCCATACAAAACAGACAGTGAGTTGTCATATATAGTGCGTGTCAGTCAAAAAGATGGACACCTGCTTTTAGAATGAAAACACGTTTTCCATAGAAATGTAAAACAACACAACATCTACAGGCTGTGCATTTGAGGAAAAATACTCACTGTGGCTCATGTAGGCTACTATACTACACTGTGTTGTTAGTGGTGGGACCATGACATCGAGACGAAGACTGCACATTCTGTTGTCTACCATAAAGTAATCTAGGTTTTACTAAATAAATCGGATTATGTTCGACTCTACTTTTATCAAGAAAGCACGATCCAGCTCATTACATTCCCCACCATGTAACTTCTTATTGTCACAACAGAGCCACTCAAGCAACCTTTCGCTCTATAATGATAAAAATATGTTGGTATAATGAAACCATGAATAAGTTATCAAAACAAAGCCATGATGTGAGACATTCTGATGTTATTACCAGAAAACGTTTCCCATTAAAATACTAATTCTAGTTCCCCAGAACTGTTGGTGCCACATAGCTCCAGGATTACTGTGTCAAATAGTTTCTGTTCATTTAATTGAAAAGTGGTTTGGTAATATCAACTGACATGATAAGGGCCTTGAGATGGGTCTTGCTTTATTACCTGATCTTGAGACCGTGTCTTGAAGCAGTGGTCTTGTTTTAATACCTTCATTATTACAGTTTTGTGCGAATATGTTACATATTCCTCAATTAATGTACTGCGTACAGCGTACTGAGAGTGCAAGAACGGGGAGTTAGGAGGGGCCCGGCAGCTAATTTCTACTCGGGGCCCCCTGGTAAGTTCAACCAGCCATGGCTTCTGTGGTTTCTGTATCCTGGGAGATACAGTGCAGACATTTGGAAGGGTCGGGAATAAACGGAGGATAAAATACTCTTTAAATAAGAAGTTTGATCATGTGACCTAACATACGCCTAGGATCAGCTGTTAGTATATTTTTTATAATCAACATGAGTGGTTATATTTGAACAACTGTACCGTATTTTAAAGGGAGAAATATTTTTGAGGCTGATATTTTAGTTGTTGATGTTGACAAATGGAGAAGTGTTTAATTTTGATAATCTATCATGGATGTATGTGTCCCTGAGGACACATTGGCCCAAACAGTGGTAAAAAAAAAAAAGGATTATAACTAATGTAGATTCAGTGTTCTGAGGCCCAATTAGTACAGAAAGTTTGTGGAACTTCAAGTTGAAATACTGTTTACTTTAAGATGTTTTACTCTTAGATGTGAAGTTCAATTGCATTAATATATTTATTTATTTTTCACATGACTTTTGTCATCAGTGCAGTGCTGTAAATTTGCACAAATAACTCATCACTTTAGATGTGGACACTGTGCACAATGTAAAAATACATTCAATTGCAACAGTTTTGGTAACTGCAAAACTGACATTCCCATCAGCCTCAGCTGTACGTGGTGTTTAGTGCTGATTAGCAAATGTTAGCATGTTAACTTGTTCAGTGGGAATGGTCAGTGGCTGCACCACTAACTGGCTTTGTGTTTGACGGATGCCTCCCCTGTACAGGTGTAAGGTATTTGAATAAAACGATCTCATTGGTGCGAGTGGCTGGGTGGTTGTCCCTGTAAAGGCAGCAGAGCAAGGCAGGTGTGGAAAGGAAAGTTAGTTTTTAAAACGCAAAGCCTGGCCTGGTTTCTTCTTTATACTACACTTGATTTTAAATGGAATGGATGTTTAAGACTGTGGACAGGATTAGCCCTCACATTTTATATGAACTGCACAATAAACTGCTGACTATCTTGTGGAGTGAAGTCTGTAGATTTTTAAGGAAAGAGCTCCAACTGACAGGAGCCACTTGCCAGGATATGGCCGACCTGCCTGAGGCAACCAGCTGCTGGAGAGAGAGAGAGACTCCAGAGTACTCCCAGACAGCTGAGGGTAACTCCCTTCCTTCTGCAGACCAGGACCTACCTAGGTGGGTCACGTTTTTTTTGTTATGGACGAGAGTGACTGAAAATAAGCACACTGAAGCTCTTAACTAATCACACCATTTTCCTGTGCCGCAGAGCCTGTACTAGTTGGAGTTCAGCTTGAGCCGAATTTCCCCCTTATGGATTCCTCACTGATCATCGTTGAATCGTTGAACTCTCATTTAGACCTTTATTTCAGAGTTGTTGTGGTGGTTTTATATCTGATCATTCGTAGGACTCCTTAATTAAAAGTACACTACAGCTTCTGTGTGGCACTAACATGCTAAACTAAGATGGTGAACATGGTAAACATTATACCTGCTGAACATCAGCATGTTAACACTGTCACTGTGAGCATGTTGGCATGCTGACACTAGCACAGCCTCACATAGCCACTAGTGTAGCTGTAGATTATTAGTCTTTCATTAGAGATGTTTTAGCAGCCAGCAGGAAAAGCAGTCGGAGCTGCAGACTTTCATTAAGAGCTGCTGCTATCCTGTTTCCACACCCCAGTGGCGACAATATCACCCACCCTCCACCTGGCTTTAAGACAAGAGGAAGTTAGGATAAAACAACAACCTTCTGCCTCTCCTCCTGGTAGAAACAGGATATGTGAACAGTGCTCATATAACAGGAGAACCACACACACATTTGCCTCACACACACTTTCCCACAGTGCGGAGGGATGAGGTGATCCCTGATAAAGTCAAAGCAGTGACTGCAGAGGTGGACTGAGGCACAGCCCAGTGTCAATATTTGTGTTTATGTGTGAGAACAATAGCAAGCAGGGTTGGGCAGGGACAGGATATGAAGAGTGTATTGTGAGTGGGGAGTGGGTTTGTGTTAACAATGTGTACACTGTCTGCTCATCAGGAGGAAGCTCTCCGACTACTCTGAATCCAAAAAAAGATCCTGAAACTGTTGTGGCTCAAAGGTCAGTGTGTGGGTGTGAAAGCGTCCAGCCGACCATCTCTTCCCTGCAGGCAGGTCCGAAAGAAAAAGAGGGTCTCAACATGACTAAGGTAAAAGGTCAGTCTTGTACTGCGGCGGGAGCCAAAGAAGGGCTGTGCCTGGAATTAAAAAATGGACTTGAGAGACAGCCAAGTTTCCACATTCTGCGGCTGAATGTGAACGGAGGGTGTTTTCAGTAAAATAGAGCAGATGTCAAGGCAGGGGAACAACTGTTTAGTTCCATCACCTGCAATAACAGCAGAGGATCACCTCCCATCACTGCTCACAACCAGATCTGCTGGGAGCTACCATCTGAATGCCTATAAGACGCCCTCCTGACATGTTTTAAGACGTATAAAAAAACTCTGCTTTGAATAATCATTTGTGTCTGATAAAAGTTTTTTCACATCTACCCATTGGAAAACACAAAGGCCATGAAAATGTATTTAATTTATATTTCTATAATTTATGTTATATTTAAATATATTTAATTTAAAATGTTTAACTACTGGACACAAGATGTCTCCTACTCCTACTAAAAGTCCATTCTCAGTGTATGCATGCTGGAGGCTTCACATCACTTGTGTTAGTTGCATGATTGGCTTCCAAACTGGTTGTGATGTCACAAAATAACCTCGTACGTCTTAAACTGAGATTTAAGGTGAGCACAGAGAAACGTTCCCCTGTCAGCAGATGAATGTGCACACAGCCTCTCGTGTCAAACTGCATCATTCTGCACGGAGAAGCTCAAACATACATCCAAGAGGAGTAACAATAAGAAAGAGTATTCATATATTTGGGACACTCTCTGTTTTCATAGAATGAATAGTGAAACATTTTTTGGGAAATATGCTCATTTGCTTTTTGATGAGAAGAATTCAGGAAGCTGAGCACAGTCATTCGTCCACAAAGAAATAGAAACCAGATTTTATCAGACCCTTGTCACACATTTCACTTCTCTTCATATCAAACATTAATTATTTATCCACTTTGTCATAAACATTCAGGCCAGCTCTGATATATGTGTTTGTGCTTGTAGCAAGCCACAATAAGTATTCCACAAAAACCTCTAAAAAAAATATACAGGCCAGCCCAAATCTTAAATATTTACATCTGCGATTTCTTATTAGTGAACTACTTAGTGCCAGGAGCTGGCTCACCATCATATTCCCAACCCTCAGTGCAGAGGAGGGGGTCTGATGCTCTCACTCGCACCTCAGCACTGCTGAAATCTTGAGGATGATGCCAGGATACATCATGTGGCAGCTTCTGGAAAGTCTAGCTTCCCCAATATTAACTGTGAATATCTTGATTCCTTTCATCTATTACAATTATTATAATAGATTATAATATTAATATAGAAGTTATAATCATTAGTTAGCACAGAACACACTGGGGATGCCGCGGAGACGCCACTTTCCCCATCTCACAGACAACTCTTCACCAGCAGCACTCACCATCGGTTGTGGAAATTAGAGAAACACCTGCATGCTGTAGTGAGCGGGATATGAGGCTCGTCCATGTGTGCACATTTTCAAGTTGATTGTGATTTATGAAGGGAAAATTGTGAGCAGGCTTTTGGTATGGAGCCTACACACTTTTTTCCCCCAGTCAACCTCATCTACAGACAACATACAACATTTTGCTCACTCGAAGCAACCTACTTTATTAAAATATTATGACTTCAATTAGTCACATCCAGATCTGGGAATTCAAGTCCAATAAAAGAATATAGGTTTCTAAAATTGGATTGGTTAAATTCAGACACTAATTCAAACTTCAACATGGAGGCCGCTAAGGGTAAACAATGAAGCCTGAATGGACTCAATCCGACCTCTGTCCTATCAGTCATATGATGCCAGCATCTAGTCTGCCTAAAATACAAGAGGAGGACAAATCCCTGGTAGCCTGAAAGTTTGAATATGTCTTGAATTTTCTTGTCTGAGAAGGCTTTGAACCAACACTTGGACCATAGTCAGCACAATTAAAATGGTCATGACAGTATTATACTAAAGCTTTTTGTAAGTTACTTGGCTTACTGGTTGTTAATATGTAATAGCTAACATTCTGTTGAGAGAGAGTGAGCGAGCAGGTCAGAGAAAAGGAAAGCACCAGGATATGCATCATACTGTACTGTTCAGTGATTGTGTGAAAATGAAAGCAAAGAGCCGAATGGCACCAACAAGTAGGACTACTCAATTATTAAAAAATAATGACAAATCTAAATGAAATATGATAACATTAAATAAAATGTCCAGAGCACTGCAGCTCAATTACTTTTTAACTTAAAGCCCTGTATAATATATTCCTATTCAGACATGGTAGAGTTTAGTACATTTACAGTGAACTGACTTTACATTAACATCACTACAATATTTCATATTTTACATATTTTCTATAATAACATCATCCGTGACTTTATCCAACTTTATGTTTGTTTTAATCATAACATACGTAGGACTAAAGGTGAGTTTAGTCCTGTCAAGGCTCTGATGGAGAGGAGATTTGTTTGTCAGTTGTGTGTCACTGTTGAAGCTGAACAGCGTACAATACATGATAGTCTATAAGAAATCAGTTCGCTATTTGTAACCGTGCACTCTATGCAGGTGACTATCCTCTGTCAACGAGGCATATCATTTATTCATTTAAAGCCTGACATATATGAAGAATGCAAATAAATAAGACAATTTAGAGACTTTACTTTTGTTGTCTGATCTTTTTTTGGGGGGAGGGGGGACTTGGACTCATGACCTGTGTAATGGTGATAACAGGTCTAAATGTGAACTATAATACATACAATGATAAAACACAAGTCAGTCAGGTTAATGAAAAGTCAGGTCATTTATTGATAAAGAGTGTTATCTATAAAAAATGGAAGTATGATAAAATAACACCAGTGTTAATGACATTCGGTCTTCCTTTTGAAGTGTTTGTAACATTGTCTGTGTCAGAGCAACAGCGCTGTTATTTAATCAGCCAAACCCATAAATAATGCACCATGGATCAGTTTGTTCCTCTCAGGTTACTAAAACACACCTGGAAACCTTCTATAATGTGCTAGCCTGCCTGGCTAACAGCATTTCACCTTGTGTAGTGCCAAACTTGGGCATTAAAAATAAAACCCACATTAAAATATCTGAACACTGGTACAGTTACACTGAATATCCCAGAACAGCTGGGAGGCTTTTTTTTCTGTCAGAACCTGCTCCCACCAACAAAGAACTTGATATACAGTTCAGTCCAGCTGGCAGCCAGACCAGGTCGGCATGTGTGTGTGTGTGTGTGTGAATCAGAATAAAGGCTGCGGCCTCCTGTAGTCCAGAGACTAGTCAAGAGACGGAAGTCGTCAGCGCTGCGGGGATGGGAGCTCCCCTGGAGAAAAGGATAGGCAAGCGTTTCCCTCCTGCAGCAGGAAATGGGCGAAACCTTGCCCGAAATTATGACTCTAGCATTTTGTCATGTGAAGGAAGCCACTCCTGATAGCACAGGCTATAGGTTTCCTGTTGTGGGCCAACAGCTTTGGCTTCACCAAGTGCTGTCAGGAAGGCTGAAAAATGCTGGGTCAGGAAGCGCTGAGAGCATTTCATGCCAAAAAAAGGGCTGTAATTAACTGTTTAATACCATTAGACAGTTACATTTAGGGTTATAAGCACTGTAATACAGTAGCTGCATTCAGGAGGGAATACTTGTCAGTCGCAAATTATGCAAAATGACGATGATTCATAACTGTCTCTATTTACTGCTAGTGAGTGTCTGTTACACGGGGAGTAGTGCATGCAACATGAATATTCATCTGAGGTGTGTTTCTATATAAATATGTGTTCTTGCCACCATCTCTGAGTAACGTCTTCAAACTTCAAATGAGTTCTGATCACCAGAGAGGTTGACCATCTTCAGCTTCCATTATATAAAACACATATGACCAGAGTCCCCTGAGATACTGTGGTGCACAGATATTTAACTTGTAAAAATAAATTCATTCCATTTAACTCACGGTGTCCACTTAATCTCTACTGCTTTCTCCTCCTACTCAAGTCTTTTTCCTTTCTTTGTCTGTTTTATATGATGTATGGTTATTGACTGATCGGCGCTGCATTGTTTCTTTTGTGACTTTTATTCCTTATTCCTCCATTTATTCCTTATTTCACTTATATTTATTCTTTATTTGGAAGAGGCCCACTGTGGAAGCCTGTTGTTTCTTGGTCTCTCCTGTCATGCCTGTGCTGTTTGTATAAATTACTTCAGTAAGCTGATCAGAATTTATCATCAGAAAAGAAGTGGTAAATGATTCTGAGATCTCTTTTCCCTGAGAGTTGAACAGCAGTTTCATTTTGAGCTGACTTTCACAGTTAGTCTATCACTGCGAGGCCGTGTGCAAAACTCATTTCCTAGCAACACCCAGGATACCAAACTTGGAAAACACTATCCAGAGTCATATCAGGGCTACCTGCACTGTGCTATAAAAGGATTCAGCTCAGATCCAACTTCAAATGCTGCATGGAGGACATCCCTATATAATAAATTTCATTAAAAGAGGATTTGGGTGCTGTGAGATTACCACAACCCAGATCTTATGACGGCTTTACTCCAGAAGAAAGAGTGTGACCTGGGTTGAACTGGAGAGGGCAGGGCGGGAGAACACAGAAGGCAGCTCCATGTACTGGGATGTGTGGGCCACACTAATGCTGCGTCATGTGGGATGAGACGTAGTGACGGGAAAGATTCACATTTTTACGTCATGCAAGAGCGGCACAAGACAAATTAAGATAGTCGTTTGATTACAGAGTTGGTCGTGTGAGGGTTAAAAATACTGAGCACTGACAATACAACACTGTATCCATCTCATTTGGGTTAAATCACTTTGAACGACAGACTTGATGACGGGAGGCGTCCATATTTGTTTGCTTTTTCAAGCTCTTCCATATCATTCAGAGTCAAGTAGGATATATCAGAGCTTTCACAAGATTCAGTTTTCCAGTAGTAATTACAACTTGGATGTTGACATGAGCGGTATTTACCTGTCCACAACTGGTAATTACAGTGTGTACATATGACACGAACACAGCATTATCACAACGCTGTAACAATGAGTGGATCTTTTGAAAACATAACTAAACGTCTAACTAGCTTCAGCATTATTAGGTATTCTCAAAAAGTAGCCTCAAACCCCGACAACAGACCTTTTTCGTGGTAGATAATTTTACTTGCCATAGCAGGAAAAACACTTCAACATTGTGGGAAATGTGCTTATTCACATTCTTTGTGAGTGATAAGAAAATATCAATCTTAAACTGATTATCTTAGGATGTGGTTATAATGGTTCTGTTCTATTCAAGCGTCCCAGTAAGCCATGACAGTGTGACGGTGAGCCAGCATGCACGATAACACGAACCTGAAACTGAAGCAGCTAAATGGAATGCAGCCATCATTCATTATTTACACCTGAAGAATGCATCCAGCCCAACACTCTGTTAGGGAGCCAACCATTCACATTCAGTCTGATAAATGTCTCTGCTGTGAATGTGAATGAAATGCATGAAAAAACTGTGAGAATCACACAAGGTAAACTATTCATGATACAGCACTGATCCATTTTCCCCTCTTCTACAGGGGGGGTCAAAGGTCTGGGTCAGCTACAGAGTAAGTGCCTGGAGCTGGTCTGGATTCAGTATGTTGCTCAACAACACTTCAGCTGGGTGTTTGCTGACAAAGGAGCATGAACCCAGGTCTAAGTGAAGCACTCTCTAAAACACACAACACCAGAACGTGTTGACTAGGGCAGCAGCGAGACTGTTTTTATTATTGAAAAACTTTCCTTAGCAAAGATTTAGCAAACTCAACCTATAATCAACTAAAATAAAATAAGTGTTGTTAAAGATGAAACTACCCAGTTACATATAGAGTTGTTTTTAAATGACATTAGCTCCACCTGGACCTGCTACTTAATTCAAATCATACTTACACATCAATGCATCAGTAATAATAATCCAACAATATAATCTAACAACAGAGCACTCATGGGAACTTCTAATGATTTATGTACATTTTACTGATAATAATTCTGTACTTTTCTGTACTTTGATGGAGTGTTTTTGTGGTATTGCTACTTTTACTTTTATCTGAATACTACAAGACACAGCAAACACATTGAGTTTTAGTTTGCGTTCCCCGATATTATCATTACTGTTGTGTGGACTCACTATTAATACTTACAGAACATTATAATATTAACAAAGCGATTGATTTAGTAATGCTTATGTCCCCATTCTACCATTTCTTAGTCACATTCTACCCACAGTTACCTCAACGTAACCAAATTATAAGGGATTTAGCAGGAAAACAAGACATAACTTTCCATCTTAAATATTCTTCACACGTTATATAGATACAATCTATCTACAATTTTGTAATTGTGCAATTTTTCTATGTTGGTCTATTCTGTACACTCGACATCTACAGCATGTCTGTCCGTCCTGGGAGAGGGAAGGTTTTTCCTTATCTGAATCGAGGGTCTGTGGACAGAGGGTGTCGTATACTGTACAGATTGAAAAGCCCCATGAGGCAGTTTAGTGATTTGTGATATTGGGCTGTATAAACAACATTGACTTGACTTGAAATTACTTTGTCTGAAAGGGCTGGTTCACCCCAACTACAAAAACGTAGTTTTGGTTCCACCTGTCCAGGTCTGAACAGTCTGAACAGCAATGAACAGTTTTCATTATATTCACAGAAGAAAAAGTAAAACTGCTGACAGTGTTTTGTCATTTACCACGGGACACAGTTTCTGGAAGGTACAGTCTCCAAAATCCTAATCAATAGTATTTTTGGTAGCACTTTCTAGTAAGGCCCTCTGTATAAAGTGTAACTAAAGATTTTATGAACACTGAATACATCATTCATTATGCTTTATACATCAGTTATAAGCCATTTTTAAGAATGTTGCCAGGTAAATAATCACTTTGGCCGGTCAAACTGTCTACGTGATGAAGTAAAGAGCTAACAGGAGATTTCAAACCTTTAAAAACAGTTTTTCTTATTAACAGCTTATAACTCATGTACAAATCATTACTTTACTAACCATTAAGTAATTAGTTCCATCTTATAAAACCATTTATACAGAGTGCCTTATGAGAAAGTGGTATTTTAAATGTCTTTTTCAAAGCTATGAATACCACAAACAAAGTTCATTTACCTCCAGAGAATACGTGTTTTCTGTTATCTGGGTGAATGGATCATTTAAATCAACTCGGCTTTTCAAAGCACATTAGCCCAACAACTGCATATCAGAAACAACATTTTTAATAGTTGAAATAAATACTCCATTACATGCATGATCAAAACACTTAAAAATACTATGGGAAGTCTGGTAAATAGTGTAAAACCTATGGCACACACTCACAGCAGCTTTTACCAATTAAGAATTCACACGTTAAAAAA
>NTHP01000046.1:601673-617806 GCA_003416845.1 Oplegnathus fasciatus | reverse complement strand
AAGTTTATAATTATGCTTAACACAAATGTTCCCTGTTTAACACTATGTAGACCACCAGTACAGGCCTGGAGTTTAATTCATGGGAAATAATCACAACTCAGGTTGCAATATTGGTCAGAAAGATGGCAACTGAACTGAACGCATTTACACTGACAGTGAAAGCATAGTTTATCACAGTAGACGATCGCACACCCTCTAACAGATTAGGATAGTCTCTGTGAATGTGGAAGTCATTCAGTCTCAAAACACGAGTGTGAAAGTGGTTTTGAGACAAACTTTGGAAAAAAAATGAAACGAACGTACTGCTTTTGTCTGACCTCCACAGTGTGGATGTGAGCTAGCATTACTGCCAGCTTATGATTATAAATGAATGAACTTGTAATCAATGATTTCTTGCATTGTAACCAGATGAAATTTCATATGATTCTGAAACACATGAAATAGTTAAAGTGGAATTTGGGCCAGTAACCGTCTGTCAAGAGCACCCAGCTAACGAGATCTGTGTGCCGACAGCAGCACACTGCAGGCAGCTGCCACAGTGACACCACTTTACAGCATCGACCCTGAGTAGGCAGGCAGCTGGGTCTTCAGGGGTGCTTGGTCAGAGGCTGCTGGATTTTACTCTTCCTTTTTTTCCGATGTTGAAGTTCGTCATTGGACCGGCTGATAGTAGAACAGCCCAGTATGTGTGTTTTCTTTGCAGGTGAAAATAAGTTCTAGCAGTCTATTCAAACTAGACTACATTTTATTGAAATGTTTGTGGATTATAACCTTTATTTCAACTGCAATTTGATAACTATACACCACATCTATTATAATAATTAGGAATAGGTATAATTAGGAAAGCAATTTATTTTATGGACATGTGTCTACACCATTTATTGTTCTTAATCTATCTTTATTTCTCATATTGGAAATATTGTAATGTAGTACGAGTGAGTACAACCCTTCAAATTCTCATCCTCCAGAAATGTATTGTCAGAATAGCAACCCATTAAAATCCTCGCACCCCATCAGCTGCTTTATTTCAGGAAACTCGACTTCTAACAATTTATGATATTGTGTTTTTCAATTATGTACTTTTATATACAAGATACAATTGGAAAAGGAAAATCTTCCACACCCATTATCTCTTATTTTCAAAGTAATTCACTCCTATTCAACCAGCCATCTTACTTCTTCCCAAACATTGCACAAGCAGAGACCTACTGTCAATCAGATGCAGGGTCCTAATTCATGAAACTCTTTTTCACATCTGATTACGGCACATAAAAAGTTCTTTATCATAAGGCTTCACCCACTCATCACTGCTCTGCCTTATTAGGTTGAAATGTTCCCATACTTTTTAACATTTCATTGTAGTTAACCTCACCATAAATCACATTTATTCTTCTCTCCAGGAATTATATATCACCGGAACATCATATATAGCTTAGTTTAGCAGTTCATTTGAATAATTGTGTGTATATATATATATATATATTTGTTAGATTCGGTCTGGTGCTAGGCAAGAATTGGGAAATATGCAGTCACTGAAAACAACAGCAGTACATTATAATTCTGTAGTAATGAACAATACCTGGTTTCATCCACCTGTCCTTCTGCAGGTTCGTGGTGGGCTCCAACAGGGTGATCTTCATGCTGCGGGATGGCAGTTTTGCCTGGGAGGTCAAAGACTTCCTTGTGGACCAGGAACGCTGCTCGGACGTTACCGTGGAGGGACAGGTGTTCCCCGGGAAGGCTGCTAACAAGGACGATGCCAAATACAAGCAGCAGAATGCAGCCAACGCCAAGAAGAAGAGCAAGAAGAAGACGGAGAGCAAGAAGCCCGACTTGGAGGGAAACAGCGCCCGCCATCTGAAAGAGGACCTGTGATGGGAGAGGAGGAGCCACATGTCCCTTTTCTTCTGGCCTTAGACATGCTTATTCTCATGACCAATCTGTGAGCAATAAACTCGTGAGAGGCTGCAGGACAACGTGAAGATGCGGTGGTTCAGAGTCAGTGCTATGAGTGAACTGATGAATCCTGTTGGGTACATTAACCTTGACTGCTGAGCTGGTATCATAAATCAGAGATGTGTTGTCTTTTCTCCACCTCTCCCTCATTGGAACATGTTGCAGTGACAAGTACATTCTTGAAATCATCGTTCTTCACAGAGTGGTAACAAGGTCTTTAAAATCAGTCGTAATGTCAGTGCAGTCTGGTTTCTTTACTTAACTGCTGTTTGATTATCACCTAATGAAACCAGTACATGCACATATTCTTTGAAAGGTACTCAATGTATTATTAACCTTTTGCCATGTTAGGTACAGGAAGTGTTTTTTTCTCATACAGACTTGGAGTCATTCATCAGACCTTCAGATCCTGGTCTGTGTCAGACTTTGCTCACGTCCAGCGTCACGTCAAGATTTGATACAAAAGTAGCACCCACATTTTCTGTTTGATTTTTCACTGAATATAAAAATAAACATTTTTTATATAATCTAATGAGATATCTGTCATTGCTGATGTTTGAATCACGTCTTCTTCTTCTCTTCTCCAGTTTGAGGACATTGTACTTCCCATCCTGCTGGTCTTCAATGTGTAACGTAGACATCAACTTTAACGTAATGGAAACACACATGCAACATCATTTTCCTTCAGTTCCCACACTAAATCATGTATTTAAACGAGACAGGAATGCAGATGGAATTGGACAATACAGACAAAATCAAATATCAGGATGCACTATGTGGTCAAATGTATCTGGACGCCTGCCAGGGCCCTTAGTTACAATTAAGGGTACTCTTCTGGACAAGATTGTGTTTCCGAGCGAGCCAGGGGCCGTTTCACTTTTCTTGAAAGCCGAATCTTTGTGTCTTCAGAAGATCAATGCACACTAGAGAAGTTGTGGAAATGATCATTGATGATGTGGATGTGATGACCAAACAGGTAGAGGCAACAGTTACTGTTCAGAAAATTGTATCATTTACTGTAAATGTACTACAAGATTGATCAGAAGACCAGCAAAGACATCATTTGAGCTCAATTACATATGTCAGTATTCTAATAGATATCCTAGATGATGTCTAGTGTAACACTAGATTCTCTCCCAGCTCTACATACAGCCATGACAGAGGGTGACCTATTGCCCAGAGTGCATTGCATTGGATGACCTGGACCCTGACCTGAAGTACAAACTGACAGTGAACACATAGTGTTCTAATTTGACGTTTGACCAACAGAGGGCAGGGGAGCATTGCTTTGTTTCTATATCTAAAAACAGTTCATGTCCCCATGATAAAAACAAACATTTAAAATGATTCTTGCAAAATTTCACCCGAATAAACCTGATGTCACTTTGGTTTCACAAAGGGGCATTTTAGAGGAACGTGAAAGGAAAATAGTGACAGCATCTTTAACTTCTTCAGGCTGCTGCATGTTCCCAGTAAATATCATCATCTGAGGTGTTCTATCATAAATAATGCTCAGTGCACATTAGTAACTCAAGAGAGACCAGCACAAACTACAGTTCATCAAGGGAGGAAATCCTGAGAGGATGCTGACGACATGGCAACAGTTAGAGTGAAACCATTTCACACCTCTGCATTATTCACACATTTTATCATTGAGCAATTAAAGGGTCAATTCACCCAAAAAAAAAAAAAAAACCAGACTGTACACGTTCCTCTAGTGGTATCAACCATACACATAGCTTTGTTGCTGTTGTGCACTTCTCTATGCCCACATTGAAAAGTGAAGTGAAAATGTCAATCCACAGGTTTCACTGGGAACTTCACAATGCATTTTCTGAACACAATAAGTGATATATTTCACTGAGCTCCTGCAAAACTAGCTAATAGCAACTCTGAACTCACTGAGAAATTCCCACTCCACTGATATTTTATGGATTTAGGATGCAGTTTATTAAGACAGATGGTTTTATTCCTCTTATTCATCATCTGATCAGTCTCTGCATTAGACAGTCAGTTTAATCCTTCTTATTGGACACTTTCAAATAGTTACAGATCAAATCTGATGACCCAACCATAGTTTCAAACTACACACACATCTTTCCTTTTAAAAACTCACACATCAAGCAACTAAATTCCTTGAAAATAATGATTTTCTCAGTGAACTTTATTATTTTCTACTGAACAAATACACACCTCCCTCAACCAAAGTGATGTCAGTGGAGTAATATTTATTGACTTATGTAAGACACTAAATCATCAAATTTTGCTCAAATTACTGAACTCTTTCCAATGTCCTCCCTCCCCGTTTTGAAGATGTTCTCCTCTTATTAATGAGACAGACCCCAAGTAATGGCCAAGTAACCTCTTCCCCCTCTATCTGTGATAGTGGGGTACTGCAGGGTAGCTTTCTTAGTCCTTTACTTTCTCCTGTACATTAATAACTTAATGTAAAAAAATCCCGAATGAATACATTTCCATTCTCCTGGGAAACTCTTGTATGTCTCACCCCATACTTTTGGTCAACCAGCGCTTAACTGTATGTAAGAATTTCAAATATCTCAGTGTTTATTTCGACACCCAGTGCAAACTCAGAGACTTCATGCAGTTGTACTCACTATACTCATACTAAAATGTCATACTGTCTTCTTTGTTCTCTTACCAACACATAAATTATTGAACCAATAACTAGACTCTACAACAGAGCTCATAAGATTCATCTTAAACTTTCTCCCGAGACTCATCTCTGTGTAGTGCTTTCGCAGTCTAATACGTAACAACTACACAGCACTAGGTATTAATCTGTACTATGAATTGCCTTCTCCCCTCTTCACTTTGCACTATTTTGACATAACTCTGTAATACTTGGGAGCATAACCAGAGAATGCTTTCACATTCCAGAAATCACGTTTCTAGTGTGATTTATTTGTCACATACACAATCATACATAGTACAACATGTAGTGAATCCCATATCGCATTAGAATACTCCCTCTTCTGCATGCAGTCAGTGGTATGATGGCAATAACAGTTTCATGCAAGGTGCCAAATGGACAAAAAGTAACACCCATATGAAGAGCAACCTGACGAGGGCAACGCTATAGACAGTCATGTTTGGCAGTGTTCAACCGAGCCTTTGTCACAAGGCTAAAACCATTCTGGGGCAAATAGCTCAAAGATGACAAGTCACTGGCCAGATCGTCTGCTTCATAGGCGAAACAGAGAGGGACACTCCTTCAGGAAAGGCCTGTGTGAGGGAAGACAGATGAGAGGCTGTGCGTGGTTGGGCTGGACCAAAGTGTACAACAACAAAACCTTTGAACAGCCTCATGAAATATGGCCTTTGATCGTATCATATGATCATATAATCTTCCTCTGATGGTTCGTCCTGTGTGTATTCCTGTTCCTCCAACCAATGCCACAAGAAAACAGCAAACATCAGGGACAGACCGTACGCCCGTTCAACTCACCCCGGGTTGAAGGGATAGAACATCACTATGAGGAGGTTGGGACCTGTGTTACTTCTCCAGGAGAGAAGCTTGAATAGCTTTGCATCACAAAATGATGCAAACTTTGATTAATGGAGAAGTTAAATGACCTACTGTGTATCCTCAGGTGACGCCCTGTTGCATCGAATGCCAAGTGGTCCTTCGTCATGGCCTCTGGGTCACTGGGGAAGGTGTAAAATGATGCAACTGCATGCCTAATCGACCATAATTATGCAGATGATTCACAACTGTGCATATCCCCCAATGACCTAGAGCCCATACACTCCCTAACTAAGTGTACTGATGATGTTAATCTGTGGATGTCAGAGGACTTTAACAACTGAACAAAGATAAAAAAGAAATACTCATCCTTGGCTCAGAGAGAGCGACAGAAAATTGCGGCTCATCTCTGTTCTCTGTCTCTGGAGAGCTAAAGTGAAGCCAGAAATCTGGGTGTAATCAAAGATGGCGATCTAAATTTCAAGAGCCATATCAATCATCTCACAAGATCAGCTTTCTACCATTTAAAAAACATTTCAAAACTAAGGGGCTGTCTGTCAAAATCAGACTGAAAAATGAATCCATGCATTTATAGTAGTCTATAAGTAGACTAGACTACTGTAATGGCCGGCCTCCCAAAGTCAGCTGTGCAGTGAATTGAAAATGCGGCTGCACACGTTCTCACCGGAACTAAAAAGTCTGAACACATTACACCTGTCCTCAGACCTCTGCATTGGCTCCCTGTCAAAACGAGAATTGGTTGAAGATTTTGCTACTTGTATACAAAGCTCTAAATGGCCTTGCACCTCAGTATTTAAAAGACATGCTCATTAGATACAAAGCAGCAAGAACTCTCAGGTCCACAGGCTTTAACCATCCCTGGTACTAAGTCTAAAGCAAGGGAGGCTGTGCGCTCCTTGAGGACCTGAGAGAGGTCACTATACTGAACACTTTTAAAGGTGAAAACCTTACTGTTCACTACAGTCTATGACTAAGTTCTAAGTGTGTGTGGGTGTGTGTGTTGTGGATGATTTGAGATTTGTAAATTTTGCCCCGATGTACTAACACCTGTTGATATGCATATTTATAGAATACTGTAAATATTCTGCACTTGCACTTGTATAATGGTATTGTGATTGTACTGTCCTGTGATTGTATTGTTGTGTTATGTAAAGCACATTGTGTTGCTGTGCGTATAAAATATGGAGCTAGCAGCAGAGTGCAGATGGCAATCAGTGAAAATGGGCCAGGAAGGCTGAATGTTATTGAAGGAACCTAAAGCAAAGTGGTTTGCTGTCCCGTGAATGTGAAGAGATGGTCCACTTCAGGAATGGGGTGGTATCTGGCCACCACCAAGCATCTCCCCAATGATGCCTTGATCGGACATTATGCCATCACTCCTAACTGCAAGTACTGGCAGAAAAATAGAAAATCTACCTTACTAGGCCCAAGAATGAGGACCAAATCTCCAGGTTCCTATGAGTCTGGCTTTCATGGAACGAGCTACCAGTCCAGCCACTAAGTGGAAACACTTTTGTTAATGACAGCTCCCTACTAATTGTAACAGTTTTGTAGTTTCTAGAAATTGATTAAGCTGCAAGTATACGTTTCAAAGTCTAGCCAACAACCAACCAACATGAGCTGTCATCATATGGACCTGACCTAGTCACACACACACAATCTGTACTTTTATTTTGCTGAGGAGAGGCTACTCATTCCTTAAAGACACCCTTTACAAGATTATAGAATTAATCATAATATAACCCACAATCTGCTTGGGTTTTGAGGGATAAGGCTGGAAAAAGAAACATAAATTACCAAGCTCTCCAAATCACTGCACCAATCAGAGCAGGACTGGACGACATTGTCTGATACTCCCACGTAAGGAACAAAGCATGGCTGCAGAGAAAGGGCAAAAGCAGACAAAAACATCAAGGGAGTATCAGACAGTCCAGCTCTGCTCTGATTTGTTTTGTCTGTGAGTAGATTGACTCTCAATCATAGATCACAACCACCCGAGTGATGAATGTGTTTGTGTCTATATATTGCTTGTTCTGCCTTGTGACGGTTATTTGACAATGCCTGACGAAGATCTCTGTTGAATCGAAATGTTGCTCTATTAGATTAAAATTTCTGGGATCTATCAGTACGGTAATATAGCAATACAGTACAGATCTTTTGTCTGACTTTTGCCCTCAGTTTGTTTTTTGATCCAGCACCTGTGGAAATGTTTTGGATGTGCGTACCCTAAACTTTGTGTAGTGTAATAAGTCCAAAAATCAAAACCACCGGTGTCAACAAAGTTTGTAGATGTTGGATGGTAAAAAAAAGAATCATCAGTGTGTGCTGAAGTCCCATGTTTAAAGACATCCTGGTCTTTCGAAGCCTTGTGCACTTGAGTGGTCCTGCCTCGGGCTCAACTCAATCAGCGTGATCCTTCAGGACGACGTTTCTGTCCAATCCTCAAGATGAATTTATTCATTTGGAGTGGTGCAAAGTCCCCCAGCAATCGATGGCAACTCCCTTACTTCTCTAACATCGAGGATCTATAAGGACATCCTCCATTAGGTAACTCACAAGGTTAATTGGGTTGCAACAGATGGTGTGATCAACTTTGTGACACTTGTAGGTGGCAACGTGGCACAAACAACCAAAGTTCTCTTACTTCACTTGGGCACCTGAGGTCATGTACCAAGTGTACAGGTTTAGTACAAAGTTTAGGTCAATGAACCAATGCTGGTAATGTTTTTCATTTCTCTGCTGATTTTTCTGCAAAAAATGAAATTAAAATGATGAGACAGAAATTCCACTTCAACTAATTATAGTAAAGAATGATGGCGAAGGATGAGGTGAAGGAAGGAAACTCACTTTGAGGCGGACAAGAATCTAAATGTAAATTCATCGTGTCACTGCGTTTTCAAACTGATTATTATTATATTACAGTAAGTTAGTGTCTTTTAGCAAAAGATGCATAAATAAATGAGTTTGTGAACATGACTCATTTGTGTTGAGATCACTAATAGGGAGATTTATTTGTCTTTTTTTTCAGTGTTCCCTTCCCATGAAAGACCCCATTAAAAATGCCCCCTACCTGCTGAATTGTTCCTCGCTTGAGAGGAGATTTCGTGCGGTTGGTAGGAGGGCACAGCTGTCCCAAGAAAGAAAACATGGCAAAGTGCACGGAAAAGAAGAAACATATGGTGACAGAGGTTTTAGACATTATCTATGCTGAAGACCAAGAGGATGTAAACGATGACGATTCAGAGGCTGACTGCTGGTACGCAGATGAGGAGTACGAGGAAGGCCTCCATCCATTTAAAGATGAGAAGTGAGTAACATAGGCTATGCTGTGTTGATTGATTGGTCTTATTATGAGAAATACATTTGGTTTTCAGTTTAGATGATGAGACTGCCCCATCTGCCCCACTACCCTCACAAGCCCCATCTGAACAAAAGAGGATGGAATGATGTTGAGGAGGGGGACACCCTGCATAGGCTTTCCAATTTCTGTCCCAAGAGAACTCCTGGTCTGCAGACCTTGATTGGTGAGGATAATACACCAGTCAGTTGCATGTTATGTTGCATGTGGCACTTACCAGGACACCAGAAGAGATATCCCAAGAACAACAGTAAATGCACTCACCAAAAAAAAAGCACCAGGGGTTCCATCAAATGGATCAGAGAACAGGAGCTGCTGTTCATCAAATGGACGGACACCAGAGAGGTGACAGTGTGCTACACCATCCACAAAGCGTTCAGTGGTCAGACCTCTCTGGACAGCTCATCCAATACTATTCCGTGCACAGGAGGACCATCAAGTGGTACAGAACCCTGCTGTACCACTTAATAGATATAGCTGCAAACAGCTATAGACTGTGTCATGAGCAGTGTTCAACAGCAAACAAGAAGCCCATGTCTCACCTGGATATCATGGAGGAGCTGGCTGCTGGGCTGTGTGGTGTGTCACGGGATTGGCCCACCCCAAACAGAGGAGCAGATTGTCTACCGGTCTGCCTAAGCACCAGTGTGACGGATGAGGAGAAGCCTGAGGGGGCTTCAGAGACAACCATAGGACGGGACAGGTCACCTGGTACGGCCGCAAAAGGACACAGGCGATACACAAATTGTGGCAAATGTGCCACCTGGAAGTGCTGTCACTGTGACATTGTGTTGTGTCTGGTGGCACACACTTTATAGACTGGCATGACAAAAAGGGTCCTGTAGTAGTGGAGCATGCTGCAGAACCCTGAACACAAACAATGGTGTGCAGATAACAGCAATTACAATGTGAAAGTTTGGAGTGTGTGTGTTTTTAGTGTTTGCAGCGAGGAATAAAAATTTCAGTTTTGAAAAGGTAAACAACTGCAGTCTTCCATATCACGACAGATTAGGTTGTCTATTTTCCAATGATGTATAACACTTTGATATTTACTCTCAGAGGTGATATTGACCAAAATATAAAGACAGCACCAAAATGGTATGCTCACACAGGTAATGTATGATGGTGACTTTACACTGCACCAGAAAGAAAGGGTAGGTTCCTCTGAATCATATGATGTGTAACACTTGATACTGACTGAAAGAATAAGCTCAGAATCGGCCAAAGTATAAAACTATGTCCAGGCGTTTCTTCGTCTATGTAGCTTTAAGAGGGTTGTCTGTGCCCTGAAAACGGGGTCCTGGTCATGCTGTTTGGTGATTGGCCACCTGGTGCTGAGAATATAAAGGATACTGGAAATGACATTTTTGTGCTTGTATGATTTGAGAAGGGTATGTTACTCAAACATCAGCATATTACATAGTATTTTCAAGAAGATGCACTCTTGTATATTGCTTTGTTTGTTCTAACAGATGTGCAGATGTGACCTTCAGTCAGTGACATTCAGACAAACTGTTGATCATCATTTATTTCTGTACAAAAGTTCTCAAAGAAATCCAAAGTCATGGAGCTTCATTACTTTACAAGCCCAAGCCACATATACAACACATCCATTTGATGTACAGTTAAAACAAGCCAACTATACCAAGAGTCATATGCATGTATGCAGTGAGTGTCTGGTACAAATCTTTTTAAATGGAGCTATAATGGTTTCTTACATACAGTATACATACAGGACAGTAATAACATTACAACTCAAAATAAGTCCCTTGTAGATTTGGATCAACTGTGTCTGTACAATAAATAAGTATAAAATATATCTCTTAGCAATCTGTGGATTTTTAAAAACACATTAAACATACAAAACACTAAATTACTGCTACAACCTCCGAAAAAAGTCCAGCTATTTCGGCAAAGGGAGGGGCAATCCTTTTTCTCGCCAGATTGAAACAAAGATTTCTTGGTCATTTTGAAACAGGGAAATTGCACATTTAAAAACTCTCTAATTTAACATTCAGTGGCAAATTTAACTTAATATTTTATTTTGTTAAGGGTTTCTTGCTGGTTCACTCCAAAAACACAGACGGATGGATCACAAACACTGATATGAAAAAAACATGGGGGTAAAACATCACAATATCAAGTGAGCGAGTGCTCGGAATGAAACGGAGCAAGTTAACAACCACAGGTCTGGATGCAAAACAAGGAATGTTTCTGTTTTTTTCTTCTTCTTCTTCTCTGTTCTCTCTTTGAACAGTTTGGTCAAACAAAGCAGGACAGTAAAACCACTCAACTTCTACATCTGTCACATGTCACAGAGACCTGCATGGGAAGGATGTTGGGTGATGCACGTACATAACAGTATACATGCATTTGATTAACTGGCTCACACTTTCTTTGTATTTGCATCATAAATCTCCTAGCAACCGTGGCTTACATCATGGAGGTCCATCATTGGAAAATTGGCTAGTAGTTAGTAATATAGTATATCAAACAACCAGGCTGGAAAAAGAGACTCTTGGAAATGATTGTTGCTAAGTGATCAGTGTAAAAGTGACTAATCTCATTTCTCAGGTTTCCTTCCTGATGTAGGTTATCGTGAGAAAGTAAACAGGCCAACCTAGTCTCCTACGGACTACAATCATACACAACTCTGTTTAATAGCAATTTATGTGTATTTCCAATGTGCCGTGCCAATGCAGGAAGTAGTGTGGAAAAAAAAACAATCAGAGAAGGCTAATAGTTCAAAACAAAACTCTCGTGCATTTGCCCGTTAGCTGTAAAATGGTTCAAACTGGACTGAAGCAGCTTGAAAAGGTGAGTCTCAGTCAAACTATCTATTTCTATCTTTTTTAACTGGGCCCCTGGACACAGGCATGTCCCAGGCTTTCCACCCCTCATAGGAGAAAGACGCCCAGACTGAAAAAGATTAACTACAAACGACACGGCTGCATCATTTCTAGTCGTTTTGTGTCTCAGTAGCATTTTGCAGGTGATACAGAACTGTCAAAAGACGACAAAAACGACTCAGAGAAGTTGTTTTGTGTCCCTTTGTAGTTGTTTTCTCTGCACTGGCAAAGTACTGGCACTGAATATTTTGCAGATTTGTTCATTATAACAATCTGGTTGGCATCATGTGTTCTGCTAATACAAAATATTTGCGTATGATTGTCATCGGTAGGAGGCTAGATAGGGTAATTTATAACTCCAGTTCTGTGAGCCTCTGTGTAGATCTGTAACAGACTTCACTATTGGTTGAATAACCTGTCTAACACTGTTTTTACATCTCACTGGGGACCAAGCAGGAGGGCCTTGGTGTCTGAACCCCCAGCAGAAACTTTGTAACCATCCCTATTTCAGGTGAAGTTGCTCTGTCTCTTATTGGCTGGTTCATAGAGGTTCTTGAAAGGAGTCAGTTGAACTGGTTCAGACATCTGATCTGACAGATTCCACCTGGTAGTCTGCCAAGGCAGCTAAACAGGAGGAATGGCCATTCAGCGGAGCTATGGATGATGAGTATGTGCTGCAGTTTGTGTCCATTGTCGTCCAACAGCATCGCTGAAGCGAAATCTGACAGCGTCATCTATGGAGGTCAGTATCTTTCAAATTAAGTGCTTCTCGGATGGTCGAACAGTGTCTGAAACTCCCTACCCCCACACCTTTCTGAGATCAAAATCTGAGGGTTGTGTGTAGGAGGGGTCATCATGCCCACTTCATCCAGTAATTTGACAGGTGTGAGGAGACATGTAAGTACGCAAGGTCTGAACTCTCCCAAGCTCTCTTTTTTTCATTCTTCACACAGTTCTGTCACTTTTTGTGCGTACAAAGAAAACCAAGACCATGTATGCCTTTAAGGAGAGACTGACCAAAAGAGAGCGACATATCCTCATTCGCACAATTATCCCATCTCGCTCTTCTCGTTAACGACAGGCCTTTCATTCCAAGCATAGTCCCACCTTAACAGCGCCATCTAACAGCACTGTCCAACAGTGTCATCTAACACCGCATTTTTGCTGTAGATGTCAGAGTGCTGTGGTAAACCAATAGCGAAGTCCGTTAGAGGACAAACTACGTATAAGATATCAAAGGTCGAACTGTCCTTTGCTCTGGTTTCTATGCTAAAGCTCTACAAGGTGTAGCTTGAGTCAGCCTATGTTTCTGGCTTTGTCAGAGTGATAATAAGCCTACTGAATAATTTAGCGAAGTGGCCGATGCTAATGTTAACATGAAACTAAGTTAATGTCCGCGTTAGCTGGTGCACAAATCAGATGTTTTCACAGCACAAGAGTGATGGTTTGCTGACCAAATCCAATGGTTACTTTAGCTGACAAGCTAGCATTATACAAACATACTAATGATGCCAGCGATGCAATGACAGTGTTCAGTCAAAAACATAACTAATATCAATCATGTCTATTAATGTCTGTGGAGACGTTTCTGCAAAAAACATTGGCTGGTCTGAGCCACTGTTGCCAAAGAGCTGAGGACCTCCAACATGGCTGCCAGAGGTTGTGTTGTCACCTTAAAGCCCTCTACTGATGGTGGTGGTCTTACACAGATACAGTTCATCATGGGCAGTGCTGGCTCTGGGAGAGGGTCTTCCCCTTTTCAACACACCAAATCACATCATTCTTTCTCACCGCCAAGCCTAGAAAAAACAGCACTTGATCCTGGACCAACGGCTTGGAGCAACTGACTCTGCAGTGCTGGCAGTGGTATGTGTGTGTATATGTACGTGTGTGTCTGTGTTTTTTTTTGGGAGGGGGGGTGGGATGGGGTTGGGGGGGTGTATGTGTGTCAGAGTCTGGGGGCTACATAGTCTCTTGGTTGTCTTCCCCACTCTGCCTCTCTGCCTGCCACTCATAGCTTCATCTTGTGGACCACAGGGACAGGCAGGACCTGATGGATCTTGGCCCGGTTGGCGTCCACCTCCAGATGGACCCAGTCAGGGTGGAAAGAGCCCTTGAAGCCCACAAATGCCAGCTTATCTGCAGGGAAGCCAAATTACATTAAAGCAGGTGAAATCATCTGAGCACCAGGGTGTTTTTCAGCAATGCCCTGCCTCACATTCACTTCTAAAGTACATTTTTTCATACGCTTTCCAGGCAGAAATCTGTCAGAAATCTGGACAAATGACTAAATAACATAATATCTGGATGACTATATCCTCTATAGGTAAGAAAGAATAAATGTTTTTCTGTAATTTGGGTGAACCGACACTTTACTCATTTTAGGTAAAGTCTTTTCCTTTTGATCTTCCTATGTGTACATACATAACGTCCAATGTAAAATGCAACCAATGAAGCAACAGCTCCATCTACTGCATTCTTGTTTAAAATGCTAGATGTTTTGCCCAATGCATATCCAGGTACAGTATACTCACGCTGAAATGCTCCACTGTGAGCACATTTATCTCAGTAGACCTTGGTACAGCTATAGTTAGTTACCTTTCAATTTGGTGCTTTTGTCTGCTCCAAGTCTCTCCAGGACTTTAGTCCAGGATCCCCTGGTAACCAGACGGCCCTTAGATGTAATGACGACGATGGAACTAGAAAAAGAGTGAGAGACAGCTCATCATTCTAGTGTTCACATTTAGCTGATAGTAACTGTATGTGTCTTTTAAGCTCCAGCATGTGTGTTATACTGGAGCCTGAGACGCTATTTTGTCATTATAGTGACTTGAAATGATCATGCATCATCACAACCCCCCGCAAAGTTTTTAGTGTAGTTGGGCAGCAAAGGAGCAGCTTCTTACCCGTCTCTCAGTCCACTGACGTAGTTGTCTATCTGTGCAGGGATGCCCTGTAGGATGGAGTTCCTGAAGCCTTTGCTCTCTACCACTTTTCCATCATGCCCGTCAATTACTGTCAGCTGCACCCCATCCTCTGGTTGGTACAGCTTCCTGCCATTCACCTGTTACAACACAGCCAGCCAATCACACTACAGGTCTGGCATCTATAAAATGATAGCACTTAACACACAATAGTGTCACTAACTCAGCAGAACTGACATCAAATAACACAGGTCATGTGTAACACCTAAGTGTTATAAACACCAGTTTGTAACACAGACTTTCTGTTATAAATTTGTAGCTCAACGCTGACAAAACCCTGATGACATAACTATCTTCAAGGTTAGAGTAGGCTTGACAAAGCTCCTCCAGAGCCACAGAAGATTTGATGTTCAGACTTTTGTATTTTCCTGAAGGAAAGTAACTGACATTCAAAGGTAGAATGTCAGACAGACAGTGATATACAGGATATCTAACTAGACAGCGTTGTTGGGATGCCTCTGAATGATGCTCTCTAGGGGAAAGAAGATGAAATACTGTATATTATCATCTGTTCAGTGAGCCATATCCAGTGGTCTAAGTCTAAGCTGTTCAATCAAAGGGACAGTAACTCTACACCTACTATTCTGCTGTCTGTATGAGACAAAGGATACCTCAGTAAAGGCAAAGTCCTCCTTGATGTGGAAGAAGCGAGTGTTGTAGGACTCCAGTTTGACCTCCAGGAAGTGTTCTGGTGAGTGCTGAGAGTAAACAAGCAAAGGAACAGAGTTGGAATTAATACACAATATTTGGCATTTCACTGAAGCAATTTAAAGTCAGTTTTCATTCACCATAATCACAGAGATAAACAAATGAGACGAAATAATCACAGCTGCAAATGTCACTTTCGTAAAAGAGAGCGATTACATTTCTAATGATTGCTGTGGGGAAATTGAGATTCAGCGGCAGGAAAAAGTAACAGGATGAAGCCAAGAAAAACAGGATGTAAATAAGGATAAAGCAAATGGGGCATTTGTTGTGGTGGAATGTATTTCTTAGAAATTGGGTACGTTGATAGGTTTGAAACATGAGTGCAAGTATGTTTACAAGCTGTGAAATGAAAAACAAACCTAGTAAATGTATTCAGTATGAAAATAGTCAGATGACACAATTATGAAGAAAAATCAGTCTGTGAATTTATAGAAATATGCAAACTGAGCAGGATGTCCATATAAGCAGGTGTACAGGAAGCCATAGATATGTGCGTGCTATAGACCCTTTCCTCCGTGAGAAACATTGTGCACAAGACTGTCAAATTTGTTATTTTTAAAATTGTGTCAATTGATTGATTTATTTCAGTTTTTGTGCCTTTTTTTTTTAAACATTTGTACATTTTCGTTTGTATTCCTTGCTCAGATTTTTCTGATACACGTGTACTGTTATTTGTCTTGTAGTGTTATTGTGCCTTTAATAAAGTTGGTTGAAAAAAAAAACTTTTTCATGTCAGACGTTTTGACACGTCACAGAGGGAAAAACACGAGTGT
>NTHP01000046.1:576025-599520 GCA_003416845.1 Oplegnathus fasciatus | reverse complement strand
GTGTCGTATCTGACAAGTCAAAATGTCTCCTGTATCCAGGATGACTGACAGTGACCCTCATGATGTACTGCTTCACTGTTCCCATTGAAAATGATATTTACTGGTGAGTGAAATTGAACTGTGATAAAATCATTCTCCTTTAGTTTAGAAACCCCTGTTTTAGAGTGATTGAACACCACTTACAGTAACATGGCATCAGGGTTTCCCCTGGTGGGCAGTCAGCAGGATTTTGTTAAACCACTATTGGAATGCACCGACAGTGTGCTGGAACAAAAAGGCATCGTGACCTGCTGATGACGGCAGTTCACACCCTACTGAACTTGGGAGGACTTCTTCTCTGTCCTAAGAAGACTCTTCCCTCCTGGTTTGTTAATGTTCTTTTAAAGGCGTGAACAAATGTCAGTACTACTACGACTGTCTGTCAGCTATGTAGAAGATAATGCCTGGTTGGCAATTTTAAAATAAATGTAATTGCCATCTCTCTCTTTCTCTCTCTCTCTCTCTCTCTCTACTCACCAGCCTGGCATTAGGTATCTTTCTGGGCATGGGTACATCCACAATGGGCAGCTCAGCGTGTCTGGGGTAGGCCTGGGCCATGCAGTTGCTGGGTGGACTGCCTTTAGGGATGACGGCTGAGATCTTCACCCTCTCACAACCCTTGACAGAGCAGAAGGCAAACTGCTCCCTGTCGTTATGGGCCTTCACCTTCAGGAAGAGCAGGCTGCAATACATACAGTAAAGCTTGAGAAATCATATACCTCATCTGATATTTTGCAGCCACAGAGAAAAGGGACACTGTGAAATGCAGATTTATCTTTGTAAATATATGAAATTATAAAATTGAGGATGCATGTGACCTTTTCAATCTGCTCACCTTTTAGTTCAGCAGCTAAATCCATATGGGATGCTTCAAAGATGCAAAGTCTATCAAAATTTGTGACTTACTAATACTTTGGTACTATTTGGTATAAATAGCACGCAATAAATTATAATAAAAATGTTTGCGGAGGCAACATAGCTGAAATTCCTAATCAGGTCACAGAATCTGAGGGTCACAGAATACAGTGTAACACCGGTTATCTTGTAATTATGAGATGAGTTATAATAATGAGATACGGCAGTCATAATTATGAGATAAGGTCTCTCATTTTTTTTCTTTTGATGAATGCAATGTGCTGGGGACTGTATTTTTTTAAACTAAAAAAGTCCATCTTAGCAAGTAACCAACTCTTATTTAATTATTTAATTCTTAAAATCCTTTTTTAAAGATGATTTAAGTTGTTTCCATTTTTCTGGAATAGAGTGTGGTTATATGGAGTGTTCACACTGAATGGCAATAACAAAGAACAACTTGGGTCTTATTTTGTAATTGTGGCCATCGCTCCTGTCAGTAAAAATAACATTGTAATCAACTGAAGTTAATTGCTGAGTTCTGGGAACATTGCAGATCGTCTGACTGCTCATGTCATCTGACTGCTGACATAAGCAGGCAGTCGATCCGGCAGACTGAAAACAAACCTCCAGGTAAGCCAAACGTATTTGGAAGAGGTGGTGAACGGTCAAATTATTACCCAAACCCAAACTGTAAACATCCATCAGACCCACTTTCTGCTTCAACTTTGACCTTATGTACTCACTGTAGATGTAGTTGTGTGCACACAGTTTTTCTGTGCAATGAGGGATTATTACAGCATTTCATGTGCACTGACTTTCAGTTTGACCTCCAAATAAAGTGGTTTGATCATCTGGATAAACTCAGTTTGTTCACAACCTGTCTGACCATCTGACTGCTCTTGTTTCTTGATCCGTTGGACTTTGCTGTAGACCAGATCTCAGCTATTACTTTGATGGGTACAAATGATGGTAAAGACTACAAAAATATGACCAAAGTTGTAGTAAACTGGAATTATCCTTTAATTTGAATATTTAAAGCTGCATTCATTGATATATGTGGCCACCTCGGGGGAGCAGAGCAAACACAACAGTGACACTTAATTAAGTTGTTATGGCAAATATGTATATCAGTTAGCTACTTCATTCAGTGTATGACATGAGGTTTCAGTACTCACAGAACTACACCGCTCATAAGATGCTTTTACACTGAATTTTGTATTCTGATCATTTTCTGATCACAAGTTAGCTTGTGAGATGTGTGTGTGTGTGTGTGTGTCTGACCCAGTGTCTTCCTCCCAGTAGTAGTATCCTCTGGCCAGGTGGGAATGGTTGACCTTCTCCCTCTGCGCTGTCCTCACGAAGACGCCGGTCTTGCGGGTCTGTTTGGTCAGGCGGTTGTGGATGTCGGAGATGACGGTGAAGGCGGTGCCTTGTGGGTAGCAGAGGCCCACGTTGATCCAGTCATTCCTGAAACACAACAAACAGAGCAATGAAGATGCAGTACTGATTTCATCTTCACAACAAAACCTGTTCTCACATCCATAGTAACAGCACACACACGACTATTTCTGCCTTTACCTAATCAGGTAAATATAACATGACTTGTGAATTGAGCTGAACAAATTAGATGATTAACTGATAGATAGAAAAGTAGCTGTGAACAATTTTTATAAGCAAACAATTGTTTAAGCCATTTATAAAAGAAAATAGAAAACATGCTTTAGCTTCTCCAGTGTGAGGAGCTTTTAAAAAAGGAACATTATAAACGGAATATCTGTTGGGTTTTTACTGTTTGCTGGACAAAACAAGACAATTGAAGACTGAGAATAATCAATTAATATCAATCAAAGAATAACAGTCCAAGTAGTTGAAGAAAATGATGTGGCCCGCCAGAGGTCAAATGGCAGAAAAAAATTCTGGTGTGCACAGATAACATTAGACATGAATTAATAAACCATGTGGATGGATTGGTAAATTAAGCTCATGGTTTCGCAGTGCCAGTTGGGTGTTGGTGCATAATATAATATATAATCTGAGAGACTTATACCTGTGCTTGAAATGTGTTTCTTAAACTAAAATGATGATGTAGTTGGTGCATGTAGGTTTCATTCCAGAGAAATATAACCTCTAGTTCAGGTTTAGGGGGCCAAAACATCTGTCATTCAGAATCAAATTGGTGAATTATGATTATGTAAGAAACGTTTTTAAGTAATGTGAATCAGCATCTTCTATTTAACTGCTGTAATTTTCTTAATGGTTGAAATTAAACTTAACCTCGAACTACAAAATTCTCTACGATCCTGTATACTGCAAATAACAGGCAAGAAAACAAGTGAGTCTAGCATGTCAGCTATGTCAGAATCTCACTTCATAAAGCCATGTACACTGGGAAATCCATGGATTAGATTGATAAACAGTTTGTTTTCCCATAGCAAAGTGCTGCTGGTTGCAGCTCTAATTGAAAAATTATGTTTCCAAATCAGCTGAATCAGGACAAAACAGAAAAGTTCAAAATGAATAAAAGCCAAATCTATTATACAAACTCCCCCAATATCAACGATTCATTAACAAGACAGCAAATTTAAAAGATGATAATCTGCTTAACTCAACAGCTTTTCACTGAGCCTGCTCCAAGATCCTCAATCAAAGCTTTAAAATCAGCAGGAGGTAGCTGCATTTTAATATATCATAGTGAAGAAGGCAGGAAAGAATGGCTCATTAAACTATTATCAGTTATTTTACTCTGAAAAGACAGACTGCAGCTGCTTTCTTTAATCAAGTCAAGAGTAAACAAGTCATATTTCAGCTCTCTCTGCAGAGAATTAGCCTCACTTGTATTCCTCTGTGAACTGTAGATGGGGCCATTGGTGTATGCACCATCGATGTTTTGGTTCTAGACTCTACGCTCTACACTCATGTCAGGGTGGACTCAGGCCATGGGGAATAGTGGACATGCTTGAAATGACAACCATCCTTTATGCAGTTTAAATAGCTGAAGGCCACACCATCTGAAGGGAGGAGCACAAAGTGAGGCTCTCCCATTTCTGTGGTGAATCCTCGTTAATAGCAGGAACGAGAGGAATGAGCTGACGGCCTCTCTCAGTTTACTTCACTCCTCATGAGTTATCGGAGTGACCTCAGGAGCGGCCCTGCCATTTACAGTAAGCCTTTAAGGAGGGATTAGCGTTCAAAACTTTCCATGTCATCATCCACAACATGTTCTTATGTTTACCTCAATATGCGTTCCCTCTTTCTAGATTCGTTCTACAGCTAGATAGCAATTCAAACCCTTCATGAAGGGTGAAATCTTCAGTATGCTTCAAACAAAGTGCTTGTCATCTGAAACACCCCTCCACCCACAACTTTCCATTGTCGAAATTCTGGAGGCAACAGTCGTGCCCTCTTTATGCAGTGATTGGCCACATGTGTGGAGGTGTGAGAGTAAGCAGGGTGTGAACAGCTACAGCTTGAAACAACTACTTTCAAGCAGAAATGTGGAGTGGGCTACAGAGGTCTGGTGAGCTCACTTCTTTCCAACTCAACATGTCCAGATTTTTTTCAACCTGTAGTCTTCAGCCCCAACGCTGACTCAGGTGACATCACGAGAGGCAATTTATCATATTTCACACAGTTCCCTCTGGAGGCTTTATACAACTTTCCCCACATATGCAGTCCTACTCCTCAACACCTGTAAACAGATTTTGATTTCCCCTTTAAGGTCTCAGTATCTTTCAAAGAACTAGATCATATGATATCGTTATCGGTATCGTTTGACCACATCTAAAGACGAAAGTGTCTGTTCTGAATGATCCTGCTCGAAGGTGGGGTGAAAAGTCTGCCTCCTCCTGCCTACGTCCACTGCCTCCCTGATCTCTCTCCAACAATTCTGTGTCTTTGGCACGTCTTTGTAGGCACACTTTCAAACAGTCCTTCCTCAGAGGCATTCATGGTGTGGCTCCCAGTTGTACATATGAAAGGTGACAGATGTGGGTGTCTAAAGAATGAATACAGAGCTTGTTGGGTTGTAAGTTTTGGAAAGCCGCTAAACGATCTGACGAGCACTTTGTTGAAGCACACTGAGTTCTTTAAGACCTTGGTACATCCAAAAGAGACGATCCCCAAGGAGAGGAAGACAGGAGTGGTGTGTGACATCATCATGACATCAAATGTGACAGCGGTGGGGAGCACTACAGTGAAACAGCAAGGACCCTGGACAAGAGATTGAGTGGTTTTGGTCTGGTGTTCACAGACAGCTGAGGTTGTCTGTTTCTGGTAGAATCCACTGGGAAGAGGTCCAAGGTCATCAACCAGGAGTCAGTGGAGGGCCGGAGAAAGGTCAAGGAGGACATCCGACACCAGAGAGCATCTTTGAACAGAGACGGGGGTTGCCATCTCCCCCCATGTACAACCACCTGCTGTCACATGGCCGAAGTATAGAACTTTGTGTCTCATCCAGTGAATGGATCTGCCTCAGGAGACATGGACCAATCTACCTCCTCCCCCTCTCATCCTCCTTTCCTCCTCTGAGCGTTTGCTTCTGCTGCTCCAATAACAGTGTGATAGAGGAGCTGAGGGTAAAATACAGGCTAAAATTCACTTCATGGACGGCTGACCGCAACAGATGAAGCCCTCAGGCTGCTTGGTGTGGTCAGAGAACCAGGCTAGTAAACAGGTCAAATGCTGGTGTGGATGCTTTTCACTGGATCAAAAAGGTTAATGTGTCTCTCTGGGATGATTCTAAAGTCTGGTTAGACATATATTGTACTTCTTTTTTAAATCCCTGCCGAGTTAACATGGACAAAATCTTTCTGAAAGTTTGACAGCGCATTTAGAATGAGGTTATAAACAGCCAAAATACAGCTCACAACCCTTGACTCACTACCACATGTATTTATCCCTGTCCCTATAATGTCAGATAAGTACACAGTCGCGAAAAGTGATATTTTTACATGGATCTTTTGCACACAAGACCATGTGTGCACAATGATGATCTTTTTCACACAAGGTATTCATTTGTGCCTACAAGCTATTATCTTGTGTGCGGCCAAGATAATAATTTTTGCACACCAACTCTATATCTACAGTTCACAAGATGGGAATCTTGTACGAAAGAAATAACACTTTGTGCACACAAGACAATAATTGTGCGCACAAGATATGGAGCTTGTATGAACAAATTATTATCTTGTGCCCACAAGTTATTATCTTCTACTTAGGGGGCACTGTAGTTCAGCATGGAGCTCTTTCGGTAATTTAACCACTCTAGTATTCAGAGCATATCTTGACTGATGATATGAGCACCAGTCCAGACATATTTATACTCCGTACTTTCTTGACGACTTCAAAGTGCCCATAAACCCTTGGGAAAAAAGCCCCTTTTGGGGCAAGTAATTATAATCTCACTCATAAACACACCACAGTCCCGCTGAAAGGGACAGAGACCTGTTCCAGGGGGTCATTTGGTTTTACATCCAACTTGAATGAATACAAGCAGACACACTAAAGCTGCTAATAGGGGAAATTAACTTTTCCTTAATGGTATGATGCAGTTCTCTCTATCAGCCTGAGCATCATATGGCTGCAACACACTTCCAACTGACTTGAGAGACTGAACAATCTGTGGTACTTTTGTCAGAAAATTATGTGGTCATTTGAGAAACAACAGCGGCAGTGTGATATTCATTCATCTTGCTCTGTCCATCAATGTCGAGTGTATTTTAAGTCTACATGCCATATGGGATTTCTTATTGGTTGCCTTGAGTGCATGCTCTGTTTTTTGTCTCATGCATGTCTGTGTGTTATGCGCTTTTAGTATTTGCTTCAAGGCATTTGTGCAATTTAGTCTCATCTGTTGTTGCAAAGTCAGTCTAAATGATCCAGTTGGCTAAATCTGGCCCATTTACATCCCACTGATGGTAATTAATGTGTGCTGTCCATGATTCTCACCTGGTCAAACTGGTCAGTAGCGGCTGTAAACGTGATTTGTGTTTGTCATAAGTGTGTGCTGTCAGAAGTGTGGTTCATGTGTCCACTGACTTGTTGAAGTTGATGAGCCAGATGGTGACCTCAGCAGGCGCCGCCTGATCCCAGTGGATGGTGTAGCCTTTGGCCAGTGTGATTACCGGCTGGAACTGCTGGTAGTGTTTCCTCTTCCCCAGGGCACCCTCTAGAGTCAGGGGCCGATCAGGGTACTCATCCCTCACCATGTGCATGTTCAGGTTGGCAGGATTACGTGTCTGGACGTAGATCTGAAGAAAACACGACCACAGAATTAGACAGCTGTTTCTAATGTTTAGACAAAACATAAAAAAAGCCTTATCCAATATCAGTATCATTGATATACTTCTTCTCATTTCGTCTCACCTAATGTTTAACAGCCATCAGACATACATACAGACATCAGTAAGAATGAATGACTGTTTTTCAAATTCAAACCTTACAAACTGATTAAATTAATCAATCAATCAATTAATTAATTAATTAATCATATATTAAACATTTCCATACTTTTGACAACTGTAAAGTTTTTCCAATTCCAATGTGTTGGCTAAATGCTTGTTAAACTACAAGTGTTGTTTAAGTGAGGCTATGAAACATTTAAAAGAGGAAATAACACAATCTTCTATATTTCAAATGAAAACTTAAATTCAGAAGCAATAAAACACACCCTTACAGGTCAGTTCAATACACTCAGTGGTTTTGCTGTCTCGTACAATCTTACGTGGTCTGGTATGACCAGTAGCTTATGGTGGCTAATGTTAGCTTATGTTGGCAGAGTTCATATAGATATTGCTGACATTACAACTGACATTACCAAGACAGTTTGGTGACTTCTCTACTTGTGCTACTGTTATGTTACCTTTTAGCATTTGAGATTATCCCCCAATTGTCTCTCCTGGCTACAGTTGCAGCTGTTCAGCAAAGTTAAATACAATTCAGATGAACTAATGAACCATTCAGATGCCAAGATATGTGTGATCAATTTCTCATTTCACACAGAACACATACTATAAACTTATTTACGATTTCAAAGAACTGCGATTGGGATATGAAAATGTGTGTAGTCAACCAATGCCAAACAGGGTGTGACAGAAAGTACATTTGGGCTTTTGAAGGCTGATTTGTGAGGATGTGCGTATGTGTGACCTGTGCATAGTGGCCACTGCAGATAGCAGCCCTCCAGTCGGGCACGTCGATGCAGTCGGGGTGACGTAGCAGCCAGTTGTCATCTTTAACCAGGAAGGCTCCGGGATACTCACTGACTGAACCGTCGATATCGTGGAAGATGGTTGTCTTGTCCCCGTCCATCTGCATCTTATTAAACCAGGGACCTGGTTCCCCAAAAAACACCCGAGACGTGATCTACAGTAGAGGGATGGAGTGATAGGCATAAATTTGAGGCTGCTCATAGTGGGTATTTTGTGCTCATTTACTACATCTCTCATGATCATATCCTTTCCAAACGTGGGCTCTTCCAGTTTTTACTCTCATCAAAGCCCTTGAAACAACATTTAAAACATGGCTAAGGCTCTCTGTGGTCTATTTTGACCAATTTTCACTAAACAATATTGGTATACTAGACAGGCTTGATCTGATTTTTAACTCGTACAGTTTACAGTAAATGGGGTCCTCTGGTGGTGAGGAAAGCTCAGAACGTTTCAACTAAATGTCATCGATTTACAGTAAAATTACATTTTTGTCAAATGCATGGGAAATTATTTTTCACAACAAGGGGCTTCTCAATGAATTAAATTTCATCTTATTTCCACACTTTACGCTTCCACATACACATATATTTCCAAAAAGGACCTGACTAAATAGTGGAATCAAGTTCCTAACCGTGGCACTATGGCAACAGTCTGGATTTTAAAATGTAGATGTTGAGAAAACCTTTAAGGTTTGGGTGGATATTTTCAGATTTAACCCACTAACAACAAATTCAGAACAAATGCTAAAAGTTACAAATCACATTTTCCCCCTTCATGATGTAAAGATGCCCCGTGGAGTTATCTTATAAACAAATAATGTTTACATTCAGTGTTTCTTACTAAAACACCATTACACCAAACTATACCCTGTGAATCCAATGTCAACAAATGACCACAAGGACAGTGTTGAATGTATTTCCTTCCTCATAAATCATCTTTATTTTTAAAAATATTTTAAATCCTATATATCTTTTTTACATCTGTTTGCTAGCTTGCAGTGTTCTTCTTCACTGCCTTTGTTGGCACTTCGGTTCTTTGCATGTTACTGCCACCAACTGTCGATCAGCAGAATGACGTGAAATCGGTGGCAGGAAGGTGTATCGCATTTCCCACATGCTCATGCACATGCATGATGCAAACAAAACACGGACCCACTCATAAAAACATTTACTCCATAGCGCCTCTCATGGTTGAAAACTCCACAGGGTACCTTTAAAGTCTGAGACTGGAGCCCAGTTGCCATTTGAAGCTTACTTCTCTCGTATTAGTAAGAAATTTTCCATTTTCATTTCATCTCAAAGCAACATCTGTGTTTAATCAGTCCAGATGTTTTGTGTATTTCATACAGAAGCTGACTCACAGGTACATGGTCAAAGGTGATGTCAGTGACATTATTGTTGGGGCAGCTCTGCCATGAGTTGTTGAGCCTGAAGCCAAAGGCACTGGTGTGCCGTCCGTCCAGCGCTGTGTATTTCCGAAATGTGCAGTTCTGCATGTTGATGGGCCCATCGTAGATCTGCATGCCCCGGATAGGAAAATCACTGCAGGGAAACACAGATGAAGATCAACACACACACACACACACACCCTTTAGCAATTTACACTACAGTAGCAAAGCAAAAAGTAGTGTGATGTTTATATAGTGTAGTGCAAAGTAAGTGGAGGTGGAGGACATATATCCACTCCCCATGCTAAAATAGTAAAGCAGGGTGTTCAAGTCTCATCTCATACTATCACTATTTACCTGAACCATGTGTTTCTAGTTGACTGATGTTAACCTGATCCAAACATCATCCAAACTTTCAAACTTGGAAAGACTTGCCTCCTTCATTCATCTGCACATGCACCAGATTTGCTTGTTTTTCAATAACAGTTGTCTTCATCAAAAAGAATATATAGACAGAGTTAACGATGGTTAAGTTGAAGAATATAGACCACCGTGGAGAACAGACTTTCATGACTCAAATACTTAAGTGAGTGAAACTATATATAAGTCAGTCACTGAAGTACAGACGGTAAGAAATAAGTGACTATTTACACTGTCCCTGACAGGGAGGCACGAACTGGACCAGGGCTACGTATTTTAACCACATTATCAATCTTTTTATAACCTTAATTAAAGCTGCATTAATCAATATTTTTATAAGAACAATAGGTCAAATGACTATGTGCAATGTGAAGTTCCCTTCAGCTCGATGGAGGTTTTCAGCCTCTTTTAGCTCTTTGCTTTGGTTTTACTGCCTACAGCTTTACTGTTTTGAGTCACTCGCTGCTCTCTCATAGTGTTCTTTCTCTGATAAACCCACTGTACACTACCTGCCCAGCACCAAGAATCAAACAGACAAAATTAGAGACAAGCTGGTGAACATAGTGAACCATCATCATTAAAGAGTCAGATTATATTCTCAGGAGTTGGTAGAGACCAAAACAGAGCTAAAAGGAGAGCGAATGTTAGACTTGCAAACTTGTCTCCCAATGCTAATGTTGCTCTGTCTCTGCTGGATGTGGAAATAGGCTACTGTTTGCTGACACGTTAGCCATATGAACTTTATAAGTTGATAATATTGCAAATGTTATGTGTGATTTTTAGCTTGTTGATGAGTTCACAATATTCAATCTCATTTTAGCTCTGGTTTAGTTTCCACCAGTTCAGAAATATCTGACTGGCCACCAGCTAGTCACTAACTTGGGTTTACAGTCAGTTTATCAGAGCTTTTTCACTGGAAACAGCTGCCTGCTGCTGCTGGAAACACAGCACCAAGACTGATCCATAATAGTAAAGTTGTGGGCCGTAAAACCAAAACAATGAGCTCAAAGAAGCAAAAAACAGCGCTGTGGAGCTGAAGGAAACTGCAGAGTTTGTGATAATTCTCTGTGGGTTTGTCACTGTTTGATCCATTGTTAATATAAAATTATTGATTAGTACAGATAATCTGTAATCATATTTCAGGTACCATGCCTGGATGCTCAAGTAAATTTCAATAGAAAAAGGCAGTGTCTGTTTTGCACACATCTCTACAATGTGACCTTTCTGTCTGATATGTTCAAGGTCTGACGGTAAGTGGTGGTATAGTGAAAAAAAGGAGAATGACCAACTACCACAATTCATGTTCTGAACTAACTGGAGAAAAGAAGTATGTGTGCAGCTGACTCGCTGCCATGGATGGTGATGAAAATCCTTTCCATCCAGAGGCCTCATCAAATGTTCAGCACTGCACAGCGTGAGAGCACTTGTGCAATGCTGTGCCCGAGTTCATCTAGTTGCATCAAAGACGGCTGAAGATGAAGATTCCAGACAGAAGAGATTTATGTGGACTTCTCTTATTCTCCACACAATAAAGGAATTTCTGATAATACCGCTGTTGGGACATTGCTTCTGTACTCTGCCAAGTGGGACGGGGCACAGGACTGATTTCTCGCATTCCAAGTCTGGCTCCCACACATACCAGCCTCTATTAAACTGGTACTCCACCCAAAATCTATCTTTGGGGTATTAAACACTTTGACTTGAAATGTGGCTGTCAGTGTTCTCAGTTTGCTTCTTCATGAAGAATAGCAGCTGTGGTCAGCTTGAACACAAAGTTAGAAAAGATTACAGTGGCAAGTGTTCATGGCAGAGAAATGTCCACCACCCCTGCACTACTTCTCCACTGTCCATCCATATATGCTCAGTATGTTCCAAACACATAGTTTACACACTGTATATAGCACAACACTGAAGCAGTGTATTTAGCCACATTTGCAAAACTTTCTAACTGACATTAAAAGTTTCTAGTGTGTATGGCTTTGGTCATTTGCAGGTCAAAGGGCATCTTGATGTCTACTGTAGGTTAACACCGGGCTAAATTTGGCTGAAAAAGGAAATACATTCAAGGTAACATATACAGGAACACTGTGTTTTAACAACATTTCACTGAATATATTGAAATGAGTGTGTTTACATGAGCCTTATTCTAGTTCTGATCATATTTGGGGCGAGGTGTTTAAACGCCACAGTATCCAGGTTTCTGTCAGACTATTCCAGCTACCATATCTAGGCTCTTAAAAATCAGGACAGAAGCCTTTCCAGGTCTCTGAAACCAGGGTGTGATGATTACATGGGCAAACAAATTACCAGGATACTCCAAAAACCTGAGCATAAGCAGGGGTCCTTGTGTGCATGTAAACACAACTGAGTGTGTTTACATGCACACGTGTGTAGTCAGGAGCTACTTCACATATTTAAATGCTTTTAAAACAGTGGTTATGTGTAACCTAGATGTCATTCACTTTTTCAAGCTGCATAAATGGATTTTTTTGGCTGCTCAGACAACAAGTTAAAAATACAACATCTGACAAATTCTCACCTTGTCAAGTTTCTATGGCAACATTACATCAACTTGTGCCTGTTTTTAGAATTGTAACTTACATGCCACGTGGCAGGGTTCTGTCAGTGAGGTCAGAACCCCCGGGGCCCCAGATGCGGTTGTCAGGGACGGGCATCCCACGATTGCCACTTTCACCCACAAACAGTGAGTTTTTCACCTGCTGACGAGAGCCGTCATCATCTGGAAATGTTCCTCCACTGCACACACAGACAGGGGAGAGTTAGAGTCTGCAAGTGTTAGCAGTAGTAGTAGCAGTGAGTGTAGTGACAGTAGCATTGGAAATAGTAGATACAGTAGTAGTAGCATCAGTACTGTAAAACTGTTTCAAGACATTATTCAAGTTATTATAGTAAATAGTGATGGTAAATATAATTCTGACATCTGAGGACAAGTAAATATGAATCCACCTAATATACAAAATACAGGTGGGTTTATGATCTGTATGTAATTTCTGTGCCAAATGTCATCTCTAACACATAAGTAAAGACGCTGCCTGTTTCTCTGTTTTAACAGCAAACAGAACAAACAGGTTCAGACAGAGAGGTGACTAGCACATAGTAAGCTATCAAGCCAGGAGTAAGACATACATGAAGAAAAGACAACACAACATAAAGCCACTTTGGTACAAATCAATAACTGTTCAATTAATTTGTCTATTTTGTGAGTGTGTGTGTTTAGTTTTACGTTCTTATTTTCTAACATCACTTGACAGGGAGCATGAATGGTCGTGGTAAAAGTATAAATGACGCAATGAATAAACAAAATCAATAAGAGCTTTACTGTAATATGCCCTTTTCTTAAGACCCTCTGAGCCTCCTATGATTTTAGCCTTACTGTAAGATGATTTTGGGAATCAGGGAGCCCGGATAAATTTATTCATTTCTAAAAATTCAAATCTTTCACCATGTATGATCTTGTGTCAAACTAAAGTAATTCATTAAGATTAATTAAGATGTCACAGTTGCCTCGGTTCATATCCGAGTCCAGACAGAGCCTCACTGATTATCTGACAGAGTGAAGAGGTCAGTTCATAGTAACCATGTATGGACTAATGCTGCTGCTCAAGTCCAGTACCTGCAGACCTGAGGTCTGTTTGTCAGTAATGTAGACAGGTGAGGTACCTGTCAACTGTTCATGGAGTGAGGCACAGAAAAAAAGATTATAGACACAGCAGTAGACTGTAAGGAGTTATTATTGTAAGGGCTAAATGGTCTACAATGTGATGAACATTTGTATTAAAGAATGATAAATCACACACTGTTTATTGTTCCAGTTGTAATTCTATTTTTTCCCTCAGCAGTTAGTGATATAGTTGCTGAACTGGAAAATCAGAAACCTGAGAGCTGAAACCATTTTAAATAACAAACGTGCAGCATCATTCTTTAGCTTCAGCTTGACGCCCTATATACATTGCATCTGCTGCATTGCGTCTCCCTATGTAACAACGTTTATCTGTATTATGTTAAACAAATACGCTTTTAATCCCCTGAAAGTTTGGCTGAACCAACAGGTCAAGTGCAAACTCCTGTGTCCCTGCATCCGTTATTCACTTACTTTATGTACTTACTACTATTAAGCATCCACTACTGGTATTCATATCATGCTCAGCAATGAAGAATTAAACACAGAACCTTGAAAACTATTTGAAAACAGCCAGTCTTCCCTCATTCATTTGCATCTCACCCTCATTATTCAAGTGGAAGTAACAGGTGAAACCAACACTGTTTGACTTTCTCAGTCAGGATACCTCGACCTCTGCTGCATGATGATCCTTTTAAAAATCTGTGTCTTGCGAATCCCCCAACTTTCTGGAAGTTTAATACTTAATAACTGGAGAACCCTTTCAGCACATCTGTGCATGTCTACCAGGTCCGCTCTACCTATGCACATTTTGGACCTCCAGATTTTGTGAGAGGTAGTTCCATTAAGACTACTTCATGGCTGTGACATCGTCTGACAAACTCAGCATAAATACAGGTTAAAGACAACAGCTGTCTATGTATTCGGCTAAATTGCCATTTAAAATGAGTGATCACAGAGAAAGTTAGAGACGACAGAAAGTTGTTCTTCTTGACTTCACTGCCACAACAGTCGACCGTGCCTGGGCAGCTACAGACACAGTCAGTTAGTCTGCTGAGTGACAGCCCGTTCAAGCTCTGTTCAGTCTCCTCCTGCTTACTGTGTTCACTATCACTGTCCAGTAATACAGCTGAATTCACAATATAGTTCTCATTTACATATTTTCCTGTGAAATAGTGATTTAATTGTGTCACATTGATACCATCTGTTAACCAGGTAGTTTCAGTGTGACATACAAATCTTGACATTTAAAATGAAGGATCGCAGAGAAAGTTAGAGGCGGCTACAGGTTATTTTAACTTTACTGGCACACAATGGCCCTCAGTGGCCTGCCCTACCTCATCATCTCACTGAACACTGAAACACCAAGCCGGCATTTTAAGATTTATACACTCTGGAAACTGTTTTGGAAAAGCTCCATTTTGGGGGAGAAAAATGCTGTTTTAGTCTGGACGGAGGGCTGAAACGGAGAGAAAAAGATTCGTATTGTATGCACCTGTAGGCAGCCTGCTTTGTAAAGTCAGATGAAAACTTCTCACCAATTCCCACCTCTGTGACCACTGCACCCCTAAATTACTTTTTACACTGTATCAAAATGCTCCGTTTCCCAGTGCATCCTAAGCAGACTCCTTATAAGGACTTTTCCAATTACTCCCACAGACAGAGAAAGAGAGAGAGTCCTGCATCACCACCAGTAAATGCAAACAGCAGCCCTTTATTTCTATCCATAGAAATATGAACAGTGATTTAAAAGTGAGGGGGTCTTACCTCGCCAGAGTGAGGCCAATGCCATTATCAGCAAATCTAAACAAGAAAGAGAGAATATTATTGCTGTGAGCACAGCAACAGTCTGAGGTCTCCAGGGAACACAGACAGACAGACAGACAGACAGACACACACACACACACACAGTCTGAAGGAGATAAAAAGTTATTATTAGATAGGATGAATTTCTCACTTTCATCTCTGTCATTAAATGTGCAAAAAAAAAAAAAAAACGACCTATGCTACCTGAAACTCCTAATGAGAATTTTCAACTACACTCAGCTGCACAGGAAGTTGACAAACTTCACTCAGACAAAATATATTCATTCACTTCTTTACTTCATATTATTGCTCAGTTTTGGATCCATGCATACATGCAGTACTCACTGGCAATCATCCAGCCAGACATCCCCTCCTCTCAGCCAGGCCCCATGGTCCTGGTTCTTATAGGCTACAAAGTGGTGGATGAGAGCGGGGACTCTGGGTTTGAAGGGGTCAGCATCTTGGTGGGGGCCATACCTTAGCAATACAACATCATCCCCACAGCACCACAGACATACACATAATGGAGAAAGACGGTGTTAGAATTTGAAGATGTTTACTTATTTGCTGTACAGACGGGCGACAAATTAAAGGGAAACCCTGAATAAATGAGTGGAGAAACATAATGAATGCAGAATCTTCCATATAAGTGAGAAGCATTTTCCTGGCATGGTTTGGGTCCACTTGTCCCCTAGAGGGAAGGGTCACTGCAAATCAATAGAAAGTTATTCTGAGTGATCACCTTTATACTTGGTCTCTTTCAGGGGGACCATGTCTGCATCCATAGGGCACGAGGGGTCACTGAATGGTTTGATGAGTATGAAAATGATGTGAATCATATGCTGTGGCCTTCACAGTCACCAGATCTCAACCCAATTGAACACTGATGGGAGATTTTGGACCGACGTGTTAGACAGCGCTCTCCACCACCATCATCAAAACACCAAATGAGAGAATATCTTTTGGAAGAATGGTGTTCATCCCTCCAGTAGAGTTCAGAGACTTGGAGAATCAATGCCAAGGAGCACTGAAGCTGTCCTGGTGGTACGTGGTGGCCCAACACCTTACTAAGACACTTTATGTTGGTTTTTCCTTTAATTTGTCACCCGTCTGTATATTCTGTTACAGAATACATCTGTTCCAAACACTCTTGTTAGTGTAATTGTTTAACTTTTTTATGTTAGAGAGAAGTCTACTCTCACTTAAAGTTATAATCCTTCAGATTTCAGTCCTGGTTGATTTGGTGACCAATGTGATTACTGGTGGTAAAAGCAAGTATGTTTTAGCAATACAGGCCGCACAGTTCCATTTGAAATGACACATGTATCAACTACAAGCACTCCATCTACAGCTACTCTGTCAAAAATACAAGCGAGTAACTGGTATATGTGTTTACAGAGTAGCCAAACAAACTGGGCTGGGAGATTCATCAAGTCACACTGTCTTAATAAAGGAGACTACAAGACAGTCAACAATATCGTCAGCACTGAACACATGATTGAATTTTGACTTCTGCAACATGTGAAATGAACAATGTAATATTCTGTTTTTCTGATTAATACTTAAAGGCATCCTCGTTCAATTTTGCCATTGAACGATCCATCTGCTGGACTGGACTACTGGAGCTGGCAATGGCTATTATGCTAATGGTTACATGTAGGTGTGTCCTAGAAAGGCTTCCATACCACGGCTAGATGTAAACAGGAAGAAGCTGAGTCCCCTTTGTATCAATAACATAAATATCAGACCTTGGCTACTCAGCCAGTCACTCACGAATCCCATTATTTTATTGGTTCTAGTGCTGAACTGGTGTGTATTGCACAGCTGGGATGGTGCCCATTAGGAGAGAGAATGAAAAAAGACGGTTGATTTACGATTAATTTCATACTTTATAGCTTCATTTGAAGTAATATTAAAAAGCCTAAAAAGCTAAAACTATTTCATTTGCTCCTTTCAAATATACTATACACTGTATATATAGTATATATAATGGCTACTGAAAAAACACTGGCCATAAATAGTATCATAAATGGGGTTTGATATGATGAAAATCATAACTTTAATTGATTTGCCATTAAGTATTTTGTTTATATACTCTCAGCAGGAAAGATTTACAATGTGGCCTCGAGTTCTGCTGTTCCAGTCCAGTCAGGACCACTTTCCATTACAAGCTGCTTTTGCCCTTTTTTTCAGGCGAGGCAATCTGTGAGACAGCTTTCCGAGAAAGACAAGATGTCCAGACTTTGAAGAGCATCACTGAGCTGAAGAGGGAGTGGTGTGCAGGGTGTATTCATATTGAAATGGTGAGGTCAGGATGACACATTGGTCCTTTCACAGTGACCACATGGGACTGAATGTTATACAGACTGATATTCTACATTTGTACTTCTACTTGAGTTGATTTCAGTGCAAGTAATTGCACCTCTACTCGAGTAAAATTTAAAGTGACACTCCCTTGCTGTGTGTCTATATTACGCCAAATACCAGCATTTGTTGGTTACAAAACATAAACAGGAAACATGACTATTACAGACTTCACATCCATCACGCTGAATTACACTGGGTGTGATGCGACTTTAGCATGTCATACAGGGTGTTTGTTTGTTACGGGGTGAGGAGATTTACAGGGCTGAGGAGTCTGACCTTGCTCCAACCAGAGACAGGAAGGGTCTCTTGTCCTTGTCGTTTGCCTGGGTGGTCTTTACTCCATTGTCGAGGATCATTCCAGCCTGGAACGGAAAGAAGATAAACTACAGGTCAACCAGTATAAGACACCGGACTGCAACAGTTGTCACTTCAGTCTGCAGCCATCGGCTAAAATGATTAAGTCTGCTTTTGTTTACTTCTGTCTAAAACCAAGGGCCCATTGTTTGAAAGATTGCCACCATTACTGTATATGTGCTGTGCTAGTTTGGAAAGCTTGACAAGAGTAGCAACTGTAACGGGGCATTGCATAGCAAAGGGTCAATTACCTACTTTCACATCCAGCAGAAATAGGGTCCCTTTTCTGGCCACCTTGTGAATTTAAGCCCAATATTCACTCTCCTCGTAGCTTTGGTTTGGTGTCTACCAACTCCTGAGAGAAACATCTGGCTCTTTAGCTGCCACATGTGTGACTTGCTTCACCTGCTACTCTTTTTACATCAGCTCTCTGTTGTTTCATGGTGTGCAGGTAGCGTACACTTAGCTCATGTGTTTCATATGTCATGTAGGTTTTATTTGGTGGTGAGAGTCATTGGGAGGGAAACCATATAGTCAATGTGTGAGCTTGATCACTAACATAATGAGCTAATAGATAGATACTAAAGGCTGCAAATAGCTGCAGAGTTGGATATGACTCTAGGTCCGTACTAACAACCTTTTCACATTACACAAGACCATTTAAATATTAGAAATATTGCTTAAGAAAGCTTTAAGGTAGGGTGACATATTCCATTTAGAGGTAACCGGGATACATCACTGACTTTAAATCAAGGATAAATGAACCAAATCAATTTTGTCTCAGATCTCACTTAGTGGAGGTTTAATTCCCATAACCAGGCTGGAAACATTCTGTTACGGCCTTAGTGTTGTGTTTCTTTGTTTCAGGATGCTCCTAATCACCTATCCAATCAGTGGCACCTGATCCACCTACAAAATGCCCTTCCTCCACCTCCCACACCCTCTCTCTCAGCCAGCAGACTCTGCAGGAGCAGAATCTCCCCACAATCTTCATGCTTCTTCCCTTGAGCCAGGGCCGTAACAACAATACAACTTTCATCAAGTACCAAAGCTAACAAACAAGCTACCCCCATCTTAAAAGCTATACTATAACTTTTCCTTACGTCGATTAAAAGTAGTCACATTGATAAAAGCCTTCCTCAGCCAGTTTGCTTCTTCAAAACAAAGGCAGCACTGTGCTGCTGCTCTGATCGACCCGACCTGCAGCCCGGACACAACCTCTTCTCTCACAAACATCCTGGGGTGACATGACATGAGTTATGCTCCCATTAGGATGATCCAAATTAAAAGTGAAGAAGGGAAGGATAGAGTGAGATGGGAGAGAAAAGAGATCACTGTTAGGGGCAGAGAAAGGAGGGAGATAACAATAACACTTCCTCTCCACCAGCATCTCATAAATCTCTCTCAGCTCGAGCTGTGCTGTGCTTGATGCCGCAGGCGCCTCCAAACTCTCTCCTGTCCTCTCCATCTCATCCTTCTCCTTTGGCTCACTTTCCTCTGTTTCTGTTGTCTGGCCTCAATTTTGTTATTCTCACTATCCACCTATTGCTCTTCTTCTCTTTGTTGCTTTGCAGGTCACATCTGGCACTCCGTAATCTTGCTTTTCTCCCCCCTAAGCTCTTAGTGATATGGTGTTTTTAATATTCAAAATAAATGCTGATAAATTACAGATTTCTTCAAAACAAAAACTTAAAGTAACGAGATCAGAACATATTAATATGCTGTATTATCTGCTGGTTTTCAGCCCGAGCAACATACCTTGGAAACCATTTGGAGACCATTTTTCGGTCACTTTGATGTACAGACTTCTAGTTATGGAAAGCCATGGCATCGGGGTCACTTCAGGAACCCTGGGGCAATTATTGTTCTTCTTACTGTGAGACATTCAGTGAACCAGTGTCTAAATACTGTTTCAGAGGCTTTTCCAAAATTAACAAAAGCTGAACATTTGGAGGGTTTTTATAATTTTATCAGAAAATTCTCAAATTCAAAAGCCCCCCAGAAATGCAGTATTGTACTTCCATGCAGTTTGGACAGATTAAATAAAGAAAGGCCAAAATCTAAGCAGCAGAGGCAGAGATATCTTGACCTGTAGCCTCTAGTATAATCCTCTTCATCCACTTGCACAAGTGAGATGTCAAAGCTATGGGCCTATAGCTACCAGGCTTAGCAGGATCCTTCCCTGGTTTATTGAATGGTAGGATTACTGCCCCTTTCCAGGTCCGTAGGCATGGTTCCATCCCTCCAGATTTTATTAAAAAGTCTCGGCACACGTTTCAGGTTTTCAAGTTTTGGTTCGGCAGTAGCTCTGTCCTTAGAGACTTGGTTTGCAAACTGGAGGTTGGCCGGATCAAGTCCAGCCAGATCAGTTGGTATTGCGGACTGGTAGCTGGAGATGTGCCAGTTCAACTTCTGGGCATTGCCGAGGTGCCCTTGCGAAAGGTAACTCCAGGGGGTGCTGCGCTATAAGGCAGCCCCATCACACTGACATCTCTCCATTACTGCATGTCTACAGGTCCTGTGTGTGCATTTCGGAGCACTGTGTGTAAATGACAAAATAACAACAGTGTGAAGGGGATAAATAAAGTAATTCTTCTTCTTCTTCTTCTTCAATACTTCCCTTGGTAGCTGCTGGAACATGGCATAGCCATAGCAAGGCTATTTTCAGTTCAAGCATTATACAATCCACATCAAGAGCTGACGCATCGTCCTCTCCTCTCTCTTCTCCCTCACATCCTCATTCTCTCTGAGAGTACTGTCTTTCTGCTGCCTATGGATGTCATCAAGATGATTACCACTGTGTACCACAACAACACAACACAGAACACATCAGCCTTCTCTTTGTTTGATACTGCCAACCTCTCTCCATCAAACAGTGCACGCACTCATTTGCGTAAATATAGACCAGACATCGCCTAGCTCCACTCCTCTGCCAGTGGTGGAACAGAATTCTCTCCATGTCCTCTGTTTAGCATATTTGATGGTCCTGCAAGCCAATGCTCCTTTCCTTTGATAGCCTATTAGACTGTCTTGTGACAAGTTGCTTCTCAATGATCTGAAAGCCTTGTTTTGTTCTCTTATAACTCTGTTGCTTCTTCATTCCACCAAGGAACCACTGTCTTCCTGCCATGTGTGGTTCTCTTTGGTATACTTATTATTTCAGCATTTAGAATGTGGTTAGTAATGGAAATAATCGCTTCCTATGGTTGAATCACTCTTAACATTCAGAGGCATTCACCATATTATCTGACACCGTTGTGAGATCCAGACATTAGACTGTACCCCTATTCACATCAGGTATGGAAGGTTGTCTGTGGGTTTGTGCATTGGTTTCTGTGTGTTAATGCCACCGTGTGCTACACTTCCATGGACATTTCCACTAGAATTTTTGTAGTGTGTTCCCGTCCCCCTTATTGTCTTAAGTGCTTCCATGTATGATACTTTGTTCATGAGCTTAACCGTCTGCACTTCTGTCTTCCCTCTGTACTTCACAGCCTCCACAATGACAGCATTTAACCTTTGCATCTTTTTCACATTTTCTGTAGCCCTTCTCACCACCATCGCTCCTGGAATTTTAGCCTTCATCCTTTCCCTTTTAAGCAACGTCATTCTACCGATCTTTTCCTGCTGTTGCTCGTTTGATGCATGTATCAGCACTTGTTTGTTGTTCATAAACCTTGGAAACTTGATTTGATCACTACTTTCCACTCGTTTTTTTGTAATTCACCCAGTGACTAGTTCTTGATTCATTCTTGTGGTTACCCCTGTACCCCTCACTCCCATCCGACCAACTTCTCTCTCTCGCTTGTCTTTCTCTTTCTGTCTCATACTCCTGTATTCCATCCGTTCCATATTATCACCCATGGGCAAGTTGACATGATGCTACAGTCACAGTACAGTTTATGTTGATCTGCCAAACAAACATTCGCTCCTTCCATTCTTCTTCTCTTCATGGACTCTCGGGATCCGAGCACAGGCAAAGGCTGTCTATATATGTGCCTCAAAACTGTTTTTGAACTTAAGAAGTAATTTTTCCAGTTAGTTCTTGGCCAAACTACTCTCACTCAGGAACAGAGTGTGACACCATAAACACCCACAAGAAATCAGAACATTATTTGTGAACATAAACGGATGAGTAGAATCTAAACTCTGTCAATATGATGCACTCAAAAAGTGTCCTAAATTTTTAACAACCAACCTGCTTGTGTTTGTGGTATTTTTAAGTGTATTTTATGTTCATGCTTTTGCTGAGTGCAGTACATGGTTCAGTGTTTGTAATATGTAATTGCAGTGTGAACATTTTATACTGACATATCTGGCTGGTACTAAAGGTTCTATCTCCCAGTCCCTTTCCTCCCCCCAGCACCTGTCTGTCCTCAGACTCACCCTGAAGTTGGAATGGGCTCTGTTGTTGGTGAATTGGCCCATAGGTGTGTGCTCAGTGTGTCCGGGGGAGTAAAGCCCCTCTGAGGGACCAGTGGGCACATGGTGGAAGATGAACCAGAAACCTGTTTCCTGAGGGATCACACACAAACATACACATATAAAAAGAGGATGTCAAGATTTAAGTTGTTTAGGTACTATAAACAAAAAACAGCAAAGAACTCATGCACATGTGAACATTCATGTAGAGAACGTTTTGTTCATACATAAACATGTGCACACTCCCACACACAAAACTGCATGTCAGCCTGTCTGTTTTTGTGTTGTTCTTCGCAGGTATGCAAATGAGAATAGTTATTACATTGGTGAGGATAAATGAGACTCCACTGCACCCAACATATCCTTGTGAAATCCCAGAAGTATGATCATAATTGGCACTCTATCATGGTGAAGTGTCTCTGTCTGTTGTCTGCTTGATTCTGAAGTTAATAGGAGTACACAGCCATTAATCTGACCTGGCAACGTGGTAATGAGACAGACCTCCACCTGGAGAGAGATGGAGCAGAGGGGGTGGGTGAGGGAAGAGAGTGGAGTGAGAAACTCACCTCTGAGCCTGCAGCAGCACAGTTGATGAGGTTGTTATTGGGGTTGGCGATCCAGAAAGTTGAAATCGCACTATAGAGAGAGAGAGAGTGTTGGGAAGGAAAAAGAGAAAAGAGCTTGGTTATTGGATTTCACACAAATAGTTTGAACCAATGATGTAGTGGTAAATAAAGTGTGAACACTGCCTCTCAAAAGACAGCAATAGTAAATAAAGTTTTTGTACTGACAACAGTGCTGTTGGTACACAAATAGACTATGTATCATTTAATAGCATTTTGAGGAATATGTTTTTGCAAATCTAAATGGTTTTCATGACAACTTATATTAATGGAGTCCTCTTGTTTTTTGTATTAATGGTACCTCTCTTAGTATTTAAATATTTGTATAAATTCAGTTGTATAAGGCACAAGCAAGTACGTTGATGTCTTTTTTT
>NTHP01000046.1:563561-575944 GCA_003416845.1 Oplegnathus fasciatus | reverse complement strand
TTTTAGCAAAAACCAGGATATTGGTATGCTGCAGTGGTGTCACGTGACATTACATTACAGTAAATTAAATAAAAAATTTTCAAGATGTTATTTATTTTCCAACACGCACACAAACAAATGCAAGCATCCAGTGTCTTTAAAGTTGTACTACTATTTTTTTGTCCATACTAGTTTTTTACAGCTTGTGTTTGGTCAAGACGAAGTCAAAAGGACATAAAACACTGATGTATCAATTCTGTTAGCTTTTGAAGGTGTCCATAAATAACACAGTGGTTCCCTGATTAGAAGTCCCTACATAAATCTGTTACACAAATACTAACAAAAGTAACAAAGGTGCAGGTGCATGTGACTGATGAGATCCCAGAGGGTTAAAACAAGACTACGAGGTTATGCACGTGACTGTGCTGAATCCTGGTAACACCACAGCTCTGTCACATCTCTGACTAACGTATCCACCAGAAGCATTTAAGAAGCTAAATATCTTCAAGCAGTCTGCCCTTCGGCAGCCACATCTTGGGTTTTGCGTTTGTTGTTTTTCTTTGGTTCCTAAATGCTTTGTTTCCAGTATTGTTTCCTTCTGGCCTCGTGAACAGTTTGACAAAATAAATCTCGACTCAAAGGTCCACTTAGCTTTTTCTACAGCTTTCAACAACACAGTCTTCATCAGTGAATGGAGCTGTTTGCTCAGTTGTCATGGAGTCATGTCATCATGTTATCATGTCACTCCATGACAACTGAGCCAACAACTTTATTTCCGGATGAAGACCATGAGATGCAGTTGAAACATCTGAAAAAAGCTAGTAAGTGGAGCTTGACATTGTTTAACCAAATTGTTTTGAGTTGTATTGCTGATATTTTTTGTGATTTTTAAGCATACTGGAGCTCATTTATGACAGATGCTTTGTGGCTGTACCAATTCCAGTGACTGTACTACTTTACACCCTCTTATCTGTATGTCCAGTGTATTTTAAAAGAATCATGTACTGTATATTAGAAGACCAAAACCATTGCATTCTTTCCGTCTCCCTCCTTCTCTCTTATTTCCTTGGTTATGGTGGAAAATCATATCCATTGGACAAAAGGACATTAAAAGGGTAAATCCCTGCTAAAAGCTTCAAGAGGCTGCAAGGTATAATACCCCACAGTACAAAAGTGTTGGACTTAAGTTTGGATGTATTATGAAAAATGGATACTGTGTTCTAAGATGGTACCCATTCATTCCCATTAAAAGTTGCCTACCAAGAGAATTTTTTCTTCCTGTTTTGCTTCTGAATCATGTGGCAAAAGTGTTATACGGATATATTAAATCTTGAAATTCAACAGTTATTCTGAAAATTCACAATATTTTTTTCATTTCTTGTGTACAAGTGGACATCGTGGTGCTAGAGGGAATGTCAAGAGAGGTCACCTACAAATGTTGCAGTATTGGAACAAGATGTCTTGCTCCAGTTTCAAGTGTTGGAGGGAAAGAGACAGACAGAGCTACGGACTAAAGCAAAGAGCTACAGGACACCGAGGGGGATATTTACTAAACCTGTTGCAATTTCCCGTCAGGGGAGTAAAATTCACAAAATCCACAATTTTTCAATTTAGTGGGGTATTTACTAAGACAACAGTTGTAAATAAGCCCAATCACACTTGGAATGCATGGAAACAGAAAACACTCTGAAACTTACTTGTAAGGATAAAAACCGGCTCAAATTTCCACAACAATAATTTTATCATTTCAGCCTAGAAAGGTGACAAACTCATTTGCAAACAAATTGTGGCAAAGTGGGTTTACTCTCTGCTGCATCCCTCATCTTGACCTATCTGTTAACCTCTCTTCTAAATAATGCAGCCATAACAAGGATATACGCTCCCCACCCATCACCCCCTGCAGCTGCTTAGTTTGGATGAGAAAAAAATTAGCTCTGGTGTAATCAAGGTCTCAGCCAGCCCCAATCAAGGTTCAGTCCCCCCCCCCAGGCTCCTTGATGTATTTTATGTCAGAGAGGATGAGAGTCAGGAAGGTCCAACAAAAGAGAGAAGAGAGCAGATGGAATCTCTGCTCTCTTCTCTCTTTTAGAGGAGCCATGTTTGATGAGTTGACAGTGATGATGAACAGATGATGTGAACTGGACTGCTGCCTTAGAAAATATTTAGTCAGACTGAAAGTGGTGAATGTAACAATATGATGTAAAAACACATACACTTTAGCAGTCTGACATGGAGTAAAGGTCACACAAGCTGGAAACATTCAAACATGCTGGCATGCTTCAAGGCACCACTGAATCATTTACATGGAAGTCTCTGCAAAGTAACTATTGCAACTGCAGACACTATAACAGGGATTTGGCTTGAGGCAGGGGAAACTACATTTCTTCAACTGATTCATTTTCCGTCCAGGGAAAACATTTCAAGTTATAATGATACAGTTGCAGAGGAAAAAATATGACAAGATACATTTGTAGGACAGCTTTACCATGCCTAATTGGATTCATTTATTTTGCTTTTACTTTACCAAACAAATTGACAGCTGGAAAATCCCAAGAGAAAGAAAAGTTGTTACAACCAAAGATAAACCACTGACCTGACCTTAAAATAACTGACTGACTGCTGACTGGTGTACATTTAAAGGGCCATCTTACCCAAATTACGGAAAAACACACTTTCTCACTTTCCACTAGTGGCACCTCTCTAGGGAGATCGTTTTGGTTTTATTTGCCAAGGTTGTTAAATATCTGTCCACCCAAATTCAATGGAAGTGGATTTCATCTGTGAGCTTTGAAAAATGAATTTCTTCACAATGCCCCCATTACTCTGCTTTCACACGAAAACCTTCAAGTGCAACACTATGCAGTTATGCTCGAACAGAACTGGCTCATATTGTCATATCATCTTGTCTGACCAAACTGCTGTGAGCGATTTTGGTCTGGTGTTCTGGTGAGCAGTGATCAGTGTTGTTCTGAACACCAGAAACAGACAACATCAGCCGGACAGTTCATTCAGTCTCTTGTCCAGGGTCCTTGCTGTTTCACTGATGTTCATAATGATGTCATGCACCACTCCAGTTCAAACTTCCACCAGACCAACCTCCCCCAACCACCCTTGAAAACTAAGCACACTTGCACATTGAGTGTGAAACCAGCCTTACTCAGAATAATCCACTAATTGGAACTGCTTTCTACCAAAGACATAGTCTGGATGAAAACTAGTCAGTAAGTAAGTAAGTAACAGAGATGCTGTTTCTGGTTGGAGGCAGAAATGTCAGAGACATATATCTCAAATCCTGGATAACTCAAAACTAAATGATCTGCATGGATAGATCCACTAGAGAGAAAAGGGGAAATATATCTTGTGTAATTTGGGTGATCCCATAAGAATAGTGCAAAAACATGTTGGACACTAAACGTGACAATGATCAGCTTAGTGCCCCTATCTATAGCTGTCAGTGCACTTTATTTTCCCCATACCTGCATTCTTCATCCTCACACCTCTCAGCTTTGCTCACAGGTTTAAATTACTCAGACATTTCCAGACAAAAGCTGCAGGAGCTCAGTCTACTAGGGGTTTGTGTTTATAGTACAGGGGAGTAAGCCACATACTTCTATAGTACTTCTAAAGCACTTGCAGTGTGTACACAAACAGTGAGTGGACACTGACACTCAGTTTGTGTCAGTATGTTCAAAGAGATATAACTGGGAACAGACCTTTTCATTTTAACTTTCATACTGTCCCCATTACATGTCATCCCTGTGACATCTCTGTTAATTTTTTTTTTTTCACAAATGTGCAAATTCCTCTGTGTTTATTTTTGTGTGCATGTATGCATTTCAGAAAGCACCTTTCACACATGAACCAGGCATAATGAGAAAATCATTATAGTCCTATTTCCAATTATGTGAGAAAAAGCAGCTTAGGGTAATACATATAAATAGAAAGAGCAGATGTGCAGTTTACCTAAACAGCAGCTTAGCATATGACAGCACTACACCCTAAACCTCTCCCTTTTCCCCTTTTCCCCCTCAATTTGCCAGTTTTTTTTGCTTTTCTCTGGGTGTTTCCCTCTGCCTCTCACCTAAACCCTCCCTAACTCTGTTGCTGTTGTTGCAGGTTAACCCACTTGTGGAAACATGGAGGTGTATGGTACTTTTAAACTAACTGCCAGAATTTGACTGACTGTCAAATAAAGATAAAGGAGGCAGAGTCAAGTAGACTGATTGATTGATTGATCGATTAGGCTGACTGCACAAGGACACTGATCATACTGATAAAAACTGGCAGGGATATACAGGAAGTAATGTGTCCTTTATGTTCTTTATGTAGCTTTAACTATCAGCAAGGTCCCCAAGAAACCCTCTATCACAGGAGGATCCAATGACTACAGGTCCGTCACCCTGACGTCTGTGGTCATGAAATCCTTTGAGAGACTGGTGTTGGCCCACCTGAAAGACATCACAGGTCCTCTACTGGAAACCTGCTGTTTGCTTACTGGAGCCTACAGATCAGTAGATGATGCGGTCAACAGGGGACTGCACTATATCCTGCAAGACCAGCTCCTCAGGGACATATGCAAGGATCCTGTTTTTGGACTTCAGCTCAGCATTTAGCATTCAACACTATCATCCCAGAAATCGTCCACTCCAAACTCACCTAGCTCACTTTGCCACCCCCGACCTGTGAGGGGATCACAAACTTCCTGACAGAGAGAAGGCAGCAAGTGAGGCTGGGGAAAACCACATCCAGTACCTGGACAGTCAGCACTGGTGCCCCCCAGGGTTGTGTGCTCTCCCCACAAGAGAGTTTGTTAAACTCCTGAAGTTTGCAGACAACACGATGGTCATCGGCCTCATCCGGGACGAGGCAAAGCAAAGATATCAGGAGCAACTGCAGAGAGACCTCAATGCCAAAAACACCAAAGATATATGGCAAGCGATATAGACCATCACAGGTTAAAAAAGCAGGAGCGCCCCATCATGTGTGAGGCTACGTTGCCAGGTGAGCATCATATATCTCATGCTCGCTTTGATCTCCTCAACAAAGAGTCAGCTGTCAAGTCTACTCTGCCTCCAGGAGACTGGCCTCTGTCAGTATCCACAGCGGATGTGAAAAGAATCCTGCTGAGAGTTAAGCTGCTGTAAGCTGCTGGGCCAGATAACATCCCTGGCATGCAGTAAGAACATGTGCCAATCAGCTAGTTGATGTAATTACTGACATTTTTAACACATCACTGTCACAGGAGACTGTTCCTACCTGCCTCAAGACAGCCACCATCATCCCTGTACCTGAAAAGTCTGCAGTGGTAGTCTAAATGACTACCACCCTGTGGCACTCACCCAGATTCTGATGAAGTGCTTTGAGAAATTGGTTCTTTAACACATCAAAGACGACATACCAGCCAGCCTGGACCCTCACCAGTTTGCATTCAGAACCGACAGATCCACAAAGGATGCCATCTCCACTGCTCTCCTCTCAGACTTCACACACCTTGAAAATAACAACACCTACATCAGAATGCTGTTTGTTGATTTCAGCTTAGCATTCAGCACAATTTCCCACATGAAACTGATTGGTAAACTTTGCACTCTAGGCTTGAGTACTATACCCTGTAACTGGATATTGAACTTCTTCGCAAACAGACCCTGGACAGTTCAGATTGGGGGTCACACAACCTCCTCTCTAGTACTCAACACCAGAGGTTGTGTGCTCAGCCCCCTCCTGTTCACGCTGTACACCCATGACTGCAATCCCGTGCATTCATGGGTGGACATGGAGAGGACTCTGTTAGTATTATTCCATACTTACCTGTAATGTTTGTTTATGGACGACACTACCATCATCGGCTGTATTACAAACATCGATGAGACTTCATATCGGGAGGAAATCAACAATCTTGCAGAGTGGTGCACAGAGAACAATCTACTGTTCAACGTCAGCAAAACCAAGGAGTTGACCGTTGATTTTAGAAAAAAGGAGACAAAGACACACACCCCTGTCTACATCAGTGGAGCTGAGGTGGAGCAGGGGAACAGTTTTTTGCAATCAGCATCACAGAGAACCTGTCATGGACATCATACATCTCCACCTTGGTAAGGGTTAGGCAAAATTCCTGTGACAAGTTCTTGTTAACTTAGGAGCAATACAAAGCATCCTGACTGGAATCATTACAAACTGGCATGGGGTGTGCAAGTCCCAGAACAGGAGGGCTCTGCAGGGATTGATTAAAACTGCACAGAACATAATTGGTACCCATCTACTGAGCAACAGTGATATCAGTGAGGTGAGGTGCCTGAGTAAAGCCCAAAGGATACTAAAAGACAACACCCACCCCAGCAACAGCCTGTTCACCCTGCTGCCATCTGGCAAGCGATACAGAAGTATCGCTGTCGTACCACCAGACTACAGAGCAGCTTCTTTCTGTGAGACTCCTCAATCGATCCTCCGCACTCTGCTGTGGAAACCTTAAGGTTTCAGGGATACACAATCTCCCAGGACCTAAAGTGGGCGTCCAACATAGACACAATCATCAAAAAGGCCAAGAAGAGGATGTACTTCCTGCACCAACTCAAGAAGTTAAACCTGCCTCAGGAGGTGCTGATCCAGTTCTACACTGCAATCATCCTGTCTATTCTCTGTACATCCATCACTGTCTGGTTTGAATCGGCCATGAAACAGCACAGAAACAGACTACAATGGACAGTCAGGGCCGCAGAAAAAATCACTACATCTCAAAAATCAGGAAACGGCAGACCCATCATACCCTCGACACAACCTGTTCCAACTTCTCCCCTCTGATAGGCGCTACAGAGCTCTGTACGCCAAAACAAATAGACACAAGAACAGTTTCTGTAAACACGCCACCATTATGATGAACAGTTAACAGTCACATATTGTCAGAAACAATCCCAGTGCAATAACACCAAACATCCACGGTACCCATAAATCATATATTCTATAGATTAAATACAGTGTTTAACATGTACATATCCTCACTGTCAAATATAAATTTAAGCACGCTGTTCTGTATATTGACATGTTTACATGCATAGACTGTCAAATCCACTATGTATGAAGTAACCTGTTAATCATAATTTTTCAATATTTATTCCAGCACTCTTTGCACTCTGCAACATTGCACTATTGTATTCTTGTTTCACTTTACAGAAACAGTCTGACTCGTATACAAACATTGTATGTTGTCGTTCACTGTTGCTTATTATACCTTTAATGTATATTTATATCTTTTTTCACCTACTTGTATGCACATAATAGTTACATGTTTATGTTTATCTTTGTTTTGTATCTTTGTGCATTGTTGTCCTTGTTCTCAGCTGTATGTCTATTTCTGTGTAAGTACATTGAGAGCAACGAAGAACCGAAGTCAAATTCCCTGTATGTCTACATGTAATTGGCCAATAAAGCTGATTCTGATATTTCAGTTTTGTATTTCTTCCTCTTGCTTAGGCACATACATTTCTTTGCATCTGTGGAATTAGAGTAGTGTGCACAGTGACCACACCAATGAAAAACAGCAGGGGGAGATAGCAGCCAGCTACAAGGTGGTCTGGAAAGATAAGAATGGACGAGGCAATCTTTTACTCTAAGTTACATGCTTGTTTGAATGAAATTCAAACGCTGCTCTATCAATGCCCATATCAAAGTCGAACTAGTTTCAATAATCTAACCATTACAACACAAATAGATATATGCACAAGCACACATACCCACTGACTCGTGTAGTTAGCTAAATTGTAGTCTGATATTCAGATTGCAGGAATATCTTCAGTGAAAAAGCTCATTTCTACTTGTTGAAATCAGGTATGCTGATGTGCTAGAGCAGGTTTGCTGGGCCTTGTAGAGAACAACTTAGTGTGTGTGAATGGAAATATCTCCACTGAAGGAACTGATGCTTATAAACACAACGAACTGGCATGCCTTGCTGTTTTCTTTGAAGGAGATGGCTTGGATAGATAATTTGTTTTGTCAAATGCATACTCAAGCACACACGCACACACACACACACACACACACACTCTCTCTCTTTAAATAAGCAAAGCGTTTAGGCCCAGCACACACATCTGGCTCAGTTAAAATGACGGTTTTATCCTCCTCACGCAGCCCACATGTCTCCTGTTCCTGGCAAATCTGACTAAAATTTATTGTTCTCATCTGAGCAGTTAAATTCAACACATATACAACTCATCAACTCAAAAAAATGACAGGGGAAGAGACAGAAGGAGCCACGAGGGAAATTAATCATCATAAATCTTACAGTGGGGAATGTTGTTAGTGCAATGTTTGGTTAAATTGGAATTTTTGAACCACAGTAATAAATATACTGGGATTTGGAAATCATTACAGACTACATTGATCCAGACAAATTGCACAAAAAGCCTCATTAGTATAGTGCATTGTGTATTACCAGGCTGTTATAATTGGATAAATTAGGAGAGGACAGATGAAAGGACAAGAGAAAAAAATGAAAGGAAAGGAACAGAGAGTAGCGGCCAAGATAGTGTTAGAAACAGCAAATCCTTCCAGTACCCTCATGTTGGAGAGCAGGTGGATGACTCCATATCAGTGAAAGCCAGTGCCATTATGCATCCCTAACCTTGGCCTTTATGCTCTGCAGCTGAAGGCAGAGGCAGTGTGGTGAGATAAAAAAAGTCATGTGACCTGGATTAAACTGCTTTATATTCTGAGCAGCGTCTTTATGCTTTAAATATAATGCCTCTCTAACAAAGTGAAGGTGCAGGAGGCAAAACAGGCTACCTCTACTGATAAATGTGTAGTGTGGGGTTGTATTGCTGTCTTTATGAGGACCAATTTTATTTTTAAACCATTGTAGTGAGGACATTTCTGCATTGGGAGGACATTTTGGCTGGTGCTCATTACTTCAAAGGATTATTTAAGGGTTAACTCTTGGTTTTAAGGTTAAGGTTAGATTGGGTTAGGTAAGGAGACGGCAGTTGCATTACAGGTAGGTATGGAATAATACTAAGAAGAAGAAGAAGAAGAAGAAGAAGAAGAAGAAGAAGAAGAAGAAGAAGAAGAAGAGTTACTTTATTAATCCCTTTCAAATTTTTTTTTTTNTTAAATTTACACATGTAAGCCCGAAATACACACATGCACACACAGGACCCACAGACATGCAACTGGGGGAGAGATGTCAGAGTGATGGGGCTGCCCCTCGAGCAGTTAGGGGCTCAGTGTCTTGATTTCCACATCTCTTGTCCACAGCTACTTGATACGGCACAATACAATACAGTGATACACCTCTACACACATCAGACAGGTCCGTTATAACATGGCATTCTGCTGTTTATGCAGGAGACATCAGATTACCAGAGCTCATTAATCCTGCCACGGCATCATAGCATACAGTAAAATTATGACATAGCGTTGGACCGATGATTGATCATATAAATGCTTCACCAAACAATTTTTGTATTATTCATTTCTATCGTCATTTTACTAATTAACTGTTAGATACCTACACCCTCTGCTTCTGGCTGCTGATTAGTGGTGCTGTGTGTTCACATTTTCCCACTCTGCACCATCCAGATATGGAAAATATGGTTTCCTGAATAAGCGTCATTTGCTGAGCTGATGACATCATGCCTTCCCATGAATGGCACAGCCATTTCAGAAGTGTATTTATATTAGTCATCACGCGCTTCAATCTATATTCAATTTACGTCAGCCCTTTTGCATTTTGCAGGTGCGCTTGCAAAGTGCACATGTGCTTGGAGAGGCCAACATAGTCCGTGCGACCAAGACCCACCACTTTGCACTTGTTGTGCTTGCACGATTAAAATAGGACCGCTAAACAAGGAAACACTGTCTGGGGAGCACCTGTGCAACATCAGTCGAGCATTATCCTGCACTGCACAACTAATCTGGTGAGAAATAGGTTGAAAAATCAGGTGAAAGATCAACGATCAGGTCTGATGTGTAAACTGAAATCGACACATAGATGTATCAATGAACAGCTTACTAGAACTCAAGACTACCCATACTGGTTCGGTTTAGATGTGCCGTTGCAGAGTATTTACATTTGGTGATGTCTCAGCAGTTTCCTACAGCTGCCACTAGGTGTTTATATCCATATTAACACTCCTGCACATTTTCATAAACTTAACGACAAAACAAAAAAAAATTTGTTTCATTTGTTATTTTATTGATGTGTGAACACAAGTTGTGTACCAGATAATTTGCTGACCTTTAAAATGTTGGCAGATAATTGAAAAAGCCATCTATCATTTTGATGGATGGAAAATAATTGCAGGTGCTGCAATAAACAACATAACCTCATAACGTCACAAAACTAGAAATGTTGTAACACAATGGGACTACAGTCAAACAAAAGCGTGTTTATGTGTGTGTGTGAGAGCAAGAAAGAGGGAGAGAGAGTTTTAACTAATCATCTCTAGCTACTGTCAAGTTATGTTCGGCCTCTGCCCTTTCACAATGTGAAAAGACTTTTTTTCTACAAGACCATTCTGCCACATCTCATTATTTGTTTTCTTGTATCTTCACGTAAATCACGTATTTATTTCATTGTCTCTGCATATTTTCTTGCTGTCTTTCTCTCAGGTCAACACAGAAGTATCACCTTAAAAGGTTTCTCTGCTGTCATGTGAAAGTGTCTTGTTTCAGACTGGCATGTTTGTTCTTTTTATAACTTTAGATGGAAGAAATATACACATTTTATATAATTATTCTAACTTTTTAAAAGTGTTGTCGTAGAGAGAAAACTACTTTGCTGTAACAGTACTAATGTGTTGGAAGAAGTGTAGAGAGATAAAGCTAAAGCTTTAGATTAACTGGTGCTCTTGGTTGTGTGTGTGGTACTTGAGATATGTTTGTGTGGTGGGTTCACACTAAACTCAGCAGCACTCTCAAAAATGAAACTTTACACATGAAACAGAGGTTGTGATTGGTGAATTGTCTTTGTGTTAGGTATAAGGGAAACTACTGAAACTACATTATCATTAGCAACAGTGTCACATGCAAGATGAAACTGCGCTCTCTGCAAACACGATACTACTACTTTATTTTGCAAACGCTCTCCCTATGTAGAGGTAACAGTCCCTCACTTTACTGTTTCCAGACAGATAACCATCTTTCAGCACCCTTTAAACAGTATGCACACAAGATGTTAGTGATTGTGGGAGGTGCTATTGGCTAGGATATCCGGCATTAACCCAACTTCTGGCAAAGGTCTGAGTTTAGAGAAATTGTATTATTGACATCGTAGTACTTGTGTTGTCCATAATGCATACTTACCAAACCATAACATCCCCAGAAAGTGGGATTAAATGTTCCATATATCACTACTCCACTGTAGGCTACTATGTAAGAAAAAAAATCTTGATAAAAACCTATATAACAACAACAATACAACCCATATACAACTACCATTATTATGAGTAACATCACATTAGTAAGGATTTACAGCCCCGTAACAAATACAGTCCATTTAGTGGGACAGTGATCTGTACTCCAGCACGTTGGATTTGAAATAAAACAGTTAGATGATGATTTAGTCCAGATTATGGGATGCTAAATGTTTACATTGGGTCAGTGTCAGATTCGTAGCCAAACAATGAAAATGATATAACTGTCCTAATACTTTTTGACTGTACTGTATGTGTGGGGCTGTTAGTCATTCATAGTGAGCTTTCAATGTCGGAGGTAAGGAGGTACTTCCTACACCAAATTCAGGGTTTCCCACAGGGTATTATATTGGAGGCACACAATCTTACCTAAAATGAAGAGTGCCTCTGCTTAAATCCAAAGAAACTACAACAAATGTAATGTAATCTTAACAAGCATAGGCAATACCATATATTTAATGAGGGTGGTGATTGTTGAAACTATTATCTAGTAACTACACTGATTATGAAGAGGTGTCAGGATCTCTGTGATTCAGCTCAGTGAGAGACTGATTGATCACATTGTACGTATGCCTCCTTGTCATTCATCAGAGCAGCACGTCACAATGTCGGGGAAAAAAGAAAACCCCTTGAGATTTTACAAGTTGGGAAAAAATGGTTAAATCAGTGGTGTCAGTGCTGAAGGTTAGACACCAGGATGAAGTTAGTTTGATCATCAGATGGACACATGTTCTACACAACAGAGATGTCTCAAGGAAAATTGAATCGAACGCAACTGGATTTTTGGTTTTGTCTGTGAAGACGTTTCACCTCTCATCCAAGAGGCTTCATCAGTTCGTGCTTGTTTAACCAGGCTAGACTGGTCCAACTAACTGGTGTGGAGATCTGGGTATTTAACCTCTTAGGAGGCGGTCACAAGGCCAATGATGTCATTGGGTCGTTAGTGCTCCATTTTGCCAACGACAGTCGTTAGAGTGACGGTCGTTGGGGATGGTGAAACGA
>NTHP01000046.1:542415-560676 GCA_003416845.1 Oplegnathus fasciatus | reverse complement strand
TTGTTAATGTTTCGGGATTGTAAGTTATGAAATTTCTTGGTCTGTCTTTCTTTGCTTTTCTTGTGTTGAGACAATTGGGCTTTCTTAGTGAAATCCACAACTTTCTCCAAGATAGAAACAGGTAGGAGTGATGTTAGTTCCTGTAGCAGATCTGCTTCCTCTTTCAGTCCTTCAATAGTGAAATTGACCTGTCTTATTCGCTCATTGAGGAGTTGGTTTTATGCCTTTCCGATGATCTTTTCCACTCTATGGCCTCCCATAGTGGAACTTAGGCGTAGTGGAACTTAGGTATTGACAGAATATAATATCACCGTCTCTATCCACAAGACTCAATCCCTTGCATATATGGACTCCCTAAGATCCATAAAGAAGGGGCCCCGCTCAGACCCATTGTCAGCAGCATAAACTTGGTCACCTATAACATTGCCAAGCATGTAGCTAATATCCTGGCACCTTTGGTGGGCAACACCCCACACCACATCCAAAACTCCATAGACTTTGTGAACAAAGTCCGAAACTTGGAAATGGATCCAGATGAAACCATGGTATCCTATGACGTGACTTCTCTGTTCACTTGCATACCAACCATGGAGGCTTTGGCAACAGTAAGAGAGCGACTTACACAGGATAACTCACTCCAGAACAGAACCAAGCTCAAACCAGAACACATATGCCAACTTCTGGATTTANCGAAGTCGAAACCGTCATTTCACCATCCCCAACGACCGTCACTCTAACGACTGTCGTTGGCAAAATGGAGCACTAACGACCCAATGACATCATTGGCCTTGTGACCGCCTCCTAAGAGGTTAAATACCCAGATCTCCACACCAGTTAGTTGGACCAGTCTAGCCTGGTTAAACAAGCACGAACTGATGAAGCCTCTTGGATGAGAGGTGAAACGTCTTCACAGACAAAACCAAAAATCCAGTTGCGTTTGATTCAATTTTCCTTGAGATAACTATGACCTGGATGAATGAGAATATTCACAGGCTTACAACAGAGATGTCTGCATCCAGTTGAAGTCAGTTTCAAGTTTGTATTGATCAGCTGTAATTGAATCAGTAGTTTTGTGTTGAACACCTTGTATCTCCAAACTGAAACATGCTAAGTGCTAAGAAAAACATATTTGTTTTACCTTGAACATCACAGATTTCCTTTGGCTCTGTGCTTCCACAGGAATTATGAGATGAAAGTTACCAAAATTTCTCTTATAAGGAGTTTTACTTCACACCTGCCTTATCCGAACCTCAATTGAATCTGAAGCAGCTCCATCCCTTAAATGTCCCATAAGAGGCTTAAATGTGAGAGAACAAATTTATCACACTGTGGTGATATCCCACATATGTATATGTCAGTCTGTATTCGCATGTTCTAATGCTTCATTGAATTTACGTCAGACAAGACACGACAAGACTAGACACAACATTTATTATGATCCATCAAATAAAATATTCTAGATATGTTGTCCATCATTATCAATATATATTATCAATGTATATTTGGTATTCTTGGAAACTTTGGGATCTCCACCATGGGAGGTCCTCCATGGGAGGAGTGCACGCAGTTTATGCGTGTGCCTTACCTACAGTCTTGGCGTGGGTTGGCCACATATCCTGGGTAAGCTCCTTCAGTGATGTCGCGGCACATTTTGCTGTCTCTGTCTGAAGGCAGCAGAGTCCCGGCTCGCACCATCAGACCCAGACAGTGGTCAAACGTGTTCCTCTCTTCTGGACCATCCTCCGTGAAGAAACAGTGGCCTAGTGTGTCATAGCCCACCACATCCTTTACCTGGGAGGGAATAGAAACGTTGAATTTTACTGATCCCGGGCTGACAGTATGTCACACTACTGCAAGGCTTCTGCAGAAATAATTGCCAACAAAAGTGCAATTGGCTGTGAAAGTGTCACAGCCTTTCAGAGAGTCACTGCACCCAGCCAAGACATAGTCCAGGACATAACCCCCCATAAAACCACAACTCGTAGTTTATAGCCTTTGTTTTTTGTACAGATTAAACAAATAAGATATAATGTGTTAATGAGAGAGCTAGAGGTGCTGGTACTGTTGGTGGATTTTGTTGCCTTTAGACAGAGCCAGGCAAACTGTTTCCCTCTGCTTCCAGTCTTTGTGTTAAGCTAACTGGCTTACTGTGCAAATAAAGTGTATTTCCCAAATGTCAGATAACGTCTTTAATTATGCCCCTTCCAAATACATAAAATACATAAAAATAGAATTAGAAAAATAAACTTCAGTAAAAATTCTTGACTGACCAGCAATCCGTTAGAGCCATGGATGGTTAAGCAGCGGGAGAAGGAGTGGTGGATGGATAGATCGCTGACGGAGGTGGGGGGGTCATAACCTCCCCTCTCGTCCACGTCTCCGTTCATATGGAAATGGACCGGATAGTGTCCCATTGTCTGCTGGCCCATGTGCTGCAGCTCCATCCCAGATATATGAACTGCCCTGAAGCCCCGCTCCACCTGATAATGAAAGCAGATACATTCCAGTCAGTCCTGCAGGGAGATTAGGTTGGTGCATCACTCAAATAACAGCTATAACTGTGATCATTGGGCACAGCTAAAATAAAGCAAATGGGGGTATTGAAATGCAATGATGTAAAGATTATTTCAACTGTAGGTGTTTGTAAGAAGTGAAAGAGCAAGGGTGAAAGAAGAGACAGAAGAGAGGAGGGTGGGGAGAATGATGGAGACAAATGCAAGGAGTAAGGAGGGAGGAAGCAAGATAAAAAGGGAGGGGACTATAAGGAAGAACAGAAGAACTGAAAAGAAGAGTGATAAGAGGGAGGTATGGATTAGGCTGGGAGGAGGGTGAAAGAACGGAGGGATCAAGGAAAGATGGGAGGGAGGGAAGATGGCAAAGATAGGATGGAGGGAGGTCAGACACAGTTCCCAGATGAAAAAAGTCAGAAAGAAAGGAAAGAAGGAAAGGATGGAAAGATATGAGGATGCAGAGATGATGGAAGATAAAGATAGGATGGAGTGAGGTTAGTCCACAGGTAGAAAAATTCAGGAAGGAAGGGTGGCATCGATGGAAAAACATGATGCAGAGAGGAAGGAAGCAGAAAGGAAAAGAGGTATGGAGCAGAAAAGAAGGAAGGGAGGTGGGATGAAGAATGAAAGGAGAGGGGCACGGGGAAGAGGGAAGAAACATGGGAAGTAGGGAATGAGCTAGAAAAAGGATGTAACAAAGATGAAGAGATGGAAAGATAGAAAAGGAGGATGAATAAGAGGAAGAAGGGATGAAAGGACACGCTAGAGGCAGTTAACATGACAGGGGAGTCGATCTGGAGAATGACGAAAAATGAATGAAGAAGGGTAGATGGAGATTCACGGCGAATAAAAGACATTAGAGAGCAGAGTGACCCAGAGATGGGAAGTAGAGCCACAAATCAGAACCACTGTTGCCGCACATCATGAGAAAACCTTCCTAACTAACACTTGATGATTTTCACTGTGACCTCTGTTGAAAGATTACAGCATTTGAGAAAATTCTTCATACATGAATGCTACAACCCCCTGCTGTTTATGAAACATGTTTAAAAATACAAGCTGTAAAAATGGCTGCTCCTCTCAGATTGTGACCAGCTGAAATTAGTGGAGATACAAGGTTTTAACAGTAGTGGCACAACTGTCAAGGGGGAGTATGCTGTGAGGCGTTCATTTTGAAGGGCTTCACTGAGGCTTTCCTTTCTGTGTGTGTGTTGCTCATACGTGCTGTACATACACTCACACATGAGTATGAGACACGAGCCTGTGATGGAAATTTAAAAATGGATATGATAGCTCGCCCTCGGGAGAGAGAGGCATGAAAGCAGTAGGAACACAACCACAGCCTCTTCCTCTCTCTCCCTCTGTGCTCTTCTGTCCTTTCCTGTCTCTCAGTGTCTCTGGCCACTGTCTTTTTCCCTCCTGTTGACAGGCAGACAGGCTGATACACGCAGCATGGGTTTTGTTGAGCATCTCAGCCTGCTCTAATTTTAACTTTTAATTGTACAGTGCGGTATCAGTGCATTCAATTTTGATTGGCCAAATGTGGAAATATTTGTGTTTGCGAATGGCTACATGGGGCTGTGCATATTCAGGGGCCTCGTAATCCTTTTTCTTTGGCCAATCTAGCAGTGTGGCTCTAGGGATGGCAATGTCTGTCGGTTGGTCGACAAATCTCAATACTTATTAGATAGGCTAGTTAAATAATCCCAACTCAAGGTCCACTTACTAGCACCTTTCCAGAGCTTTTAACCTTACCACACGGCCTTCACCAGCAGATGGAGTTTGCCCAGGTGTCACAGAGATGGATCTGTTCATCCATCCATTCTCTGCTGATATAGACCACATGACACAATTGAAACCTACAGAAAAAGCTACCAAATGGACCTTGAGTTGGGAATGTTTAGTCAAACTACTGTTTCCAAGGTCAAGAATGAACTTCATTGCCTAATATTGGATGGATTTAAATTTAGTTCAGATATTTATGTTCCCCTTCGGATGAATTGTAATGACTTGGTGATCCTATGACTTTTTATCTACCACTGTCATCAGGTCAAAATTTCCAATTTGTCCAATATTTGGGTTTATGACTAAATACCTGCTTAACTAATGACATTCCCATCAGCCTCAGCACAACTTTGTATTTAGTGCTACTATGCTAAACTAAGATGGTGAACATGGTAAACATTATACCTGCTAAACATCAGCATGTTGGCATGCATGACATAGCTCAAAGCACCTAAGAACATCCTCATTGAGCCGCTAGCATGTCTGTAGACTTTTACTTTTGTGTTACTTTTTAACTGAACTTACTTCAAAATGTAATTCTACTTTGTAAACTTCATTATGGATAATCAAGGTCACAAGGTCATCAAAACTTTATCCAACTCTATTTGGATAAACATCGTAGCACACTACTCAGATTTTACAACTCCCCACTGCAAATTCAAATTTCAAATTTCAATCCTGTGTGTTATTGGAAGACTTGGACCCTGGATCTATCTCTGCACTGGACACACACAGAATAAAATATATAATAATACAAAATAATAATGATCTTTTCTTCTGACTCTACATAGGACAGCAAAGAAGTACATTCATAAAAATGCTGGACTGGTCCTTCACCTTTCATTTGTTTCAACTGTCTCCCTCACTATCTGATTTCTTTCCATGTGATCATTCATATCTGACCCAGATCTTTTGGTCAGGGTCAGTGTTGGAACTTAAATGAACAGTGCTTCATCCAAATGCTGTCTCAGATTGTGATGCACTGAGGCACTGGGGGGTGGAGGGGTGGGGTAGGCTCCAGGAGAGGGCTGTTCTCCACTTTTCAACTGGAGAGCAAGCATCCAAGATAAATTAGCCTGGGTAGCGGGGTTGATGGGCCACTGTCACAGACTCAAACCATCATCTGATGTGAAACTCAGTGTTTAATGAAACTAATTGGTCTTGTTGAGTCAGTTTAGCCAGCACACATTCTGTCACACATCTGGCTTCACTTAGCTGCAGGAGATTCCAGCTCTGAACAAATTAAAAACACCACTCAAATACTCAACTGCTCAGAAAAATAAAATAAAAATTCCACCACAGATATTTTGGTATTTGGTTTTAATCATCATTTGTTATAATTGGATTTGGCTCCTTTGATTATGCACTTTGACTGTAGAAGGTGAATGCATACACTGATAAGAAATGAATAATATAGTACCACACATTTTTTTGTGTTGACATGATTTAATCACCACCTATTGTTTGCCTATTTCTAAATACCAGGGTTAAGGTTAGGGTTAGGACCTTGACCTATGATGATTTGACCTGTCTAATCCTATATTTATTAACAGGTGAAGATGAAAGTGTCTTTTTTTCTTCATATTTCACTGAAGATAAAGTAGAGCCAATTTAAATAAAAAAATTAGATATGCTTAAAAGCTGAATAGGTCTGCATTAATTAAATATAACTTGCACCATAGATTTCCTTTAATGCACTGTAGGTTACAATAAACAAAGGACTGGAAATGACCTCAATATGATTATTAACAATCCATTTAAAATGCTATGATTGGCCCCAGTCCTGATCAAACAGATCAGCTGAGGAGGTGAAGGAGCAGCAGCTCTACTCCGAGCTCCCTCTGGATGTCTGAGCTCCTTACCCTATTCTCTAAGGGTGAGCCCAGCCACTCTATGGAGGAAACTCATTTCGGCCGCATGCATTCACAATTTCATTCTTTCAGTCACTACACAAAGCTCATGACCGTAGGTGAGGGATAGAATGTAGATTGACTAGTTAATCAAAAGCTTTGTCTTCCAGCTCAGCTCCCAGTTCCCAGTTCACCCTCACTACATGTTTAGGTTTACCAGGTCTGACCGGCAGCCTCTCCCACCATCTGATCCAACTCACCAGGTGGTGAGCAGTTGGCAGCTCTGCTCCTGTCTTCACCTGAGTGATCACGACACATGGATCAGAGGATCAGGTGACACTAATGATACGTACACAAAGTTGATCACCGATCTTTGGTCTAAGGTGTCCAGATCACCTTAGTACAACGAGACCTGTACACATATGAATCCTAAGGTCAGATACTCCAGATACTACCGTTGGTGCATAGGCACAAACAACAGTCAGAGCCTTCCTCTCAGTGACTTCTCATTCTTCAGGGAAAATTCCAACACAGTGATGTTCATCCCCACACCTGCCCACGCCTCTCACGCCCCTCAGGAGTTTGGTTCCAGACCCAGTGCTATAGAGGTGAGCCCGACTATATCTAGTTGGCACCGCTCCACCTCCTGCACTAGCTCTGGTTGCCATTTTCGTAGAGGGCCATTCATTTGATGTTATTGAAGATGAATAGCTGATTTAATGCTGCTGTCTTTCTAAGATATAATTTCCTTCTGAAAACAACTTCATGCTCTATTTTCTTGACGTTATATATGGCTGTTAGTATGAGATAATAACAATGTAGTCTGCTGATAGGGGTGCTAGAGCAGAAAACGCTCATATGGGTTGTTTTGGAAGCAATGACTTATGACCTATTTTGTTGATTAGGTTGAAGGACTCGCTGATGCAGATAGTTTTGTTTTGTCAGTAGTGTATTTTTCAAGAAACAATGCCCCTGTTAGAATAATTCACAAACAGTGGAACTAATGGCTTGGGGTGAAGGTCTCAGGTGCAAATCTTAAAACATTATCTGCATGGTTAGATATTATCAGAGGTGAGAAAAAATGTTTTTAGCTGTAGCTGTCACAAAGAATGCAGATGGGTCTGTAACAAGTCACTGCTTAGTGCTCATCCTTGGGCACTATACGATGACCCCTGGAAGTGAATCACCTTGTTGTGTGCTCTGTAAAACGACAAAGTTAGGACAACATCTCACCTTCACATGTCCTCCAAAAGTGTCGAAGTCAAAGAATTTGCAGGCCTCGTTGCCATAACAGCCGGGCTCCATGTCACCACGGATCAGGATGTTCCGACTCAGCAGGCCCACCTCCGCCCTCATATCCACCCCGTCCACCTCCTCACCCATATGGACGAACTGAGCCTTACCTGCACACACACGCATGCACAGTTATCATACCTCAGCTCCAGGGCTCAACATTTAAACATTACAACAAACACAACATAGAGACGTTCGTTGAAAACAGACGTGTGGATCTACACTCATCTGCTGACAGTGCTGTCTGAAGCTTCAATGTTACTTAACAGTCCATTCAACAGAGCTGAGCACAGTTTAAACAGATGCCCATTCTTACCGGAGAAAAGTAGTTTGTTGTTTGTTTGCGGTGTGAGTGGGTGTGTAACTGAGCAGATGTTTCAGATAATTGCGATGGAGGACATAATGGTGAAGCTGAGTCAGAGCTTTCTCTTTTTTAAGGATAATGGGCCAGCAGCACTGGTGAACAAACAGAAGCACTCATATACATATTGATGCATAACACACATAAATTAAAGTTTGAAAATGTGTGTGTGTGTGTGTGAGAGAGAGAGAGAGAGAGAGAGAGAGAGAGAGAGAGCAAGAGAGAGAGAAGTTACCATGAGTTAGAGTTCACCCCTGAGTCGACCAAAGTTAGAAACCAAACTATTTCTTCACCTCCCCTTCCACCCCACCTACATTCAAACTTGCAGTATGATCTCACTAACCTGGTTCAGACCAATAACAGCCCTGTGTAGGTCTTAAAAGATAAACTGCTATCCAGAAGCCCAGTTTGAGTGACCAATTCAGTTCAAATGCTTACCAGACACCAAAACAATGCACAGCAGTTTGTATAAAAGTCCTCAAGCTGGGCTTGCTGCATCTTGCTGCATGGTCACGTCTCCCCCAATATATATTTATGGAAATTTGTCCCCTTCAGTATTTTTAATTGACTCGTTTATTTCACTCAATATTCAACGACTCCAGAATGTACAGAACGAACACAAAAGCTGTGTGCATGGCTCAGAAGCATGTGCCAAAGATTTTGGTCTGTTCTGTATCCTCCGTGCGTCATGCACAGATCTCTGATCCACACAAGTTGATCACTCACATGTCTACACAAATAAAAGAATGTTTCAATCACAGCGTCACTGATACACGTTAAATATAAACCAGTGAGTTACTGCTCTTGATGAACATACCTGGATGTTGGTCAATGTAGCAGGCAGGAGGATGATCCGAGTTTCACTCAGTGAGTTGTTTTTTGAAAACTGGGTCTGTAGTTGATTTGTCATGAAACTGAGTTGCTGTGAACCGACCAGGTAAACGTTGTTGGTCAAAATGCACACACACTTGCAATTTGAAATGTACAAGTTTCAGGTGACAATTCTGAAACTTGTGTATGCACAGGGGCGGACATTGTCTCTGACACACAGTCCTTATACAATAGCTCTGTGTACTGTGTGTGTTCTGTGTTTTGCTGAGCATCCAACATGTAGTTATTGCTTTAAGAGTTAATAATGAAAATACAGAGAAAAACTTAGTGCACTTAGTTACTTTTACAAAACAAGCTTGCATACAGGATTTGCACCAGGTATGTGTGCATTTGGATACAAATAGGAGACTGACCCCTGAGTCATGAGGTCAGTGTGTTAGGCTATTCCTTACCTTAAACTTAAATGACTGTAAATAATTTGTTAATTCATTAAAGTTTTTTTTCCCCTGGTGGAGAGAGATCTTTATAAAAATGCTAGAGTGGACACACGTAGTTTTAACACAACACAACAACAGCATTTTTAAGGGTGCTTTCACACCTATAGTTCAGTTCATTTGGTCCAGACCAAGGAAAACATTAAATTATGTCCTTTTAATTCCGGTTCGTGCTCACACCGATTCATTCATTGGACTGTTTTGGTGTCATTGGTGATACTACTGTGGGATGGAGAAGGACACAAATACAACACACTGCAGTTTTAACAGCTTCTGACTGTCTGATTGATTCACTGAGAACAGGCAGAAACCTTGGGCGACAGGTTGTATGGCCTAGTTTGTTTGAAGCATACTGAGAAATTTAGAAAAATTCCAGTTCTCAGCCTCCACCTTCTCCCCACCCACGCTCACACTGGGTCTCAGCAAGTTTCAAAGCTATTGTGCATTTTGCATAGTGTAGCTCCTTGTAAGGCCAATTTATACCTCAGCAAATGACAGCGAGGCTGAGGAGAACAAAAAGGATCCCATGAAAGTGGGGGACGAGAAGAAAAGGGCAGCAAAATAACACAGTAAGTGGAAGAATGGTGCAGAAAGGATAACAGCTCTGTTCCACGCATCCTCCACTCCTACACATTCACAGCCTGAACAACATAAATGCGCTGATTACGAAAAAGAAAATGATGCCAGAAAAAAAAAAAAAATGAAATCAAAGAAACGTTCAAGTGTGAAATCTGAGAGACAGAAGATCACACACCCACATGCTTAATCTAGTTTCTCCTTCTACTCCCTCCACCAGCACAGCCAGTACAAATGAACACTTTTATTCCAGCTCAGACTTAAAACATCAACAGCCCGGGCTTAAAAGACAGATTTTAGTTTTAGATCCCAGTTTACTACAAGTGCCTACTGTAGGTCTATCAGTTTTTCCCACAACTCATATGTACTTTTTGGGGGGGGATGAATAACCAGCCTTGTTACTTTTAACTCTCATGAAAAAAAATCACTGTATTTTTAGAGTTATTGATTAGTCATCATAAATTGATGAATAGTTCTTCATGGGGAATCAGCAGGTATGATACAAGCTGCTGTGGCTGGTACTGTACACTCAAAGGCAGTTCAGGGATCATGTCAGTGGATATGAAACGTGACAAAGGGTCCGCTCCATTTCACGTGCCTACAAGAACATGTTCAGTGATACGTAATACAGTAGTATCACTTCTGATTGAGACTTTCATGGTACTGATGGAATAAACGCTTTGATATTGAAATATTGATTGGAAATCCGTGATTTCAAGTGTATGGTTAACCATATCTAAAAACTTGTAAAAAATGTTTACAGAAAGTATGGTCGGCAACCGTCAATAGACTTGTCACAGCAGACATTTTGACTCTTCAAGGTAAAGCATAGGTGTAACTTATAACATTAATTATGTGTCTGTTCCATTGAAGTATCCAGTAAGACATGTCAGAGAGCCAGCATGCTCAATACTGGTTACTGGTTAATGATGGTTATTTTTAAAACGTACTCTCAGATTTTCCATCAAGCTACTTATAATACGCAACAAATGAGGCTGTGGCAGCAAAACCCCTGAGTGTATTGACCTACAAAATGGTGTTTTGTTACGTATAAATTCAACTTTTCATTTTTGAGAGGATATGTCCCTTCTTCTTTCAAAAGTTACACAGTTTCACTTAAAGACAGGTATTCCACGAGTTGGCTAAGCTACAAAAGGAAAACTGTTGGCTCTTGGATCTTATCTGGTCAATTTGCCTTCTCTGCATGCAAGTGAGGACTGCTTTTGTGCTGTTTGAAAAGACCAACAGAGTGGCAAGTCTTTCTGTAAATAAAAGATCTATCTGATTACATCATGTAAATTTCAGATATGCATTTAGCAACTAGTTAGCTACTCGCCAAAAGCTGGACAGACAGCTGGCAGATGGATAGTGAAATACATGATATAGTATCATTATTCTATGCATATCATGTTAAAAGGTCTGAATTCAAAGCTTCACTGTCTGAGAGAACCTAACATTAATTAACTTCAGCTCAAGCAGCTAAAGCAGAGCTGTTAACAGTATCATTATGATTGTCAGCCAGACGTCAAAACTGTGTCAGACTTGACTTAAAAGCAGTTTGTCAGTGTTACTTTGAGTGTACAAGCTGTTATCAATAAATATAACACCACCCAAAACAATAATAACCAAAGTTCCACTTTTAAATGTCATCATCATTTTTGATATTTGAGTAATGTCAATACCACTAATGTAATATCAAACAAAATCTGGGCTTAACTGTTACATTGTCTGTTACATTTTCTCAAAATTCACACTGTATGGCATTTGAATTTGAGATAGATGTCAATTGGAATAGGCTGTTCGAGAGATGAATAACCACTATCTCCTTCAGACAGCAGCACGAACCCTTTCTACACCTGATTCGATAATCGCACCACTCGCTGGATGGTGATTGGTCTTTCCTTTAAATTTTTATCTGGAGAACAATGGCAGCTTTCAGGAAACAATGCTAAAATTCAAAATTCTTACACTATCCATCAAAATCAGTTTCTGAATAAATCTAAGGCAAGAAATAGCCCAGGTAATTTTAGAATCATGCTTCATTTTATACCACTATATGGCCATATGGCATATGGACAGTTCCGGGGCTGTACTGGTGACTGTTTTCCCTGTTTTAATCTAGGCTGCTTAGTAATGAAGGGGAATCTTTAATGCTACAGCATACAATGATGTTTTAGACTTTGTTACTTGTTACAACTTTGTGGCACCAGTTTTCCTGATTCAACATGACAATGCCTTGCACAAAGCCAGGTCCATAAAAGAATGGTTGTCCCAGTTTGGCATGGAAGAACTTGACTGGCCTGCACAGAACCCTGACCTCAACCCCACCCAACACTTTTGGGATAAAATGGAGCACTGACTGTGAGCCAGACCTTATCGCCTAATATCAGTGTTGGACCTTACTAATGCTCTTGATGGGAGCAAATCCCCGCAGCCATCTTTCAACATGCTGTTATTACAGCAGATTAATGCCCATGGTGTCGGAATCACATCGCGATTAATGGGGTTTGTGAGTTTTGAGAGGGTTCATCATATAAATACTCCAGAGTCTGCAGACTGGTTTGTTATTTATTTGTATTTGTATTTGTGATATGATCAGTTCTCAATGGATGTTTTCCAGATTTAAATCTCATGGTGAAAAGTGACCTGGAGAGATGCAGCCTGGCTTGTTGAGGCTAGGTAAATGTCAGGATAGAAATAGAATAATGCTAAATCTTTCACCACTGCTCCAGGCCATTGATCCACTCCAAAACATTTTTTTGTCTACACTCATCATCATTTATGCCATTTAGAACTGTCAAAAGTTCAACATGTAAAACCCAAGCACAAGTTATTGGACTCGCATTGATAAATAGCCCCGGGCTATCTGTCGCTGTGTCTCTCTCAGCCATCTCCCAGCTCTCATCTGCCAACAACAAAAACAACACACCCTCCCTGTTTGTGCATAACCTCAGGGGCTGGGGAATAGACTTGATTATCACTGCATGTTCAAAAACGGTGCTGCAAAATGGCACGCATGCAGGAATTAATGAAGCGGATTACAGTCAGGAGGAGAGTGACAGGAGCTCTGAGGAGCAGCCTCAGGCTCACAAAAATAGGATTTCCAAACACCCTGTGACGTCAGAGAGACGAAGTCTTTTCTGATGCAGCTGGGCATGCAGGAGAGAAACGTCAGCAGCTTGGGCAGAGATTTGAAAATAAATCCTGGACTAAATCCACACCAGAAGAAATGCAAACTTGACTTGTTTGGTGTGTGAATTGGTATCGGGAAGCGACAGCTATGAGAGAACACGTCACGTCACGTTACTGCTGACTTTTAGCCACTGTGGGCGCCAAGGGTTTCTCCAAGAGATAAAGACAAAGGCCATTTGAATCACACAGGAGAACAGTGAGGGCCGACAAGGCTGACCTGAAGAACTGTGCAGAATGTGAACTCTGCTGAGAGTGAAAAATTTGTGTTCATACTAGCATGCGTGACAGTGTGTGTATATGTGTGTCAGCTTGAATGGGCCCAGTCAGGAACACTCAGTACTCCAGGATGCAAACTGAGACATTCCCTTGGCCCTGAGTCAGGCCAAACACCTTCCATTGACTCCCACACACTGCCCTAGGCTGTCTCAACCTGGCCTCTAAATTCAGCCTTAACTCTCATGGAAGGGTTCCTAGCAATAAAGATGGTTTCAGTGTGTGATTTTAATCTGTTTAGGCAGATAGAAATGCCATAGTTTAATAGGGATTTCTTTCCAAATCACTGTAGGCTATATCTGAAGGAGGAACACATTCCCTCACTCTGTATTCAATAAATAAAAATAATCCTGAAAATATGTTAACATTTTCCCCGCAAAGATAGTAATGAAGCCAGTAAAGTTATAATAAGATTTACATTTAAATAAGATTTCAAGCCTTTGTTAAACTGGTTATGCCTGTGGTAACTGGTGGTAACAGCAACTGTGAGTTAATAACCCAGGTCTATTCAAAATAATACATGTATTGACCACTGGGGGCAGCAAACACACCTCGAGAAGCTACTCTGTCAGAAAGACAGTTGTGATAACACTGTACTCACCAAAGTAATTGTTTCCAGCCCGTCTGAACGATTGAACTGATTTTAAGCAATGTCACAGCGTTCCAAGATCTCAGCAATTACTTGGTGAGCACAAAGCAGGACCTACTGCCAGGGCTATGAAAATAAAACCAGACTTGTACATGGTTTTCCTTTAACTCTCCTGCAGTTATGTACGCGGGCTTGTGCCAAATAAACCAGATATTTTCTGTAATGCATTTTGTTCATCTTTGGTATTTATGATTCAACCAGGAGGGGTTAATGCCAATCGAAGCTCCAACTGTCAGTCATCTAACATTGCCCATGCAAACAATGAACTAGAATCCTGGAAGCCACAAATAATTCTTTAAAGTTATTATCCTAAAGATTTTAATTTAAATAAACGTCTGTTAAGTCACTATCTATCGCCGAATGATGCAACACAATGGTGATTGAGCCTATGGCCCACTGATGAATACGGTGGCCCTGAGAGCTCAACGCACAGCAACTTAAGAAAACACATGCAAATACACAAGCAAATTAAGAAAACATCTTCATCAGTGTGACAACACATGCGCAGCATTTAGATAACGCGCTGCAAATACAAAAACGCTGCAAATACAAAAATGCTGCAAATACAAAAATGCGATGTTCACATGTATCTTGTGGAGATTCCCTCCCCTTACAGTGCTGCCGGGATGAAAGTGTACAGAAGTACAGACAGTTATATGTATTTTCGATCTGAATGGGTCAATAATGCTGCCGTTTGGGAGGTGAAGGACAAGTCGTCCCAGCCGCTCTCCCCGACTCCTCCTCACGGGGGCTTCAGCGGCAGCTCCCGCTCCTGTTGCCCGGCCTGGGTGGCTCGTCTGCCGGCGTGAGGACGGCCAGCGGTCAGCGCGTGGATCTCTGGATCACACGTGTTTTCAGCCACTGCGCTCCATCAGAGTAGTTAACGTTTTGGATCCGATTTGGATTGTGATGTTAAAGATAAGATAATAATGTTAAACGGAACATGATGCTGTGATTGTCACACCAAGCACAGACACATGGACTTTTAAAAGGGAGCCGTTGTTTGAATAAAGGAGACATTGCGATTAAATAGGTGTTTTTAATGTTTAAATATTTTGAATAAAATGTTCACACTCTTTTATAAATCACCTCATAACCTGGCGATCGGATTCAGGGTCCCTGTAATCAGCGTTGTAGGGCAGTAACGTTAGTGACAGGGCAGTAATGGTTAACAACATAAATCTAATCAAAGCTCGGGCGGGATTCTATAGAATCACAACCCAGGCTTGTCTCCTCGTCGGTTAGTGCATCTGATTGAACAACTATCTGGCATTTTGACTAAACCTGGTAAAACTAACTGGCGGGCAGCGGAAGAAAGCCTTGTTTTGCCCTCCAGGTGGGCGTTCCTATAAGGGTGTGATGTCACATGAAAACTATGAATTGTGCCCCGGAAACAGTTTCCACAGTTAACAGGAGAAAAAAAGATGTAAATGTACAATAGCCATTCTGTTCCACACTCCGATCAAGAAGGTGGCGGTAATGCATTTGAAAGCCGTTTGCCATATATAAATACTACATTAATTTTAAATAGATATATTTGTAGCCAAAGGTCTCAACTTGCAATCATGTGAAGGAACAGGTTTTTGGTAGAACATTTTTTTCAGAAAATTGACATTTATGCACTTTGATTTGACACACTAATTAGTGTCAACTCCGTGAAGACACGCTAAAAAGCATTTTATTTTAATTTGATCAATCAATCCAACAAAAATGTAAAGGCCTCAAGTATCTAATAATGGTATTCAGTAATAAAGGTAATTAAAATGCATTATATACATTTTTGTTCTGATTTCACACTATTCTGAAATATCCCATTTCTAAATTCCTTATTTTCTACCTTCATTTTTAATATTAAGCATATCAAACCGATGTCTTAAACAAAAAAGACATCATTGCACGTACTGTAGTTCCGCTGGTATTTTAACACATACGCACAATAAATTGAACACAGAATAATATATTTTTTTGAAAATTAACAAAAGCATCATCTGACAGTGTTGACAAACCGCTGACAGTGTTATTAAGCAACTGACGGTGTTGACAAACAACTGATGGAGATGAAAACTGATTAATATACTAGCATTTTTTCAGCATTTAAAGATATTTAATTATAATTCTATTCTTATTACTTAGGTTACAGAATCCTAACTCTGAGGCCATTCAGCCAGGTGAGCAGGAGAGAGTTGACTCAACTCCCCAGCCACTCTGACATACAGCAGCTGAATCGTGATCCTAGGGTGAAGATATCTGCACACTCAGATGAATATAATTTAAATTGGTAATTCATGGGATGCTTTGATGTACTGACCATTCTTTACCTTATTTATGTTAAGTGTGGATGATATTAAAAAGAATAAAAAAGATAGAACAACATCTTTGCTGTGTAGAACCAGAATCATTTAATTCATTTCACGTGTTGAAGTGGATCCCATTTTCCGTTTCTTCTTGAACACAGTCCCACTGCTTCCATTCATCATGGATTACACCTTGCTCTGGGGGTGAGAACCGCGTGTTTGTTTAAGCACTGTAAGCAGGTGTGAAGAAGGCAGGTCTCACTTGCTGGACTAACTAACTCAAAGCTGTCCTTTAGTTTGGTCGACTTCACAACACCCGATGACCGTAGAACCTGAAGCATTAAGCATGCATTTTCCGAAGTGAAGGAGGCGATACTTCTTTAGAATCTTGCTTGATCATGTCAGTGGTCGACCAGCTGACTTGTCAGTTGCTCATCTCTGTGACACAGTTTTGTCCATTTTCAGTTCTCAGCAGAGGAGAGAAGGGCTTTCTCAATTTTAGGAAAGGTTTTGATTTAATATGCTGCTTTTGAGGAACAGACTACATAAATCTGCTAATCCATAAAAGATACAGTAATGATAGATCTTTGATCTTATTCAATAGCCAATGAAACAGGAAATTTGAATGTGCATTTATGTAGCAAGTAATTTGATCATGGCTTGTAATGAAAGAAAATGCATGTTGAAAGGCCAATTCTGACCCCCACAGACTTCTTCCTTTCTTCTCTTCTCTTCCCCAGAACTCTCATCTCCAGATCTCTGTTGTCTTAGACATTTTTGCCTAGTCCCAGGCGAGTGGGTGGCTGCCCCGACTTCCTTCTGTGCTCTACGACCCTTCTATGTTACGGCACCTAAGGTACCTGGCAGAAAGATGGAAAATGCATGCATGCATGGGGTTCAGCTGGATCCCTAAGCCACACTGGATGTGCTGAAGGCCGGAGGCCGAAGAAATCTTCTGAGAGAAACTTGCTCTAGTGAGACTAGTCAACGCCTGCGTGACATAACTGACAAAGGTTAGAAAAGTCAGAACTTTGACAAACTCTGGAAAACTCTGCCACCACGTCTCAAGCACACCCAACTGGGGGTGTGTTAAGATGTTATCGCCCTGCTACCCACTGAGAGAGGCCGCTGACTTAAGCCGAAGTCGCCAAGTGTGATGGAGAACACACCCAAAAATTTTGGACGGAACACCTCCAAGAAGGCCTGAGAGCTGGCCTGCTTCTCCTTCCCCTCCAGAGCAACTTCACCCCTGGCCATCTGAATCACCAGGTGAAACTTTACTTTTCCTGTGGGGTAGGAAACTTTACTTTTCCTACTGGGGTTGATGCTCTGGATTACTAAAAGAATTTTAGCGTTAGGTTAGAAGTAACTCCCTTCAATATAATCATGACATGGAATAGCAAGTATTTTACTTGTGCTTCCCAACAACCTCTCAGCTGCTGAATGGTGCTTTAGGGTGATTTCACTGGTAAATGCTAAAGTTTTGTGGTGTGGTGGTGGTCTCCTGTATTTCCACAAATTAATACATCTTGCTAAGATATCATCTGAATGCGTCATCTGGTATAAAATGGTCCTCATGCATTAATTCACTGTTCATCGCTGTGTTCATTGCATGTATTTCTAGTTGCATTTATTCATTCGTTTGTATGTCCGGTAGTTGTGTGTGTAGTTAGCTGTTAAATAAACCTTTAATTTATGAGGAACTTGATCATGTGGTTTTGTGTGTATGAATTATACAGTCACTGTACATGAGTTAAGAACTCTGTAGCAAGCCAGTCTCTCAATTTTTCAAGTTAAATTCTGTTATTTAGTATAAATACTGATTATTTTGGATAGCCAAAGTTGAGTTCAATCACTCTACTTCAATTTTGTACCAATTATTAATCATCATAATTTAATATCCCTCAAGCCATTATTGATACATATAAATATATATCATAATATCATAAAAAAACATTAATATATTTGATTCTATTCAGTTACCATTGGCTACATTTATATATTGTGACAACATTTTGTGTCTGCAGTCAATATATTTACATATATTATTTATATTGTTGATGTGTGGACCTCCTTCGCAGGTATTCACATCCCAACAGCACAAACACTTGGAAGGTGTTGGTATATATTAATACTTTTTTTTTTTTTTTTTT
>NTHP01000046.1:379602-542408 GCA_003416845.1 Oplegnathus fasciatus | reverse complement strand
TTTTTTAGATGCAAGTCACACTCCTGTTCAGTTCACACAGCCTGCTATACATTTCTCAAAATTGTGAACACTGTACCACAGATATCAAAAACGTTAGGTGTTAACTAGTTTACAACTAGCTCAACTACCTTATTTGCAGTAGAAGCTCAATGTTTCTATGGTGAGTAATTTCAAGTGCTCTGATGCAAATTTATCAGCACAGTGATGCAGGTTATTCACTATTTAACACAGGCGATCACTAAACCAAATTATTTTTACTTTGTTGGTCTGGAATCTGATTTATCAACATTAAAATCTTTTTATCCAGCAATGTAATATTATGTATATTCTATTAATATATAATAATATAATTTAGATTAATAAGCTTGTTACACAATAATAAGTCCATGTCATTGAAAAACTGGACTGTGTTTACCAAATTCTAACCAAATGAGTCTCAACTGTGACTCATATCATAATGTTATAAACATAAAACAAATACAAACTGTTAACCAAATGAGTCCCAACTGTTATATCATATTTTTAACACAAATACAGATACTGTCAATCAACATTTTAATCAAATTAATTACATGATATGCTGATTAATCGCAATTAATCGCATATATCAATATTTGTTTGGAAAAGCCCCCAAATTAAGATATTTCAACTCAGACATGACATTGTGGCACGAGTAAAGCATTGAATAGAAATATCAAAAGAAATCAATTGTTGTATTTCCAATCATTTTTCCCAATACATGTCTTTCTATCACTAAACATAAGCCTATCACTTAGCCTAAAATGTGGCCAACATTTTTTTTTTATTATTTAACATAAGCTTATCACTTAAGTAGTAATGTGTCCATAATAGTCTTTTTTTTTTTTTTTTACTATTAAACATATTACATGCACAACTAACGCACTGACCAGTTGGAATTATGCGACGCACGGTGTCAGAGGGGTGCGTTCATAAATTCACTCCAGTGGTGTCAGTGGCACCCTGAGTGCTCTCTCGTCGAGTGCTGCTCTCAGAGGCTCAGAGCCACACCGACCGCGTCAGCTGAAGGGCCGGTTTGTCAGAGTGTCTGATGGCTGACAGTGAGGCAAAATGCGATGGTTGGGTTATTTGGCAATATAGACAGTGTTATTCAGCACGCAGCAACTTACAGTAACATTGGTACATCAATTAACATAAACATTAATTATATGCGTTGATTTGCGGGGTTTTTTATCTGTTATTTTTATAGTAATTAATTGAAATTAACATGGTAATTTGACAGCCCTAGTAAATACATGTATAATTGCATTGGCATCTCATAGACATGTGCCGCGGATGGCACCCTTGGTGTTGCGCTCTCTGGTACTTTGTTTTTATTTGTTCAGTTTTCTGCTCACTCTGATTTCTGATTGCATTCACCAAGGAGGAACTTTTGAACATCTGACACTTCACTTTTACAACTTTTACACTGCTTTTCACTCAACCGGAAAGTTTTACAGAGCTTTTAGTTGGGATTTGCAATAGACGCCGGCGGAGGAAATAAGCTGGAGGGCTGGTTAAACTGTGATAGCAGGAACTTTGAACTGTGCTCCCGTCAATACATCTGCCGAATGTCTGCTCTGTGGCAAACAAAATGGATGTTGCTTCTTAACAGAGCAAACAGACTTTTCCAGATCTGCTGCCCTGTGCTTCACCGAAACAGACTTGGTGAGCCCATCCTGGATAGTACACTTCATCTGCCGAGCGGATGGAGGAGCTACTGGGGAAAATGAGGGGAGCTGGAATCTCTCCTTATAAATGAAGATTGGTGTGCAGATGTCAGTGTTAATGAAAATGGTCTCTAAGTGAGTTTTTCTTGACTGTAAACCATTTTCTTCACCGTGTAAGTTTTCCTCCCATCTCACAGCAGGCCTGTGTCAGTGAGGCATTATAACACCTGGCTGACCAGATAACTTCCCTGGAGAATCCAGCTCCATCCTCAATCCAACATCCACACTCCCTGCTCAAATCAGTGGACCACAGCTACACCATATTTAAAGGATGCCTATTGCTCTGTAGCAATAATGCTTAAAGGATATTAAGATATGTAATGATAACTAATAATTGGTACAAAAGATGAAGTGGAGTGATTAAACTCAACTTCGGCTAACTAATCAATATTTATACTAAATAACAGAATTTAACTTAAATTCACCTCGGGACACCACCCTTGAACAAGGGAAAACAATTTATATATTAATTTACTCATGTACAGTGGCCATAATACTTCATACATACAAACCACACGATCAACTTCTTTATAAATAAAATATTTATTAAACTACTAACTACACACATACACACACCTAACAACTACTAAACATACACACGAGTGACTAAATGCAACCAGGAATAAATGCAACGAATACAGCTATGAACAATTAATTAAGGAGGACGACATATACCAGATAAGACAGTGAGATGATATCTTAGCAAGATATATATTAACTGGTGGAAACACAGGAGCTCACTAAGTGGATAAAACTTTAACACTAACCAGTGAAATATCCTTAATGCACGTTCAGCAGCTGAGAGGTGATTGGGAAGCAGGGCCTGTTTCGTGACCCAGAGGTTATGGGAAACAGAATTTTTAGGAGAAGTTCATCAGTTCCTCTTTGAAAGATGTAAAATTGTTCATCATCATCATCCTCGTCACTCTACACCTTTGTCCCTGTTCAGCTCTGTGACTCTCGGATCACTGTCTGGTTAATCTTCTCCCGACTTACAGGCAGAACCTAAAATCTGCTAAGCCCATGGTCAAGACTGTGAGGAGATGGACCAATGAGGCAAAACTGTTATGGTGGATAGCAGAGTAGACCCAAATGCAGACAGCACGGAGGCAGAGTAGATGCCAATAAAAGGTATTTATTGCAGCTTACTGGCAGGTAGACAGACAGGTAGGCAGAACAGGCAGGATCAGGAACATGGGAAACACGTAGGAACAGAGTCCATGGAAACACGAGGACAAAACAAGTGGCTGTAACGCAGGAAACACAGGGATGTAAAGCAGACGAACTGACAAAGAACAAAGGAAGAGGACTGGTATATATAGTGAAGGGCTGATGGGAGAGTGGAGACAGGTGAGGAGACAACATAGGGGTGGGGCAGGTAATCAAACAAGCGGGAAACACACAAGGGCAGGAAGTGAAGTGTCTGACATGAGGAGAGGTAAGAATACAAAATAAAACAGGAAATGTGCATGACTAAACTGAAAACAGACAAAGACAAGACTAGTGTGGGGAATGAGACATAACAGGCAACACAGAACACAACAAGAAAGAGACAAACGGGATCACAAAGAACACTGGGAGGGGGAAACCCTAAGAAACACTAGGGTACGGCCACGGACCATGACAAAAAGTGGAATTACAGGCCTGCTTTGACTGCATTGATTGGAATGTTTTTGAGGCTGCAGCCACAGACCTAGATGAACTCACTGACACTGTTACATCTTATATCAGCTTTTGTGAGGACGTGTGTGTGTCGACTAAAACTTTCTGCACATAAAACAACAGCAATCCCTGGTTTACAACTAAACTCAGCCAGCTTCATCAGGCCAAGGTGGAAGCCTACAGAAGTGAGGACAGACTCCTGTACAACCAGGCCAGAAACACGCTGTAAAAGGAGATCAGACTAAACACTCTTATCCTGAATTAGTTGACTTTACTAGAAAATTGTGCGGAAACACGTCGCCTTAAACCATTTCAGTTTTTACACAAGGTGAAACTAAACAGATTAAGTTGTATTAACATAGAACTTTAATTGGATGCAGTAGACATAATAAACTTTACATTAATAGTCTTTACTCAAAAGCATTAGTTCACATGAATTATTTCTTTTCTGGAGTCTAAGGTGTGTAAAAAATATTTTAAGTTAAACATACATAAACATATATAACAAATAACAAATATAACATATTTATCGCAACTTAAAATAATTTGTTAATACAATTAATGTCTTTTCTTCTTATATAATTAATTATACTATTTTGATTTTGAGATTGTATACATTGTTTCAACAAAATTGTATGGAAGGGAAGAAATTAAACAGTACATTTAAATGTTTCCATGTATTTTATTGTCGACAAAACATTGCAAGGTAACACTTGAAATGTTTTATTGCAGCAATAAAAAAAACCTTGTCAACCAAAAGACAAGTAAAAACAGGCATTAAAACTGCTTGGTAACAATTCCAACTTGTTTGGAGAAGAAATATGAAAGCACAGCATTTAACAATATCTGATCTATCCTTGTGAACGACTGGACACATACAGACATGCATTAAAACTGGATACAAGCCTCTAAAACTTCAGCTTGACTGGAGAGGGACAGGTGAACTGTGCTAACTATATCAAAGCAACTGAGCACCAATATGCAGTCCTGAGCATACACTTCTACATTTCGTATTGTAGAACACAAGTGGCTGGACATTCCTGTTCTCCATTAAACTTAAATCAGTTCTTGCATAATACAAAACAACAAGCACCTGTTCAACGTTTCCTTTGTATCATTGGTGACAAAGTGAAATGAAACCACATGAGGCCTTTGTGTTGTATTTTATCAAACTTGCAAAGGTTTGGAGGGGCTATTGGGGTCAAAGAGGGGACAATAACAATATGGTGAATACAGAGGCACGAGGTTGTAGTGAACAATTAATGCTGCAAAAACAATAATCTTCCCTGCTTCAGTGTAGACCAGTGGAATGGTGACATGTTATCATGGCTATGCAGCCAGGCAGCACCAGAGGGCAGAGTGATGATGTCACTCAAATTAAATGGGCAATGTTTATTTTTTTTTGTCTTGGTCTTGACTCAATCTCCAAACTGCATGGACTCAGACTTCACTTTAGTGGTCGTGACTGCAGCTTTAAAAAAGCTACTAGTAATGGTAGTAGTATTACCCTCACTTCATCCAGTATTATTTTCAGCCTATGATTACCATTGGCAATTTGGCGCCACCCAGAAATATCTACTGTACTACATTTGGGTGCCAGTCTCACTTAAACCTGGAGTACTTCAACAACATCGTCTGAATGGATTGCACCATTATTAGAATAACAGGACAACAAACACAATAATGTTACTGTGTTGACATGATGTGCAGGCACACATACACACAGTGGAGTGATCCTGAGCAGCTGTAGCTGTGCCCCATGGTATGCAAGAATGAATGAAAAGCTTTCTTCCCAGCCTCCTCTGCTCCTGACAACCAGGAAGCATCCAATCCACACACAGCCCCTCCCATCAGCCTTGCTGCTGGCTGATAGCAAAATCTGGCATCTGTGTGGAACTATGAATGGACTGGGAAGAATCAGAGAGGCAGGCTTGGGGGTTTACTGTCTCCCTGTGTTTGAGAAGTTTACAGTGTTTTACAGTGAGAACCAGGGAAACCAAATAAACTCAGTCCACCTACCTTTAGAGTTTATCATTTTCTATGCTGACATTATTCATCTCACCAGCATCAGCTTGGATAAACATGACATTGTTATGGCTTTAATGCATATTTATAATGTGAATTCACGCTACACATACCAGCTTAAAGACACGGATGGATAATTAACTCCTATCTTTATGATAAAAATGTATCTCAATGGCAAACATTCTTACCCAAACATTGCATGAACAAAATATTGTCACTGTCCAAAGAAAATCACGTATCTCCAAAATTGGTGATTTGGAATTTTTCAGATAAACTGAAAGATTACGGTAAGTGTCCCTTTATAGACTGAGACCATTCTTCTTTAACTAGATATTCAGTACCATTTAAAAATGACTGTGATAATGCTTTTATTTATTTAGATTATCCATAGCTGAAAGTAGACCTGTTTCAAATCTGATTTGAAAATGCTGACAATGTTGTTCAATGAGTTGATTTAATAATTATAATAAAAAGTCAAAACCAACACCAAACATAGACATTTCTTAGCAAAAATGAATATAGTTGCATTTTCTCGTTAGGGATCAGAAAGCTTTTGGTTCCGATTTGTTTCATCTTGTGAATGAACAGGAGTGCAATGTGTTTCATATGGTTTGAATGAAATGGTGCTATCTGTGAACAGAGAAGTGGAGTTGCTCTGCAGTGCTGTGTGTTGCTGCTCAGACGCTGACAGAAAGGCAGATAGCTGAGTGCTGAAGCTCCATCCATCAAGCAGATCAGGTCATCAATCTGCAGCTGACACTGCTCGCTTTAATATGGATGAGCTGCTTCCCTCTGCTTTGAAACTTGTAGAGACGCTCATCCCTCGTTGTGATTAACACACTCTGAGATTACACTTCTTGTTCAGACTCATTCTGTTGATCATCCTGAACTTGATTTTTAAAACGAAAATGCCTTTAACTGTCATGACAATAATAAATCAAAATCAACGATATGCTCCCTTTTTGCCATCCAACAGTCTACATTACCAGCCTTTTTTTGTCTCTCAACCTGTATTGTCAGTCAAACAATGTGCGATGTTTTGGTTCATACCATACATTCTCAAATAGAGGTCTTTAGTTACCTCAACTGCAGAGAGAACTAGGCCTTTGTTTAAAAAGAGGCCAACATTAAAGACAGGCCTTTATTCCTAATTTCCCATGTTTACCCTGATATTTTATCATAATTTTGTAACAAACCTCCTTGTTTAATGACCTGTTTTATTTTGTTATTGATGCTGTTAGTGAAACTCAACAGTTCATGCATGTTGAACTGTTGTCTTCATCAGTTCTGCATAATTTACATTTTCACAGCACTAATTCCATCGGGGTCAATTTGTATGGTAGAGTGGGTTAATTAATTGTAGGGTTAGTTGTTCAATCCCCAGCTTTTTAATGTGAAGCATTTGCTTGAAGTGTTGTGTTTCACTGACAATTGATTAACACAGAATGAAATAACAGTATAGTAGAATTGACTGGAAATAATAATTGATTGAAAGCAGTATTCCTGTTAAAAGTTCACTATGTGATTGCTCTGAAGATGGTAACCAGTTATCTTCACCAGCACCAGCATATAGACTCCACTGGGAGGAACACACCAGCATTGCCCTTGTGCCTCTTGTCGCAAAAATTTGGTGAAAGCAAATAGCCCAATAGCCTCAAACCCACCAAATTGTCATACCTTTTTTTTGTACTTCCAACATATGTGTGTATGAAATAATAATTGTTTTTAAGTCTGCTGTTCAGTATGATTATATTCCGTTAAAATAATACAAACACATATGTAGCTTTATCACAAAGGCCTGAAACATTATTGGGTTTACCCAGTGATGCTAGGATATGACAGCAAGAAAGGAAAATAAATTGTTCTGTTGTAAAATGCATCCCGGTCTTCGTTTTATTGGTGTAAGTTCAGGTAAACCTAAAACCACCATTAATAAAATGAAAAATTCCAGTCTTTTGCATAGTGTACATTAAACAGAAAAAGTCTTCACCTACATGAGCAGATAGAAGCTTTTACAAGGCATTTATCTCCGAGGTATGATGCAATTCAAAGAAAAAACTCTCAGCCTTTCAACACAGCAACAGCTCATCTGTCAATTTCAGCATATTCTAATCGGAGGAGATGGTGATGATTCATGAAAATCATGAAAAATAGCAGAAATTATCACAAGCCATTATCCCAACCTCCCAATATGGCAACAATGATGTAGTCACTGACTCTGCTGTTCATCTGACATGTACACAAATAATACCTTTTCTTTTTTTTAGGGAGGGGGTTGGTTTGGGTACATTTTGATAGTCCAACATGTTTAAAAGCCTATGATGGCCACTAGTGTAAATTAAGACTGTTGTTCACATTAAGTAAGTTTAACTCCATATATCAGGTTTGTCATGTTATAACAATATGCTCAAATTCATGTTTAATTACAACATCATTTGTTTTTGCTGACTTAAACTCTCTGTAGAGGCTCTGGGCCAGCCATCAATTACAGTAAAGGTCAACAGAAACTTTGCCAGAACAAGACACAGACCCATGGGCTTTAGAAAGGAATGGAAATGTCCTCACTTAATATTCAACCTTCCTGTGCTGCTCGATGATGGATGACAACTGTCACAAGGTACAGTAGCTATACTCTCTCAGCACTGACTATTGACACAATGCCTCTCTCTCTACCTATCTCCTCCAGCCAGTCATTAGCTGCAGCCAGGGAGAGTAATGATTGCAGACCCCCCAGACTGGTAAGGTTAATGACCTCCAGAAATCACTGAATCAACCCTTCCACTGTTGGCAATCTGGCTAGACGCATTTCATTAATACTCCCTCTACCATGGGCTGTATGGATTAGATTCATGTGTACTATTTTATTTCAGTGGTAATCTTACTTGCAAATGGGTTAGCATGACTCAAGGGTTCAAGGGTTCATTTTTTTATCATTATAACACAAGGTTGTATGATGAAATTCACGTTGTAATCCCTACTCACACAAAAAAAATTAATTATTGGTGGAGTGCGGAGGATGAATTTAGAAGTATCACAGCCTGTGGAAAGAAGCTGCTCTAGAGTCTGGTGGTACGGCAGCGGATACTTCTGTATCATTTGCCAGATGGCAGCGGGCTGAACAGGCTGTGGCTGGGGTGGGTATTGTCTTTTAGTATCCTTCCAACTCTACGCAGGCACCTCACCTCACCGATATCACTAATGCTCGGTAGATGGGTACCAATGATGTTCTGGGTGGTTTTAATCACCCACTGCAGAGCCCTCCGGTCCTGGGCCGTGCACAAACCATGCCAATTTGTAACATTTCCAGTCAGGATGCTTTCTATTGTTCTCTATAAAAGTTGACGAGAACATGGCATGGGAATTTTGCTTTATTAAGTTTCCTTAAGAAATACAGCCATTTCTGAGCTTTCTTTACCAGAGTGGAGATCTGAGATGACCATGACAGGTTCTTTGTGATCTGATTCCTGAAGGAACCTGAACCTGCTTCACCTCAGCTCCATTGATGTAGACAGGGGTGTGTGTCTTCGCCTCCCTTTTTCTAAAATCAATGATCAGCTCCTTGGTTTTTCTGACGCTGAGCAGGAGGTTCTTCTCTGTGCACCACTCCGCAAGATTGTTGTCAATTATCGAGGAGTACAATGAAGACAAAGACAATTAAACAGGGCTGGTGTTCAATTGCCCTGTTTGGTCAAAGCCTGCAGGGATGTGTTATCAGTCAGTGGAAATGTAAGACAGACAGTGGAGGCATTGCTGAGCAGATTCAGCAGGAAGTGACTGAGGCAGGCCTGCTGCAGCACACAAGCCAACAGTGCTGAACAGAGCTGGTGGGAAAGACTGTTAAAGCCTCAGTATGCTTCAGTGTTAACTTTGACATCTTACTTTAAAACTAAAACTTACCTTAAAACTTACTAAAACTAAAACAATTTAGTCTAGATTGTGAAATTTCTGACTCATTTTTGCATGCATTTTTAATTTTCATAAGCAGTTACCATGGTTGCAGGTGTCACATTAATCCGAGAACTGGTTACGTTAGCCAACAGTGGCAGACACATAATGTCACTGACATGTTCGTGATCATTAGTGCAAGAGGTCATGCAGGTTCCACAGATGCATGTAGGTTGTTGAATAAGAAATTGCATGAAAACAATAATTAGATGAATTGCTCATTCATTCATCTTTTACATTATACAGTAGTTTTTGTTGTAATAATTTGTCATGTTTTGTGACTTTTTTTTTGTTTTTATTAAATAGGTCAAAGTTAAATCAGGACGTGGGTCTGTCAACTATGGTTGATGTTTACAATTGACAGTTGTAGTCATTTTACTGTTTGTATTAATTTTCTCTTACATATAAGTTTGGCTAAGCTGGGGGTTTGTTTCCAACCTGTCTAATCATCTGACTGCTTTTGTTTCTTAGTGATGTGACTGTGTTCCCACATCTCACCTGTTAATTTAGTGAGTACAATTAATACTGATAGAAATGATGGACAAAAGTTATAATAAACCACAGTTATCCTCTAATGAACTGAATCATGTCTAAGCTAACACCTGCACCTTCTCAAGTTCATTATTCATGTAGCCCTTTATCACACACAAAGACCAATTCAACAAAATCTTAAAAATATTTTAATCTCATATTACGGAGAGTAAATCTTGTAGGCTTATATTATCTGTAAGAAAGAGAGAAAAGAGAAAAAGAAACACATGATCCGCCGGCCACCAGTGAGAGTACTGTGGAAGGGAACACTTCTCATGTACAACCTGTGGCCTGCTCCCTACAGTTGACCCAGCACTACTTGTCACATTCTATAATGTCTGATCAATTACCCCTGCTACAGTCCCTGACGGGAGGCTGGTGGTAGTTGAGAGTGAAACCTAGTGGGTGTATATGTGCACCTGTACTCATAAGCAGCACATGCCACATCTGGCTGCCTGTTTCCCCTGGGTGCGCGCTGTTGTCCTGTTGTCGCACACTTGGCTCCCTCCCCCCTCGTGTATACTGCCTTGGCTGTCAGGGCGGCTGCTCCCCAAATCCAGTCACAAAGTGTGTTATTGAAGCAGAGCAGTCCCTGCAGGAGCAATTACTATTACTATTTTCTGATCTGTGTATATCTTTTTTTTTTATTCTGGCCATGATTATCTTAGGATAACTACCCAGTTTTTCAATTCCATGCAGGAAACATAAAAAATCTCTATGTATCTACTTATTTACAAGTCCAATCAGACGCTAATGTACACACATATAATGAAAAGTAATAAAATGTGATGAATATAGAATATATAGTATAGTATAGTAAGCCCTCTATGTCCAAGTAATTGACAGCATTACTCGCCTACATACAGATCATCCGTTGTGGTCTGGCGCTTTAAACCATCACACCCAGAGGGAAACACTGACCAGAAATGAGCTGTAGCCTGAGAGATTATCTACAAAAGGATCAGTACACAACATGCCACACACTCACGCTACAAAATGTTTTGGAGTTTCATCTGGATCAATAACAGTTACTGGATTATAGGCATATTTGCCTTGTGCGCCCTTTGGCACTTTATCTTTATCTTTAAATTTCACTGTGTCGGCAGATACCTTACTTTTGCTCTGTGATTTGGTCACTCATGTCTCCTACAGAAATCAACTCTTTAAGAAGTCAAGCCAGAAACCATGTAACTCTTTCCTTGGTGCTCCAAGTGTTGGGTGTTCCCTGTCCGAAATAAAGAAAAATAAATGTGTTCATCTGCACACCTAGATAGGAAAGAGTTACATGGTTTCTGGCTTGACTTGGAGCACCAAGTGTTGGGTGCATATTCACCAGATGTGCAACTCAACACTTGGTCGGGTACGCATATTCATACTTTTTTATTCACACGTTTTTAAATCAGCTGGCCCGGATACTCCACCCCATACACATATTTTTCTTTATTTCAGACAGGGATCATGCAACACTTCCGTTGTGCATAATTCACAAACTCTCTTTTTTAACCAGGGGTCTGTTCCAGAAAGCAGGTTTAGTGAAAACTCTGAGTTTGTTAACCCTGAGATGAGGGAAACTCTGGGTTTTCCATTCCAGAAAGAGAGGTAAGTTAAACTCAGGGTCAGTTACCATGGTAACTGACTCTGTGAACCAAACCTGCTTGCTGGCAGGTTTTCTTTAACAAACCCTGAGTTTCTCTCTGTCTCCTCCCTCCTGCTGAGCCTGAAGCAGCTGTCGGACACAGGCTGTCGTTTCCTCATTTTACCCGATGGATGTTGAAGCTGAATTAATTCACAGCCTCACGTCTGGAGAGGATTTTAAGACCCCGATTGGGTGTGCTACCTAATCAAACATTACCGTTTTCCGTCACTCTCATTTATCTGAACAACAGTCCCCGGTCTCACATCTCTAATATTACACACCGCGGACGTGCTCTCAGATCAGAGTAACTTCTTTGCGTTGCTCTTCTGCCAACGGGAGTTTCCTTTAGGCTTATAGCCTAACATTAACATAACGCATACAAATATCTGGACAGCAACTGTTTGTAGAAGAAGAGTGTCCCTGACACTTAAGCGCCTACTGTAGTGTTCCCTGGAAACAAACCTTTGAGGATCATAAATAAATAAAAAGAGAAATTCCACATATTGCAGGTGTTTGTCCGTGTGCCTGTATCTCTGTGTAGGCCTACTCTATGTTTTACCTGCTGCAAGAAGTTTCCCCTCGGGCACAAAAAGTTAAAGTGGAAGTTGAGATTGATGTAGAAATCATTCAGTTGAAGTTAATGATGATACTTTCAATTATATTCTGTTAATGACATTCTACTGCGACCTCAGACTGGGATCAGTAATTAGTTTTTATTTTGCACTGATGATATTTATCATATTTGTTTAATATGCCAAATATGATTCCAACCAAAGTGAGGTAACTGTGTTTTTATATTCCATTTTCAGCTGCTTCAGTGCGCTTTGTGCCCATGATTACGCCACCACATTCACCTGTAATATTGTGTGGTTAAATGATAAATGAATAGACTAGTCTACTAAACATACACATTGACTCGGGCAGGAATTCTCTCTCCTTTTCCGCTGCGTTGCTTTTTTTTTCTGAACATGTGTTCATACTCATCATCAGCACAGATCAGAACTTTTAACTCTAGTGGGGTGACGTAGGACCACCTTTTTTTCTCATCGGTTGCCATGGTGAATCGTAGTATCGGAGCTCCACTGATGATGGCTTTTTATAGTCGTCATGCACGCGCTTAACTCAGAGTGAACATACTCAGAGTTGCTTGAACCAACTCCGATCAGCTGTTCTGGAACTGAAAACTCAGTTTCACATCTCAGGGTTGATCAACTCAGAGCTCAGGCTTAGACTCAGAGTTTGTTGAACCTGCTTTCAGGAACAGACCCCTGATATGCTACACAACATCTGGCCCGGCTACTCCACCCAATACCCGTATTTATAAACTGAGAGTAAAATACAGATTATACTACAGAATCCTGGAGAGAGGCAGTCACATAAATAACAATCTTAAAGTGACTTACCTCAGTCCAGGATCCCACTTCTGACCCTAAGTCGTGGTGAATGTTGAATGAACGATTGAATGTTCAATGTTCGTATCCTGTAGTCTGTCTATGTAGACGAGCACTCAGAGAACAAAGTGACACAACGCAGGGTTCAGTCACAAAGTTCTGAAGTTCAATGAACACACACCAGTATATATTATGCTCGAGCTGGTAGATTACATGAGAGAATATACACCGTAGACAAAAAAGAGATGAGTTGAAATAAAAAAAATCTTTTTCTACGTACACAATAGGTACATTTCTCTCAAATTTTGTTCACAAATTTGTTTAAATATTGTTAATTTCTTTGTGAGCACTTCTCCTTTTCCAACTGCACATTTTAGAGTGACCTTTTATTGTGACCAGCCCTAGGCACATCTGTGTACTAATCATACTATTTAATCAGCATCCTGATATGCCACACATTTCAGGTGGATGGATTGTCTTGGCAAAGGAGCTGTGCACAGTAGCAGTAGCTCCGAACATCGAACTGAAAAAAGCATAAAACCAAAACTGCGAAATTTCAAAAACTAAGTTCAATATTTTAAAAAGTTTTAATAGGATTCAAAAGTTGAATGATACCCAGAATGTATGTAGGAAGAGTTGGAAAGGTGGGAAAGGGATGAAGGATGCAAAACAAAGTGTAAGCTGGGAGCTAAACTGCATTGCTGGCTTTAGTTTGCATGAAGAAGTAGCTAAAGGACTACGATGACTTGGAACCGTGGGAAAGGGTCCACTTAGTATGAATAGGACTGAAAGGTGATATTGACAACATTCAGCCCCCTCCCCCTTTCCATTGCATTCACATCACAACACCGCTGTTGCTTGAAGCACATGCCGCCTCAAGTGGTTGCCAGTTCATTGCACAACCTGCATTTCATGGTCAAGTGGAGTGATCAACAACTTCTGTCGGCCCCATGTACTTAAGCTACGTTTTTCCCCGCACCTCACACCCTGCGTGCTTTTACTGGCTGGGGACTACACACCACTGCCCAAAGGTTTATGCCCAGAAATGTCCTGAACACAACAAAATAAGAAAATACAGGTAGAGGTCTCTGCAGATACAGACACCACCACGCACTTCTAGTGGGTCATAAGTGATGATTGAGAGAGATATTATTTTTGTATGAGTCTATACATTGTTTTTTAGGAAAATCCTACTCGTTATGCCTTTAAACATTAGAAATTCAATATCTTGCAATGTCTTTTCTTTCTGTCTTTTTGTATTTATTGCACTAATTTTGAATTTCAGGTCCTCAGGGATAGTGCAAGACCACCAAACACTAAAGTTGGACATTGGCAGCGCTGGCTACAGCATCTACACGTAAACTGGTGAGGTCAGCTCCATACACAGACTTCCATGTTTTGGCACAAATGAATGGAAAGCCTCCTTTCTTGATGCTGTGTGATTTTTGATTTCATGGAGGCAGAGGTGAAAAATTTTACTTTTACTTGAAGTCATAATCTGGAAAATTTTCATTTAGTTAAGTCACTATCGCCAAATGATGCAACACAATGGTGATTGAGCCTATGGCCCACTGATGAAAGCCTGCAGCATTTGCAGTATTACGACCTGGGTGTCGGCAGCGACTTTCCTTGAAAAATCACAAGCGGCGCACAGTTAGGCTTTTAACAAGGCTTTTAACGCAACAGACTCGCTCTTCAACTCATCTGTGTGTGAAGTGGCGTACTGTTTTTTCCTGTTTCTGCTGGCGTTGTGAGTAAACGGTTATTGTGTCCAAACAAACAAAGAAAAGATGGTAATTACAGATGAGGAAACCGAAGCTAAAACTTATGTGAGGTCCAAAAACACACCTGTAATTACCAATTATCACCATAGGTGCCACGAAAGACAACGAAATGAAAATCTTTGAGATTACAACCTTAACTATGTTTTAAATGAAGTAAAGTAGTTCGCTACAGTTGTACATCCATCTACTTCCTGAGTAAAGTATTTATTTATTTTTGCTTTAAATGATCAACAGATATTGTGAGCTAAAAAAAACTGACTTGGACCAGACACCAATCAACCCAACAGGGAAACACAAAGCTGTGGCACACGTGTGTGTGTGCGTGTGTGGTTAGTCAAAAAGGGAGACGTTTTGTAATGTTTAATGGGTTACGTTATGTGTTATGTGAGGCAGTTTGTATTGGTAAAAATTAGGAGGCGATTATATAAGGTTTTTAAGTTTTTTGTTTAACCAGAAACATCTGTTAGATAGCTCTCTTCCAAGCAACCAGACTCCATTAACAAAAACAGTAATTTTACCTTGCAGAACATAGGAGTTGCTGGTCTACTGCAGCCTCATTACACGTCGTAACACACGTTAGTTCGGATCTGAACTACACAAGTACTTTTACTTGAGTACAATTTCAGTCAAGTAACAGTACTTCTGCTTGAGTACAATATTTCAGTACTCTTCACACCTCTGCATGGAGGGTTCCTCCGCCTTTTCAGAGATGGCCCCACGTACTTCAGCCTGTGCTTCGAAAATATCATTGGCCCCCTGAATAGATGACCCTGGCTTTTGGAAAGATATATAAGTGTGTTTTCCAAGGGAATCCTCAGTCACCGACGAATCCACCTATTGACAGTGTGGGTACAAGCATAACATTTCATTAAGTATGTAACCTCATTTAACAGCGCTTCCTTTTGTAATTATGTCGTTGTTTTATCCTGTTTGCTTTCTTCTTTCGATACAGTAATACAAAACTTTGTAGAGAAAGCTTTTTCTGTTGTAATATATTCATTATTTCTCTTTTAATGAAGTTGCACAATATTAATGTGAGGCAACAGAATGTGTTAGAAATACCCTGAAGTTATGGATGGTGAAAAAGGTGCTTTGCAAACATGTGTATAATGAATTGAAAACCCTTACAGAAACTGCATTTTTTAACATTATCAGTCCCTTGGCTGTATCAGTATTGGTGAATAAAAGTGTCAGTTTATTTCCAAAACAAGTGTAAAATAGAATAAGAATAAAGAATAGAAATAAGTAATAAATAATAATGTTAACTATAGTACTGACTTAGGGCAAAGTCTTAGGCAGTGTCCTCCTTTAGGATCGTAGTGGCCGGAGGGTAGAAGCTCTTCCTGAGCCTCTCAGTGCTGGCCTGGTGTATCCGGTATCTTCTTCCCGTCCACAGCAGGAAGAAAAACGAACACACAGAGGCAGTTCGCTGTTCATGATGGCCATGGCGATGCCCTCGAGGATGGAGCGTGGCATGGCCTCTCAGGTCAGGCAGCACTGGTGCCTGATGAGCTCCAGCTGGTAGGTGAAGTTCTTGGCATGCTTGCGAGTCCCGATGAGCTGCACAATGGTGAAGAACCGCCAGTGGATGCCACACTTCTCCCGCTTCTCCAGCACCAGCATGAGGAGGAAGCCGAAGCAGGACCGCATCATCGCCCAGTCCACCGCTCCCAGCAGGTTGATGTCCACAGTCAGGAACACAATGTCCTCCCCTGGATGAATGGTGATTTCCAGTATTCCAGGATTTATTCAAGTTTGGTGAAACAAAGGACATTACAGTCACTGATATCCCGTTGGAAACTGATGCAGGCACGGAAGCCGTCCAGTTTATTGTCAAACGCCTGTACATTGGCTAGCAGGATGCTTGGCAGAGAAGATCGATGTGGCCGGGACCGCAGCCAGTGTTTAATCCCCCCACATCCGCCTCAGGGTTTCCTCCCATGTTGAGGTGGATGTATAGATGGAAGCAGAGATGGTCTTGCTTGTCTATGTGGTCGGGGTCGCAGCTGGTGTTTGTCCCCTCCACCTTTTCCCCGATGTTTACTCCGATGTTTACATTTGAAAACCTCGACCGGCCAGACAGCAGAGTTGGCAGGAGAGAGAAAGTTATGAGTTGTATAGTAAGACGTATAGATGGAAGCAGTCACTGCAAATTGAGATAGCATTGAGAAGAGATAATTGAGAAGAGAGAGATAGATTCCACATCATAGAACAACACTCATGTTTATAAGCCAAATCAGAGTTACTTATAAGCATTGTAGTATTTATAGTGCGAGTATTTTGTAGTGAATCCACTTGGCGGATTTCTGCCTAGTATCGCACACATCCTAACAGTGTTGAGACAACACTTGAGACAAAGTTTAGTATAGATCAAGCTTATGGACTAGTTGGATTTTGCAAGAAGGGAAAACATGGGTCAAAATCTTTAAGGAAATACTTATAAAGATTTGTGGGTAGGGGGGACCATATAGTGTATACTAATTTGTGTGTAAAAGATCAACCACATGTGACACTTGACCACGGCTGCTCAAAATTTGGCCAATCAAACATTCAGTTACATGATTAATGGAATGTGCAAACCTTTCTTAGAAAAACTATTTGAGTCTTCATACTCCTTCAGCAGAGCAGTGTGGGTTTTTTGATATTGGACCACAAAATCATCTAGTCTGGTGAGCCTGCGTTACTGGAACAGAATATGTTTCAGATCCCATTGGCTCTTCTCCATGATGACCTGTGTCTTGTTGTTCTCTTGTTATATTCTGAGAAAGCAATCACACATGCAGATTAATTAATAAGGTAAGTTGGCACTCAAACACAATAAGAACATTCATTTGAAGAAATTCCACATATAGTGAATAAACTTCAATTACTTGTCTTTTAGTGGTTTTCAGGACATCATATCTCTTTTTGTACTCGTATGCTTTTCCAGTGCCACATCGTCCAAGGCCAGCTTTGCATTTAAATAAATTATGCTTTGTTTTTATTTGAAGAAAATACATTGCAGCAAATTTTTACAAATCTCAAGAGACATGTTGCTTAATCAAATATGACTAACCTAGCATTATCCCGGTCCACAATCCAGCGTACTTGTTGACGAGCCACAAGGCCTTTGCAGAAGTGAAGTTTGGGCTCACCATCCTTGTCCAGTGGAGGTTGGAAATCAGTTCCCTACGATGTTTTCCAAAGTTGTTGTTTCCTTTGGTTTAAAAAAGTAAAAGTATGATTAGTGGTGTGTTTTGAAATTTTAAGTCTTCTGGCGCACATCTAGAGACTCCGCCATTACCATTCTGTCCTCCATAATGAAAATTAAATTAAAATAAAAGGGGAAAAAAAGGAAAAATAAAGGAAAAATTCTATGAACTTTCTACTTCAACCTTGACCATGTCATTGTCCCTGACAACAGATCACAGGGTCTACACTAATATACTCCTATAGCACCTACTGTATATTTTGTCGGACCTGTACTTAGCTTCATTGCACTTATTCTGTTCTCTCTCAAACTTGATCGTTGCTTGTGTTGTTTCTCATGTATAAGTCGCTTTGGATAAAAGCATCCAGCAAATGGATGAACGTTAATGTAAATGTCCTGACAAAACCAGAAATTGTAAGGCCTCTGCATTAATGTGGGAATTGGCAGTCTCATCCAACTGAAATCCTTTATTTTGCAGCCATGACTGCAGGTTGTTGAAATGTTTCTCAACATTGGCCCCACTGCATGGACTTGAAAACACAACTGCAGCACTTTGTACCACATCATCTAGGTCTTCCAAAGTACTTGCAGTTGTGAGGAGACCAAAAATGTGCATGGCCAGATGGTAGTGTTTTGGTGCACTTCAGGATGTAAAAAAAGAATTAGGTTCAAGATGTTGCTGTGATGGTGGCGATGTTAAAGGTACAATATGTAACTACCAGTTATTAATAAAACCAGTGGTTGTTAAAGCAGCTCTATGGAACTTTTAATTGTGTCTTGATTTTGGCGGTCCCTGTGGACAAAGGTGGTAGCGTTTCACCTAACGTTTGGTTACATGTTCCCTCTGCTTCACTGCTCGCTGCAAGGAGATTACTTCGCTGAGAGGAGAGCGGGCGGCATCTCTGGAGACGGACCTTCAGTCAGCGGCTGAAGCAACTTGAATACAGCCAGCGCAAACCCCAGCGCCGTTTTGTCTGATTTCGTAGAAAAAAAATGAGCCAAGCCAATGTGCCAAGAGATTAATCTGAAAATGTAGTTTCTGGTGTGATGCACATTTTCGGCATGTTTCATAACCATTGTAAAATATTTGCCATTCAGGACTGTACGAGGAGTAGGCTGATTACCAGGGACAGTGATTAACACTATGGCTGTGCGGTCAGGCACAGTGAGACACCGGAAGAGTCCACTTCAATTGCTGTTTATTTTAGCCATACAGCAGGTGGTCAGGCAGGGAAGGCTGGCACCAATCGATGCTGGTTTTATATATTTTCACTCAGACAAACAATTGTTTCCAGTAGAGGGTCCAGGGTTGTGCTGCAGGTGGTGCAAAAGGGCTCACACCTGAACTCAATCCTATATATATATATGTATAGACTCTGATCAAGCCAGGCTCCTCCTACTTCCTGCTCCTCCTCAGACAGATCATCTCCCAGTCCTGCTCTTCACAACAACCGTCCTTGCTTTCTCAGAGCTTCTTTGTGCTTGTCTGCTTAATAAAACACTGAAGCGTCATCTTCACCTGCTGTAAAAGCATGCTTCCTCGCACAACGCATCGTGAACCAACTCTTCTCTCCACACGACAACATTGATTGCATATAAGTTAAACCTTGCTGCTCATGTCAGACTAGCTAACCAGCGAGATACCACCCACAAAATGGGCAAATTGTGTGAAAAACACACTGAGGACAGGTGGAAATGGAGAAAAGATTTTTGAATTTAAAACCTATGTCATACAAAAGTAAACGCCTCCTGTCTTTCAGAACAGATGTGTAATGTGTTCAATTCTATAACCCTATCGTTGGATGCCTTAAGTCCTAACAAAGTAAATGTAAATTTAAGGTTACATTAAAAACAATCCATGTGAGGGGATCACAAGTGTCTTTCCAAGGTAGCCAGTGGAGCATAACACCAACAGATAGTACTATTGTGTTTTAATTTGAGGTGTTACTGAATAACACAATTTGTTGGATTGTTGGGACCACTACTTCAGCTTGTCACATAGTCCAACTGAGCTTTGAAATGCTGTTGCTCTGGGTTGCCATTAATTTTAATATTCTATATAATTAACATATGACATGACAACATGGCTTCATTTTTGTATACGCAAAAAGTTAATACAGTTTTTTCAAACAATATATTTATTGGATTTTCTTATTTTTCCACAAGAACAATAATAATAAAACAAACATAAGCAATAGTAACGTAAACAAACAAACAAAGACAGCTCAGATCAACAAATATATACAGGAGGTTGCAGGAAATAATCCATGTTGCATGTAAATCACAGGTTCAGGAGACTCCTTGTAAAATAATGGAAGAAAAATCAGTTCAAAGATAATTCAGATATGGCTGCCAGACTTTGTAGAACTAATCTGCTTTGGTATGTAGAGTACTTGTGAGGCCTGTGAATATTCTCATTCATCCAGGTCATAGTTATCTCAAGGAAATTGAATCGAACGCAACTGGATTTCACAGACAAAACCAAAAATCCAGTTGCGTTCGATTCAATTTCCTTGAGAGTACTTGTGAGATATTCCAAAGGAACCAGCTCAAATATAAATTTACACCAAACCTTTACAGAAGGGTCCTTATCACTAATCCATTTTAATAATATATTCTTCTAGCAGCAAAAGTAAGAATGTTACAGAATAGAATGTTACCTTTTGATAGCTGCAGTAGTTAGCCTATATTTCTACTTGGGAGGATTCAAAATCAGAGATATTGGCTCCATTTCTAAATCTTTGTCAAATATTGTTTCCATTTCACATAGTATTTCAGACCAACACTACTGTATTAATTTAATAATCTAGTTCAAACAAAAATACCAACCTGCAGGAGTAACTGTTGACTATCTTCAACCACAAGATGGACAGATTCTGACACTTTCTGCTAAAGGGAAAAAAAGAATACAAATGTTTAATCTTTAATCTGTTAGAGGCATGATTAAAGCTTTCAGTGTCAGATAATCAATTTGATAAGTACAAACCTTTTAAAATCCATATGATTTTAATAGTCTGTAACAATTACTTTTATTGTTGGGAATCTCAAGTGCAGTGCCCACTTGATCCTAGAAGCCTTTTGTATCCGAGGCTTTTATCTTCGATTTTATGCCATACTTTTGCAACTTTCATCTTTTTCCACAATGTCTTCTATTTTTTTTTTAGATTTGTTTGTTTTTTTTTCTATCTGAAAAGACATAAGGTGAGTCATGATCAAAAATGTAGTTACATATTAATTCTTACATTACATTTAAGCCATAAAGAGTTGAATGATTAACTTACTCAGCCCAAACAGTGAAGTGAATGTGTATACTCTGTATCAAAACAGGGGCAAGATATTAGGATGACAGCATTTTTCTTGCTATATATCCTGCTCAAATAGATTCCAGAACCATTATATCAGTATCCCAGACAAAGTTATCACTGCAATAACTACTTTTAGCGAAGGGACATAGTTTCACATAGTTTGTGTGTGTGCTATATGATGTCGGGCTTATCTGTATGGAGGCTTTATATCTACATAATAAAGTCAACCAGAGCCATCAATTAGTATTCCAAGTAACTGAGGCAATTAATTGGATAAAAGTGTAGACCAAGTACAAGTTTTTATCCTTGAATCACTGCAAAATGCATTACATCAAACAGAGCTCTGAGAAATCAAAACCTCAGTTAAACGGAATAGCCTAACTGAATTTTTGGTGTTAACAAAATTTGGCTAGGCCTGCGTCTTCGGCTGGATCTTCTGATAACGACATAACCAGCAGACATAATATCCCTGCATTCCCTGCATTTGTAATGTTAACGGAAAATTTTATTGAATAAAAAGTGTCTTAGGCCAAGGGCATTGTAAAATTTCCAAAAAGTGTGCTCACCCTTGCTCTTTCGACATCTTTTCAAGTCCGTCTTCGGTAATGTTGTAGGCAATAGGTGTAATTCTAGGATTTGGCCTTTAGGGGTGCTCAGCCCCCATTGACAATGTGAGATGCGTGGTACCCATGCAAAACCCAAGCCCAGATTTTATTAATTACAGTTACATTTCCCAATACTAAAGTGACACAATGGTGGTTTCTGTCAAATTGATGAACTAAAAAGTTAAAGATATAATCTCAAAGATTTTCATTTAAATAAACGTCTGTTAAGTCACTATCGCCGAATGATGCAACACAATGGTGATTGAGTCTATGGCCCAGTGATGAAAGCCCTTGCATTTGCAGTATTACGACCCGGATGTCGGCAGCAACTTTCCCAGAAAAATCACAAGCGGTGCACAGTTAGGTTTTTAACAAGGCTTTTAACGCAACACACTCGCTCTTCAACTCATCTGTGTGTGCTATCTGCTAACGTCGTAAGTAAACGGTTACTATGGCCGAATATACAACGAAATGAAAATCTTTGAGATTATAACTTTAACACAGTGGGCACAATTTCCAGGCTCTTGCACCTGTGTATTACAACAGACAGCAGTAAAAATGTCTTCTCTAGCTGTATGTCTTTGCCACATTGCCAGCCAATTGCCATGAAAAATGTGTTTAAAATTTGTTTATAAATAATCAATACCGTCTAAAGGGTGAGAAATATATATATTTATTATATACATATATATTATTATATGTATACACATATATAAAAAATAAACATATATATACTGATCAAAAATATAAATGCAACACTTTAATTTTCGCTCTACCATTTTTCACAAGTTGAAATAAAAAATCTTTTTCTACGTACTCAATAGGTATATTTCTCTCAAATTTTGTTCACAAATTTGTTTAAATCTGTGTTAGTGAGCACTTCTCCTTTGTCAAGATAATCCATCCATCCGACAGGTGTGGCATATCAGGATGCTGATTAAACGGTATGATTGGTACACAGGTGTGCCTTGGGCAGGTCACAGTAAAAGGCCACTCTAAAATGTGCAGTTTTATCTCAGGGGGTCACATGGATCAGAAATGTCAGTATCTGGTGTGACCACCATTTGCCTCATGCAGTGTGACACATCTCCTTCGCATAGAGTTGATCAGGTTATTGATTGTGGCCTGTGGAATGTTGGAGGTGGAGGTGCTGGGCTGGTGTGGTTACACGTGGTCTGCGGTTGTGAGGCTGGCTGGATGTACTGCCAAATTCTCGGAAACAACAGTGGAGAAGGCTTATGATAACGAAATGAACATTCAATTCACGGCCAACAGCTCTGCTGGACATTCCTGCAGTCAGCATGCCAACTGCACTCTCCCTTAAAACTTGTGACATCTGTGGCAGTGTGTTGTGTGATAAGACATTTTAGAGTGGCCTTTTATTGTGACCATCCCAAGGCACACCTGTGTACTAATCATACCGTTTAATCAGCATCCTGATATGCCACAGCTGTCAGGTGGATGCATTATCTTTGCAAAGGAGAAGTACTCACTAAGACAGATTTAAACAAATTTGTGAACAAAATTTGAGAGAAATATTGTGTATGCAGAAAAAGTCTTAGATTTTTTATTTCAACTCGTGAAAAATGGGGGCAAAAACAAAAGTGTTGTATTTATATTTTTCTTCAGTATAATTATTAAAATTAAATTAAATTATTAACATATTAAATTATATTCAATTAAAAAAATGAAAACTACCATCCAGTCAGTTTCACTGATTTGGTTTACCAGGAAGATTACAACAAAGCATGTTTTTTTTCTCTGCTGGGCTGTATTCAATAACAAAGTCAATGTACACTCACCAGCCACTTTATAAGGTATACCTGTCAAACTGATCGTTAACACAAATATTTAATCAGCCAATCATGTTGCAGCAACTCAATGCATTTTGGCATGTAGACATGGTCAAGACAGTCTGCTGAAGTTTAAACCAAGAATCAGAATGGGGAAGAAAGCTGGTTTAAGTGACTTTGAACATGGCATGGTTGTTGGTGCCAGGTTTGAGTATTTCAGAAACTGCTGATCTACTCTGATTTTCACACACAACCATCTCTAGGGTTTATAGAGAATGGTCCAAAAAAGACAGAAAAATCCAGTGAGTAGCAGTTCTTTATACTAAATGGCCTCCACAGTCACCAGATCTCAATCCAATAGAGCACCTGTTGGATGTGGTGGAACGGGAGATTTGCATCATGGATGTACAGCCGACAAATCTGCAGCAACTGTGTGATGCTATCATGTTAATATGGACCAAAATCTCTGAGGAATGTTTCCAGCACCTTGTTGAATCCATGCCATCTCCTGGTGTAGATGTCCTTGAGGCAGGGTAGAGCATCGCCTACGGTACATTCAGCTGAACGACTCTTTGCAGGGCCTTGCGGTCCTGTTCAGTGCTGGTCCCATAGCAGGCAGTGATGTTCCCTGTCAGGATGCTCTTGATGGTGCAGGAGTAGAAATTCCTCAGTATCTGAGGGGATATCCAGGATTTCCTGAAGCGTCTGAGGTGAAACAGTCTTTGCCTTGCCTTCCTCACTGCAGAGTCAGTGTGTGGCTCCCAGGTTGGGCTCTCAGTGATGTGGACACCAAGGTGCTTGAAGCTGTCCAGGCTCTCCACCAGGGACCCGTTGATAGTTCCTTCCCTGTTTCTTCCCAAAGTCCACTATCATCTCCTTAGTTTTGCTAACATTCAGGAGGAGGTTGTTGTCCTGACACTGGCGGATCAGTCCCTCTACTTCCTTCAGGTAGGCCTTTTCATTGTTATCTGTGATCAGGCCTACCACAGCTGTGTCATCAGCAAACTTGACGATGGTGTTCCAAGTCAAAAGTGGGTACACAGTCATGTGTGTACAGGTAGTATAGCAGGGGGCTCAAAACACAGCCCTGGGGAGCTCCAATGTTAAGGATGAGGGTGGATCAGGTGTGTCTGCCCACCCTCACCACCTGGGGTCTGCCTGTCAGGAAGTCAAGGACCCACTTGCACAGTGAGGTGTTTAATCCTAGGTTCTTAAGTTTTGTGATGAGCCTGGAGGGAACTATAGTGTTAAATGCTAAACTGTAGTCAATTAAAAGCAATCTCACATAGCTCCGTCTCTTGTCCAGATGGGATGGGGCGGTGTGGAGGATGTGTACTATGGCGTTGGCTGCTGATGGCCTCAAAGCGAGCATAAAAGTGGTTTAGCTCACTTGCTAGAGACACATCAGCACTTGACAAGGAGGGGGGGTGGGGGGTGGCTTGTAATCTGTCATAGGTTTAGACCTTGCCACATGCTCCTGGGATTTCCCTCCTGGAATTGCAGTTCTGCTTTCTTCCCATAGTCCCTTTTTGCCTCCTTCACTGCTCTTCTTACATTGTAGGCTGCTGCTTCATAATTGTCCATGTTTCCAGACTGCAGCACTAGGTTGTAGGTTGCAGTGTGTGTGTTTATGGCAGCCTGGATGGTTCTTGTAATCCATGGTTTCTGGTTGTGGAATGATTTAACTGTAGTGTTAGGTACAGTTGCTTCTGTTGTTTTACAAATTAAATCCACCACAGACTTGGTGAATCCATTGATGTCATCGATGACGTCGATGGTGGTGTCCTGGAACGTGCTCCAGACTGCGTCATGTAGCGCAGACTGTAGGACGGCTTCTGATTGGCCCGTCCATTTCCTGACCTTACACGTCACTGGGGGCATGTGCTGTAGTTTGTTTACATACTTTGACATCAGCAAGATGGCCGCATGGTCGCTCTTCCCGAATGCAGGTAGAGATTCTGCTCTGTAGCCATTTTGGAATGGCGTGTAGCAGTGATCCAGAGTGTTTATTCCCCTTGTGGTGCAGTCAATATGTTGATGGAAGTCAGGCATAACTTTCTTGAGGTTACCCTGATTGAAGTCTCTAGCAACAATGAGGGCAGCATCAGGATTACTGGTCTGTGAGCAGTTCAAGTCTTTGCAAAGATCCGACAGGGCAGCCTCTTTGCTCGCCTGTGGTGAGATGTAAACTGCTGCGATAATTAAATTCCTTTGGTAGAAAGTGCGGTCTGCATTTGGTCGTCAATAACTCCAGATCCGGTGAGCAGGAACGGGATAGTATTTTAATATTCCTGCTGTCACACCAGTCCTTATTCACCATAAAGCACTCAACTCCTCCTTTTTTCTTGCCAGAGTCCTCTGTTCTGTCAGATCGCTATACAGTGCTTGTTTGACCAGTCTAGCCTGGTCAAACAAGCACGATCTGATGAAGCCTCTTGGATGAGAGGTGAAACGTCTTCACAGACAAAACCAAAAATCCAGTTACGTTCAATTCAATTCCTTGAGGGTACAAAAAGTAATAACTCGAGTGAGTGCCCTCCCACAATAGTTGATTGAAATGGGTTGCTTTACAATTAATACATTAGGTTTGGTAATAAATATGTGTGTGACAAACTACAGTAGGTACGTGAAATCTGTTCAGTTATATCACTGCACCTGCAACTTAAATGTGTGTATTGTCTAACTTGTTGATTGGGGTCCAACAGGAATAATGCCAGGTATCTCTGGAAACGGACTCCCCAAGCAATAAAATCGGTAAGCATGTTAAAACAGTGTAGACACTGCTAAGGAAGTCCTACTGAAACCTATTTCAGTGTGATACATGTGATTGTGCTGCTCGTGCTGCTTTATATGGTAATGAACATATTTACTAATTTCCAACTTGTAAATACCGTTTACATCAACATCCAATGTTAATTACCGTACAATTCGGAACCTTGTCCTTTTTTAAAAAAAAGCTCTGATATACCTGACTTGACAATAAATAATATGGAGGAGTCTGAAAAGCAAACAAATGCGGATGTCTTACATCAGCTGTTTAGTCTATTAATCAAGTTGAACACGTCATATTTAATACTTATCACATATATTTAATGCACACCATTTTTACCTGTCCATGACCAACTCTGCCCATTATAGAAACATAGCTCAACTGTAGATAAATAATAACTCGTTATTACTGTAGTAACACATGTAGTTGTCGTTTTGAGTTGCTCTTTTGCATAAATGCTAGCAATTTATAACCGTGGGAAAATTTACCATCACTGTCGTCTGTCCCACAGGACAACAGTCCGTGCTTGTTGAGGCAACCAAAGCTGCTTTCATTTTGCTCATCACTGTCACCTGTACAGTGGAAATGGAATAATGTTATGGGCTGCGGTTGAGCCTCATCTGGCATTAACACTATAGAATTTGGTGTTAAATGGTGTTTGAAAATGGACTCTACAATTACAAAATTTAACCACTGTGATTCAATATCCTAAGTATTTGGGTGTGACAGTTCTTTAAAGTAGCATGAAAACCATTGTCCTGTCAAGTGTAGCGTGCTAAAAGTTTTTGAAATCCTTTTCTATTTGTTGTATACAGGCAAACCCTGAATTAACAGCTATTTGGGCTGTTGGCCAACGCATTTGGCAGCGAGACTTTCCAGGGATCTACACAGCCATCGCAGCTTACCAATGGTCAGAGAATATCCTTCCAGTCATGGAGGCCCTTCGAGGTAACAACAAAAATCTGGTCTTATCCGACCTTTCACACTTATTACATTACTTGTCATTTAGCTTTCTAAATAATATTTAAACACTTTACACATTTTGCTCTGGGGAAACTGTGGTAAAAATTCCCTGTAGGGATATTGAAGTGAATTAAATATTTACATTTGCATGATTTAGAATTACAATCAGCAGGGGGCACCAGCTGAACACAGTTTCAGCTATGATGCAAGCCAGCAACCCAGAAGAAATAACATGTTGGAAAATGAAGGCACCAAATTGACTGTTTATAACACCTTTTTATTTTCAGCTATGTGACAACAATATCATGAAGGCTAGTTCAGGTAGTTACAACACAGTGCTTTGAATAAGATATCAGTTTATATGCTCATGTACTTACACTGATACTCTCTCATAATGTAACTGAATATCTAATTATTTCTGTTGTGTCTTGGTTTCACACAACACCGTCATACATCAAATGTATAATTTTGAGAAACATCCATATAAAATTTTTACCCTCATGCTCACAATTGTCAGGGCATCTGCATCATATGATGGTTCCCTTGTGCAAGAGTTTAAGAATAGCTTCTCCCTCATGTTTACGGTACGTCATGTTGATCTACCATGGATGCTGACGTACAGTATGTCATAAGACATTTGGGCAACCATTGATTAGAATTTCTTGGTGGATGTGGTGAGTGTTTGGTAAATGCACAAATTTTATTCATTTTTAATAGAGCAGTTTTAAATAAAGTAGCAAATATACCCAGAAAGAAATTATTTATATAGTAAAGTTCTTATTAGCAAGTGAATTGGTAGTCAGTAGAAAGTGTATATACAGTAACTAAGGTAAGAACCTCCTCTTTCCATTGTTTGTGCAAAAAATTTAAATATATATATATATATATTGCAGTATATCTAAATAACCACTGTATCACAAGCAACTGACAAGTAGCAACAGCTTATTGGCAATAAACTTACCATGACCATTGGGCTCTAAAATTTGAAAAATTACACCAAATGGGCATCACAAATTACTACAGCCCGAGTGATGTCTTAGAGTTTTCCAATTTGTCTGACACAGTCAAAAATCCCAACCTGCATTTATAAAGAAACAGAGAAAAACAAGTAAATCATCATAATCTGAAAGGCATTTACAAGCAAATGGTTGGTTTTATTTAACAAAGCTGAATTAATCTGAAAAACAGTCTATTTTTTGTCAATTAAATTCATTGGTTTAATTTAAATTTAGGCATTATTGTCAAAAGTATATGAAAAAAATCCAACAATAAAGTTACACTGTTTTCTGTAGTAAACAACACAGGTTATATAAATAGCAAACTAGGTAAATGACAACAAATCAAAGGAGATAAAATGGTCAAAACAACTGAGTCACAGGATGTTGACATTGACTTGTTTACCATTTAGATTGAACCCCTCTCTCATGTGGACCTCCTCTGAGCCAGTCACATGGACCCCGGTTGTCTCTGCTCAGTCCACCACTTCTGTCACTGTTAGAGGGGACACAGCGCCCACTGGGACATGTGACGCATGTAGCACTGGGTAGGAGGGGGCCATTTCTGTGAAAAGATCCCAAGGCAGCAAGCAGGCAGGAATGTGTGCTCTGGATGGTGGAAAGGATCGGGTGTCATCAGCTGTGAAGGGCTGGTATAAAGGACAGAGCTGTTAGCTCTCGGCCAGAATAGATATCAACACACACTAAGGATAAGATCGCAGAGTCTGCTCTTTATTGTAGTAACTTTTTGAAACTAAAAGAGAGAGAGTGTAGCTTGTAGTTTCGCTTGTGAAAATCAGCAAACTTACTAGTCTAGCTGTAGGCTGAAACTTTCCATTATGGACGTCCAGAGGACAGGATCTATGGTTCGGCCCCCGAGCCCCATGGATAGCCTCGAGAAGCAGCTGAGCTGCCCCATCTGCTTGGACATGTTCACTAAACCTGTGGTCATCTTGCCGTGCCAGCACAACTTGTGCCGTAGTTGTGCCAGCGACCTCTATGACTCGCGCAACCCATACCGCTTTTCTGGTGGCGTCTTTCGCTGTCCTACCTGCCGGTTTGAGGTTGTGCTTGACCGCCATGGTGTGCATGGGCTCCAGCGCAATTTGTTGGTTGAAAACATTATCGACATCTATAAGCAGCAGCAAGAAGGTAGCGGCAGTGGAAACACAGAAACCACCCTGAAGCCCATAGAATCCAAAGAACCAATGTGCCAGGAACACGAGGATGAGAAAATCAACATCTATTGCGTGACCTGCCAGGTACCCACCTGCTCCATGTGCAAAGTGTTTGGCCAGCATAAGGACTGTGAGGTGGCACCTTTAGCAAGTGTTTACCAGGCCCAGAAGGGTGAATTGAGTAACGCTATTGATACCCTGGTGGCCAGCAATGGGCGCCTGCAGGCCCTGCTCAACCAGATGGAAGATGCCTGCCGTGCTGTGCAGGAGAACGCTCAGCGTGCTAAGCAAGGGCTAGCTGAACGCTTTGACCTGTTGTATGCTGTCCTGGAAGAGCGCAAGACCATTCTACTAGAGCAGATTGGTAAAGAACAAGATGAAAAGGTGGCAGCTCTGCGGGCACTGGCTCAACGTTATGGTGAACGACTGCAGGCTAGTTCAGAGCTCACAGATACGGCTGTGAGGGCATTGGAGCAGGGTGGCGCTGCTGAGTTTCTGTTAGCCTCCAAGGGGCTTATCACGCAGACCAAAGATGCAGCTAAGTGCTCACTGGGGGAAGAGAGGCCAGAGCCCGGCTTTGAGAAGATGGACCACTTCACTTTGTCAACCGAGCATGTTGAAGCAGTCCTAGGAAAAATGGACTTTGGAGTGGGTGAAGATGATGAATTTGAGGATGCGGAGGAGGAGGAAGAGGAAGAGGAAGAGGAATAATGAAAATTGAAGTGGTTACGGACTTGTAGGAAATGCTGTTATATGTGCTTTTGAAGGTTTTGTATGAAGTGTTTATGGCAGGGACTCTGCAATTGTTGTTGAAAGAAACATATGGTTGTAATATGTGGGCTAAAATGGCTACTTTCAGTGCAATATTTAATTTCAATGTCGTATTCGTACCTTTTCTTAACTTGTTTTTATACTTTTGTACTTTTAAGTCAGTTAAATGGAAAAATAGGTCTAGATAGATGTAAACATAGAATGTCTGAAGATTGATTACACGTCATTTTCCTCATACGTAGCTTATGGAAGTAGTTGTTTGTTTTTCTCACTTTGTCTAACTTTGTGTTGAATTGGTGATCAGTGATCACCAAATCTGTCTTTAATGGAACGTGGAATAAAGCTGCATGAAGTTAAGCATCTATTTGCTTTATTACTAAACTAAAACATGAAGTTTGAGTTAAGGGAGGACACAAAGGAAGAAAACATATGAAGACCCAGTATTATTTTGGTCATATAGATTTTCCTTAGAGTGTATATATATCTATAACAGTTTGTTGCTGCTCTTACTTGGCAATAGACTGTATTTAAAAATAAAAGCCCTTGCCACGTCCTGTCTGCTTTGCCTTTGCCGGTGAAAAGTGGGGGCTATTTTTAAGAGGTGAGAGGGTGAGAAATGATAGCGGCCCTAGAATAGACTGTCAGGGAAGGACAGGCCAGGTCCTGTTTCTCCTCCATAAAACTCCCATCCTCCCACTCATGGACGTCTTGCTCAGCAGCTCCAAACCCAACTCCAGAGTGTCAGAAAGGCATACTAAGAAAGGCCGGTCCAGTTGCCACACGAGTCATCTCCTAACGGTCAACAGGTCATGGTAAAAATACACATCTGCCTGGGGACTGGGTTACAAAAAGCCCCATGAAATGACCTGCTTGGCTGTGTCGGGAGCATTTGCTCATACTCCTCATTTCTGTTCTAATATGTAGCCAGCCAGGTGCAAGAAAGTTGTTCCAGCACAAGAAGGAGTTTTATGAAATGGTTCACTTTTAACAGATGGGAGTTTTCTACTGACTAGAGAGGGGAAAACAAATCAGTCAGTTTCCTCATAGTGTCTAAAGAAGGACTCCAGATATTACTCTACAACCATAAGTAATTAAAACCATGACAAAATAAAAATTAAGTACCATTGAACACAATGAATACATAAACACTGCCTTGACATAGTTTTCCAAGTTCATATTTTCAGTCCTTCCACCTGTTCTTAGACAAGTACAATAACAGGGAGAACAGGAAGCCCCTTGGACAGCAGAATGAGAAAGCGCGCCTGCAAATCTCTGGCCTTCCCCTCACAGCTGTCTTTTCTCATCGCACTTGTTATTGTTACTGCTGCTAGCTGCTGCAACAGACTGGGGGCTGACTGTTGGTACACATAAACCGTTGCTAGGCTATAAAACACGAAAGGCCACAACCCTGAAGCATTTACGTGATAGCTGCAGGAGCAGCAGAAAATACATACCGGTGTATGTTGTTCCATGCTGTTGTGAGGCCCTGTCACTCTTAAAGTTATCTCCCGAAACGACAGCACCATGTCAAGTCAGGCTAGATAAATGGGGCAGCTTTGACATTTTGGAAGCCTGAGCCAGTGCTTGATGATACAGACTTCAGTGGTTTGTAGTGTAAGCACTGTACAGCATAGCGTCCATGATTCATCTAAAGCATGCTTCATTTAGCAAGATCTATTGTTAAGTACTATTGATTATGGAAAATCTTAATTTTAGTTAATTACGATCAAATCAAAGGTTTCCTAACAACAAAATGCACCACTGGATTTAAAACAAACCCAGATGCTAAAAGCAGTTAAAGGCAAACAACCCTGAGTTTTTGTTCAGAATAGCTTCATTTTATTTAAATTCCAAACCAACTCCGTTCAGTCGTTAAATTGTTTGTGACCATGTGTTTGTTTGGGATGAGGAAGAGAGTGGTGAGAGGAAGCGACTTCACTAACTCAAACACACTGAATTACCGTGACCAAGCCATAAGATGGAAAAATTGCAAGAAAAGGAAAAACGTGAAATAAAAAATGCAGACCTTGAGCTTTCACTTGATATTTTACCAAAACTTACTCACATGTGACTGCTAATGATCATAGCAGAGTACTATTTTTTTTTTTTTTGGGCTTCATAAAACCCTACCTGTCACTCTTGATTAATTGTTATTCACAGTGTAGAACATCCAGTGCTGTTTCTAATTAGCAGCTTTGTTTACAAGAAACATGACTTTGATATCATGTTAAAATGACATAGCAACATACTGTTCCTGTGTCTGCAAGTTCACAGTAAGTTGCTCTTGCCTATGTACTGTATGCACTTTAAATAGAACCAGAGCACAGTTTTAACATGTATGGACTTCATATATGCCTATCTGATATGAATGTCTCTGTGGTTCTTGCATCCTTCACAGAGAGCACACGGCAAAGGGCGTACAGTTTAGTGGCGCAGGCATACACTTCCATCACAGCAGAAGATTTCGCTGCCTTCGTGGGATACTCTGTGGAAGAGGCAGTAAAAGGTAAGATTGAATTTACACAACCTCTTCACAGGAAATATTATATCATCACTGTTAATTGTTTATAAAGAATTCAAAAGAGAGGAGTTTTAATAATAAAAACAGCTGTATTATTACAGTATTTCTACAGGGGTTTATCCGTTACATAACAAAATATACTTCCTTCTCCGTTCCCACCTCTGTCTTTGTCCAAAGGTGTGGTGAGCCAGGGCTGGCAGGCGGACCCCACAACCAGGATGGTGATGCCCAAAAAGCCAGGTAGGTGGCAGTGTTGCTCTTTTAATTTGTACCTGTCATCAGCCTAGCATTCTGTTGCCCAAACGGTTTTCTCTTCATGAGTAATCCTGCACCCACCTTCCTGCTTCTCGACCTCTTAGATTTTATTAGACACATAAAAATGTTGAGAGCAGGGATTTAGGAGCAATTTTAATCTCAGTGAAAGATGGATGACATTTTTCTTTTCTGAGAATCTCTTGAAATATTTTGTTTGCTAAGTCTCCCTTATTTAATATCCATATTTCCAAAAGTTCCCTCATCCACCCATTTCTTTTCTTCTCCTCTGCTCACTTATTTTGTCAAAAATTTTATCACATCATCACATGTCCTCCAGTCCAGAGAGCCATGGATTGATCCATCTTATAAAAGAAAACTACTGATTTATGCAAACAGTCAAGGAGGAGGTTGTGGTCTGTCCTCTCTGTAATCATCAGACATTACTGCTGAAGCATCTGCTGCGCACATGGCCAGCACAAAACGCTCACCCACTCACCATTAATCCTCACATGTTGGCTTTTTTCCCCTCCACAGCGCGACTGGGACTTAATAGCGCTTGGTAATTTTGGTTGTAGTGTGGGTCTAAACAGGAAATCATTCAGGTTAGGATAAGTGTTAAGTGTTGTAATGATCTCCAGGCTGAATGTCTCACAGTCACATTGGGAGACTCTGTAGGTAGTGTTGTTAAACAGGTCGGGGGAAGCTGCGAGCTCAGATGTCGACAGTGTGGTTAACTTGAAACCCGCGGCCTGCCGAGTCTCTCTGAGTTCAGCCCACGTGTTCTAGCCACCGGGTTAAAGCTGAGGAGATGTAAGAAGATCGATAGTACTTGGCACATTGAGGAATCCCCCTCTGACTCAACTTCTCCTCCTCTGTCTCTTTCTGCGCTCTCTCAACAGATCCTCCCCCAGTCTCGTTGGTTCCAAATGAGCAGCAGTTGGCCAGACTCACTGACTACGTGGCTTTCCTCGAGAACTGATAACCCACCACAACCACTGCCACCCTTTTTCCCTTGCTTGGTACATGGGGAGAATACAAGTTTGGATAGACTCTTCCTCCTTCCCACTCCCTGATAAAGACGTACCAAAAACACACCCATCATCTTGCATGAATGCTGCAAGCTCTTCTCCAAGACCTGCCTATTTATGTTCATTGAATAATATAGCTTCCCCTGTTAATTCATATGATGAAAATTGGTCATCTCTCAGACACAATGTTGTATTATATTCTCTTGTGTTCTCTTGCTCTCTACAACCCACCTCATGGTATGAACTTGGGTCTGGTTTCAAAGGAAGAATATAAGAAATATGTTTCCCATCACTGTCAGTATGTTTTTATTGCTAACCTAACAAACCCTTCCCACACAATTGAAATACACAAACTCGTATGTACAGTACATCCATTCTGTACATTAGTACTTATAGGTTGCCTTGAAACAGATTTTGACAGGTAACAGAAGTCTTGGCATTGCATGCATCACCATGTGAATTTCAGTCCTCAGACCTCATATTTTGAAGTTTATGTTTTGACTGGTGAATAAATATTTTGCTGTTTCTAATTTAGTATTCTTTTATTTCTTTTTATTGAAGAGTTTCGTTTTAGGCCTGGTCTTTGCAGAGCAGGCTGGGCTCTATCAAGGATGATGAATATTTAATTATATTTCACCTTCGAGCCATACCGGTGTCACATTTGTCTTGTATGAAAATAAGTTTGCGTTTTTCTGTGGCCTGGCATTAACAATTCACATACATGGGGAACATAATGTGTGAAGAGGCATATTACTGCTGTTGTAGCCACATTAGAGCACCAGGTAACTTGATATTAGAGCAAATAATCAGAATCAAAGCTATTTTGGTTCATCCATGTGTATACCTCAAATGGTATGAACTGCTTTAGAAAATTAAAGGAGTTGTAATAACACCAACCTTAAAAGTCCACAAAAGTTCACGTCTGTTGCCTGACTAAACCCACCAGGTTGGGAAACAACTTCATTTTAAATTGCTGTATGGATTGTCAGCTTGTTTCATCACTTTGAAGTCTTAGTACAAGTCATCGTTAAATACTGTTACCGTTAAAACTGATTCTCTCTGAATCTGTAATTAGTTTGAGTTAACGTCATGGAGAAGTGATGGACTTTTTATCTTGTAAAGGCTGGCTGCCATCTGTTTCAGTGCTACAAAATAAAAGTCTGGTGGTGATTCCTTTTTCTTTTTCCCCAGTCTGTCCTGTTTTGAAGAAGAATTTGTAACACACTCTACTTATTTATTTGATCTACAGTGTAGCTTGACATAAAAGGAAGTGGCGGACATTTGATGTGATTTAGTGTGAAACCACCACTGTACATCAGGGCCATTCCTTGCATGTTTGCAGCAGCGAGGAACTCATTTATTCATGACATGGTTTGCTTTGTTTGAAAATGGCACATTGGAGATGGCTGCTATATGGAAATTGCCATTCTGTTTACATTTGCTGTGTAGGTTTTTTCCTTGCTAACCTTGTCAATTATATTTTAGTAACAATCAAGGCTACATCCCCCTGTATGTAAATACAAATGTTTTATATAGTCTTTTCTTTTCAGTGAATGTGGCTTTTTGCTGATTCACTGATGTATTGAATGCATCTTACGGGTTTAGATTCTTGCCTGTATATAGAAATGTCACGGTATGTGTTTGTGTATTTGCTGTATACGTGTCAACACGTGTTGACTCAAATGCATGTCCAGGCATGTGTTGAAGCAGCATTGGCCTCCTGACAGCACAGCATGCCAGAGTCAGTCAGCACAAGTGTGAGTGTGAGAAGGTAACTGACCCTGATCACTCCTGTATTCCTGCTGACCTCAAGTCTGTCACAACAGTACTAAATTTAAACGCAGAGGCACATGCACCCACACAGATCTGTTGGACTGATGAAATGCTGTGCTGAAGCTGCACAGCCTGAAGCACACCACCACAAAAATACAGTCTTACTGTATTGATATGGAAAACCTCAATGTGTTTCCAGTGTGAAAGTCAAGAGTAAAAGTTATAAGTACATGTTACAACCTACTGTTTTCCAACTGGCTTGTGCTAATGTAATTGAAAAGTTGTTTAAGAAAATACTACATATACAACATGATACAGGCCAAAACGTATATACACATACTGTAATGTGGCGTCAGTGTCAGCAGCAGTAATTGCATATACAATTTATAGGTTTTATGGCCGGTTAGCTCAGTTGGTTAGAGCGTGGTGCTAATAACGCCAAGGTCGCGGGTTCGATCCCCGTACGGGCCAAATTTATCTTGACTTTGGCAATTGTCGTTCGTAAGGTAGGTCTGTCATCAGGCATGACACTGTGTGGAGACCAGAAAGTGACTTATTCATCGGCTGTAGAAATGCAGAAAATTATAAATAAATGTTAATCCCATCTGAGGGGTGAATGTGTAGTAAATAGTAAAGTGCTTTGGACAAAAGCATTCCTCAGCTCTTCAAATGAACAGAAATACTTAAAAGTTTTGTTCACACATTTCATACAGACCAGAAGAAGCCCTGTATAGCACAAAATTCTGGACGTCTTTGAGGCTATCAATAAGGGAAACAAGCTCATTTGAAATAATGCCTGTGGATACTAAACCAGTCTTTACAGTACAGTTTTGGTGCTCTTTAAAACCCTTTCAGACCATTAATACTGAGTAACTTGATGCGTGCGGATAACCAACACGGTTTTACAGGTTCATTTGATACATAAAATATGTCAAGGCGATGTTGTGAACCAGCTGGGAGAATGCTTTGAAGTGGGGGCACAAGGTCATACTGTTTTTCCAGAATAAGCTTATAGAATTTTTACTGCTGTGGGTCCAGCAGCAAGTTTAATAGTCACTTGTTGGTTTAATGGAGAAGGCCAGTGAGGTTTTAGACTTTTTCTAATGGTATTCTTTTCTGTTTGTTCCATGCATGCATGACCTGTATTTGAGCCTGAAAGCAAAGTGCCCCTCAGAGGCAAACAGCAGTAACTACTTGCTTGAGTAAAAGTCAAAGATTGTGACCTCAGAGTTCGACTCTAAAAATGGTAACATTAACTGAGCTTTATCAACAGTACTTCTATTGGACAAGCGACTGGTGTCAACTTTGGTGTCATTTTCCATTTTCACTGGTCACTGCTGTTTGTACCATGAAATACCAAGACTAGAACGTGCTGTTCAACACAAGTGTTCTGTAATAAACAGCCGTTGTTACAAAAGTAGCTGTCAGTGCTTAAGCAGTCTTGCCTTTGTTGAGTTACTCACAGCTCCATACAAATGGCCTGCACATTTTAGAAGTCTTTGTCATTCACATGTTTTCACTCTAACCTGTTCCCTTTGAAGTGGCTGAGATCACTGTTTTCTATTATTTGTACAATCATCCCATTTTTGTTTGCAGTGTGCCTCCAGACAGCAGATTTTAGAAACAATTATCATGAACACAGAGAAGCGAAGGAAAGACTTTTGGAAAAATTTGGATCATCGGTATGTTCGTTTTTCTTTTCTTTTTTCTTTCTTTTTTCTTTTTTTTCAAATTTTGGTATGTTTGAGTGAAAGAAAACTCATGGGACCTGTACTGAGTCAATGGCCAGCGTCTTTTGAACAGATGCTCACAAAGGGCCGGGGGCTCTTGTTTGTGAGGTCATTTTTTCTAGGGGTCAAAAGTGACTTCTGCCTCGCATCATAGCACATGCCACTGACATGATGTTGTAGAGGACTGCAAGGGTGGTATACAAACACAGGTCTGCTAAAGCAGGGTTTTTAAAAGTCTGACACGTTGGCCTGCCCTTCAGACAAAATTGACACAACTGTGCCCCCCCCAACATCAAAGTTCCACATCATTTATTTATCTCAGTTAAGACTCAGGGGCGGCGTAAAAATTTTTGCCGTACATTGTGGCTATAGGGTACTTTATGTTTTAAAGTACCTTATTGCCTCCATGCGCTGTGTGTCACAGCCACCATTATAATTTATTTTGCTAGGCTCTTTTGCAGGCCTGTTCATTTACTACTTGTTAAATCATGCTCATAGAACTTTTATGACAAATTAATGAATGGGTACATTACAGTATGGATATAGTACATTACACATCAATAATCTATTAATCTGGAACCTAGTGGAGAAGCTTGTGTCTGGAAATGCTGTTACATATTTTGATGACATACAGACGGTGGACAAATTAAAGGAAAAACCTGAATAAATGATGGGTCAAATATAACAAATGTAGGTGTTTCCATATAGGTGAGTAGCATTTTGCAGGCATGGTTTGGGTCCGCTTGTCCCCTTAGGGGGAAGGGTCGATGCAAATCAATACAAAGTTGTTCTGAGTGATCACCTTTATCCTATGATGAAACCTTTCTATCCTGATGGGTGTGGTCTCTTCCAGGATGACAGTGCCCCCATCCATAGGGCACAAGGGGTCACTGAATGGTTTGATGAGTATGAAAATGATGTGAATCATATGCTATGGCCTTCACAGTCACCAGATCTCAACCCAGTTGAACACCTATAGGAGATTTTGGAGACAGCGCTCTCCACCATCATCACCAAAACGTCAAATGAGGAAATATCTTTTGGAAGAACGGTGTTCCATCCTTTCAGTAGAGTTCAGAGACTTCTAGAATCAGTGCCAAAGAAGCTGTTCTGGCAGCACATGGTGGCCCAACACTTACTAAGACACTTTATGTTGGTTTTTCCTTTAATTTATCACCCGTCTGTATTTAGCTCAGCAGTTCTTGCAGTGTCTAAATCAGGTGGAGATGATCTGCTTAGCAGTCTCATGATAGCTGGAGAGGTCTGACCTAACAGGGACTGCTGTGGATGGGGGAAGAGGTTACATAAGAGAGGAGATGAACCAGTAGGGGGCAGTCTTCACTTACAGTTGGTGTGATCTCAGAGACAGTGCACAGTCGCCTGACATGACACATACTGCTCGCTATTACCAGATACTAAAATGCATCATAGACAAGTTTATAAAGCTTTCATCAAAAGTAGCAATATTTGGATAAGAGGAGAAAAAGCAGATTTTTTATTTTTTTTCACAAGTTTTCCTTTTGCTCCAACACGGGGGGGCGTTGTTTAAATTTTCATTAACAGCAGTAAAAGCTCCCTCATATCCACAGAGAAAATGTTTCCATGTGGGACGATGAGTCATGAGCATGAGACCAAGAGAAGATTCCAAGAGGATGTGGGAGACTGAACAGAGGACGATGATGAGAAAAAGAGGGAGAAGAGGGGAATCAGAGTGAGGAGGAAGAGAAGAGAGATGGTGCGAGGGGCCAATAGGAGCCAAAGTGAGAGAAGTGGAGGAAGGGAGAGAGAGGAGAAGGAGAGTGAAGGAAACATTGCAGAGGCATTGCTGCATGAGTGCCAAGTGGACAAATATCTGCTGCAAAGAGGACGAAAGACAAAGATGGAAACTGGAAATTGAATATAGCTGTAGTAAAAGTGTGTTTTCCAGCATTATATCATTGAGATATAGGGATTTTTAGAGATTACTGCATGACTACATTAAAAAGATTTATGTTTAAATTTATGTAAACAAGCTGGAAATATATGAATCTGTGGCAGCTTTTTAACACACTACAGTTTGTGTCATTACAAGCCACATCCAAACAGATTCTACAGCCTTGGGGATTCATAAATCACTTATGTTTACCTTGTTCTTGCACGAAAAATAACATGTTTTCTAGAGAAAGAAAATGTGCTTACATTTGTCTTATATACAGACAAAAGAAAACACTTGAAGACTTCTAAATCCGCTCAGCACCACCAAGTCCTGCATCCTCGAACAAGCTCATGAGAACCAACCGAACGTGAAAATGCATTCTCACAAATGGAGAATTAGATGCAGTTTCTCAACGCAGCTGTTTTCCAAGCCATGTGACCTCAGTAAGAGTTCCCAGATAATGGCCATGGGCTCTGGGCACTCACATCTCTCATCCAGATTTCCTAATCCACTATTAAAAGTCAAGATATCCAGCAGGACTTGAATTGGCTTATACAGTCTTGCTGCCAGCCAAAACTGAATGAGTCTTTCATGAGCCCACCATGTACCCTTCATTCATGTCCTGCTCCTGGGGATGTCACCTTTAGACTTTGTGTAATTGCAGAGGAAATTAAGAGAGGAAAATGAATACAGATCACTGGCAGCATACAGTGAGGACGCACAAAAGTATGTTTTCATTTTATTCAGCTTTAAAGTCTGCCCTTATTTTAAAAAGACACAAAGTTAAATCTAAATTTCCTCTTAATGCCAAAAACATTTTTACGTTAGACTACTTTAATGTTACATAATACTTTTTGGAAAGCATTAGGCTGAGAGGATGACATGGTTAAGGGGACACAGTAGAGCTGGCTCTTGCAGTATGTAAGCCTCAGCCAGCTGGGATATACATATTGCTCTTCTTCACCAGCTGTCTCTTTCAGTTTTTAGTGAGACTTTTGTTACAGGCCATGATTGCTTAAATCAAAGACATTTTTCTGTTTTTGTTTGCTTTCAGAAACAAAAGGGCGTTTTATTTCTCATATATGTATAATGTTTGCTCTTATACTTGGAGATCAGTTAGATATAGACAAAAAACTTCCCACAATTAAAGGATACGTCAGGAAATTTTCTGTATTTATCTTATTGTCAACAAATGCCATGAAAAGACAAAAACCAACAATGGATTGTTGCCATTAACAAGTATTGTCTGTTTATCAAAAGCCTGATTTATCTTATTCCTCTGCTCTATAGAGCTCCATTATTGACGAAAATCTATTAAAAACACATCAGTGAGCCACACTGTTGTTCTGGGTGACATGTTCCTTCATTACCATGAACACAAATCTAGTTTATTTTGACTCAATCCCACATACATTGTCCTCCCGCCCCAAATACTCACTAGACCACCAAATGTGTAAAAGAAATAGTCCCCAAATGCACAGTTTACTCCTGTTTGGTTAAAGTTTGCTAAAAACTACAGCACCTTGCTGTTTTAACCTTTTTAATCATGCTAGTGCCATGGCTCTAGGGATGGCAATATCGGCCACTTGGTCAGTTTGGTCGAGACTGAAATATCTTAATAACTATTGGATGGATTGCCACCAAATACCTGTAGAACTAATGACATTCCCATCAGCCTCAGCTGTACTTTGTATTAAGTGATAATTAGCAAATGTTAGCATGCTAAACTAACACACTAAACTAAGAGGATGAACATGGTAAACATTTTACCTGTTAAACATCAGCATTTTAGCATTGTCATCTTGAGCATGAATGTTCGTAAGTACAGCCTTACAGAACCGCCTGGCTGTAGACTTTAAGTCCACAGAAAGATGAAATTACATGTTTTTGAAGATTTACATCTTCAGTAGGAGCGAATGGGTGCTACAGACAGGGCAGGCAAGTTGGAAGGTATTGAGAGGCAAAATAACACATTGTTGGTTTTGCCGTTTTTATGGGATTTGTTGACAATAACAAAAATATAGAATAACACCAGCCTTATTCTTCAAGGATCTCTACAGTTCTAACAGAACTATTAGAAGGAGCAAATGTAAAAAGGCTCATCAGAACATGACTGTATGTAACTTTATGTCTGTGCATTGTAAGTTTCTTTAACTCACCATTGCACACAGTATGAGCTTGTGTTCCCAAATGATCAACCCAAACGTCTCATTGTGGTTTACAGTGAGCCACAGCCTCCGTGTCCCTGTTATTATTTTTCACTTTCTCTGAATTCCCTGGATATTTGAAGGTATGAGTCATGTAAAGTCACATTACACTGACCCAAGTTACACTTTGGATTGTTGTCACACAGGAAGTTATCTTTGATGTAAGATATGTTTCTCCCCAAGTTCAGTGTTTGCAGGTGGAATTTCTACTCTCCCCTTCTTTTTTGTTGGAAAAGAAGTGGCTATTCTTTTTTCAATGTGTCACTCCCAAGTCCACCAACTTAGTGTTTATTGTAATAATAAATCGCTGGAGTATCCCGTTAAATAAAAAAAGAAACTATTATGTTGTATAGTGACTGAAATGTCCTAAACTGGGTTTACCAGATTGTGGCTCATAGTTTTCCAACTCAGCTTTTGTAAAATCCTCACAATCTGTGTTATAAACTGTGTTAACAGAACCTGAATAAATATGACAAGTATCATGTACCTTGTCCCCAAGTCTTGGAATTGTATGCCAGAGTTCCCATGTCTTAGTTTAAGAGGCACAGCTGCACAAGATATGAGTGAGTGTAATAATGTTGTGAATCTACTTTAACAGATTTTAGGAATATGTGACAGGGTGAAAAAAATAAACTGAACAAAATGATCCGGGAAGGCGCTGATCTGGCATATGTGTAGACTCCCTGTAGGAAGGGTCTGCTTAAACTGTAAAAATGCAAAGCTCAAGTGCTGAGGTTTAGAGAAGATACAACAAGAAGCTGCAAAACAGATTGTATGTAATTTCCATTTTTCCTTTTAATTACATTGTGGTTAGTGTGAGTCTCATTGGTAAACATGTCTATGCTGTATTTAAGATCAATCACAGGCTAATTAGAGTACAAGGACTTGAGGACCAGTCAAGTTGCTTAATTGGTTAATCTAATTTCAACTAAACTGCTCCTCCATAATTAAAGTCAGATGCCCATGAAAACTTACATGAATATGTCACTACAATGCCATTGGTTCCATAGAAAGAAAATCTGGAAATATTTAAGTGTTGTGTGAGTTTAATTTCATCCAAGTTGCTGCACATTGTTTGGTGCATGTGTAGAGCCAACCTGAAGAAACTGGAGGTAAGCAAAGACCAGAGTTGGTGGTGTTAAAAGAGTACTCCAGTGATTTAGCATTACACTCCTATGATATTGTCTGACTCACGATGGGCAATTTAAAAAAAGGATCAAAATGCAGGCATTTTGTATTCCATACATTACTCTTCCTTGTCAAAATCTGGCGCCTACATTACCCACAATGAAAATCAACCACTGACAGTTCGGTTGGAGAATTGGGTGTGCCTCAAGCAGAGATGAGGAACGTGCAACAGAGGTCTGGTAAGCTCACTTCTTTCTAACTCCACACTCTCAGATTTTTGTCATTTTCAAATTTGTAGTCTTCAGCCCCAACTGATGACTCAAGTGGCCTCCAGCTCCCTCTGGAGACAGAAAAGGCTAACATATGCACATATGCAGTGGTACTCTCCAACACCTGTAAACAGACGTTGGTGTGTAAAATCGGTGGAAGTCCCCTTTAAGTTACTCCTAAAACTGCCATTTTTTGTCCGTGCAGTAAAGTCATTTACTGTCAAAGGAAAAACTGTCTCATTGCTGTTAATACAAATACACTAAATAAACACTAAGTGCATAAAAGATAGGTGATCTTGCTGTTTAATTTGCTTTAGGAAATTCAATAGAGACAAAAATCTGGACTGCAGGCCGATGCTATTAGGAGACAAGTCAACAAAATCACTTCCAGAGGGTCTGTGCACATGTGACTGGTTGGCAATCTGGCATTAATATCGTTAAGCTAAAAACTTTAACTGATGGAGGGAGCTGCTCAAAAGAAAGCTGATGTTGTTCTCTGTTCTTTCTGTGCCAACATCCGTCTTTGCTAGCATAATTGTTTCCACTTTGTTCCATAATGCAACATCCCTGACTAACAGAGGGTAAGTAAGGCAACTTGTCATTGTAGTCTAAAGTCAACAGCTGCAGCACAAGCATAATACCAGCACTGTAACTTTATATTAAAAAAATCATGAGGTAGATGGCCACTCAGTTCTACTGCTAAAAGTATTTTTAATGTAACGTACAGACTGGGACAGTCTGACAGTGATGGCGTGACTCATTATCAGCATCCCTTCCTGTTTTAGTTATCTGAAAAAAGAAATAAAGACAAATCATATTAATCTTTTGATCTAATTATCTTCTCTGAGAACACTTTTCACACAGCTGACTCCGGATGGAAAGAATGTTTTCCTGTCAGACAAGAACTGAGGAGTGGGTTGAACTTAAGTTTTACTGCTGTCTTATTAAACTGCCACAGCATGAGGTGGAAAAAAAAAGGAAAGTAGAGACATGAAGGTGACAAAAGATGTCTTTAAATAGTTTTTCAATTTGTTTTTTGACCAAGTTAGGGTGACAAAATCCATCATTACATGTTTAAGTATTTTCCTGGTCAGCTTTCACACACCCACGTGTCTGAAGGTAATTTACTACCACACACTCACACAGGTTTTCACTTCTGGCTGTTTAGACCTCTGCTCAGGTTGAAGTTGGGCAGAGCTATGCTGAGAATTACATGAGGTCATCAAAGTTCATGGACCAATAAGAAAAATAAAGGTGTGAGTAAAGGTGTCCTCATTACTCACCAAAGCAATTGTTGAGATCTGTGGCCACGGCAACATTGGTACTTCTAATCCTATGGGACACTGTGTGTGCACTATGTGCACTGTAGGTTAAAGCTGAACCAGGAAGTTGATCCATAAACTGAGTTAAATGTTTTCAATGGAGCATTTAGGTTTCTCTTCCATAAGTTTGACTAACCTTTGTTTGTTTGTAAAATCTTTATGATCGCCTGACTGCACATTTCTTGTCCCACTGGATTTCTTTTTAGCGTGTTTCTAGTGTTCAGAAATCTCCGTAATTAAATTGGTAAATGTAATGGCATTATAACCAATATAAATGATGGTTAGAACTACAAAAATAAAATCCAAGTTGTAATAAATCAGGAGAACCTAAGGACAAAAAACTAATGTTTCAAAAAATTACCTAAATTCCACAGCCAGTGTTGAAACACCTCAGACTACATGCAAAATTTTAAAAAGGGTTTAGTGTATCTACACAGATGTATGAGGTCACTTTCACAGCTCTAACACTCTGGTTATCTGAATTACACAAACACACTCTACCCTAACAAGCAGTAATAGCTTCCAACTTTACGTTAATAAGAGTAAATTGGGAAACACTGCTGAGTCTGCTCATAAACAGCATAATGTAGTGTTTTGTTGCTATAGTCTACATTTTCATGGCAAACTCCAGAGGGGTGTCAGAGTGAAAACATCTGTCTCCCTTGAGAGAATCTGAAGAATGCAGTCAGAAAAGAATCCTCTTATCAGAATGTGTTTTTAATCTCATCCTGTCACTCTGGAGATCCAGCTGAATTCCTCTTGTGATGATGCTGTTACCTTAACTGGAGGCCAGGGGCCCTGAGGAGTCACAGTGAATAAGATGGGATCTCTTGTCCTCAGTGCTAATTAGGTTTCTTAATTCTCCTTAAAATTCACAGTTCACAATTCACAGTTTTTTTTGTTAACAAACATATGACCAAATGTGTGTTTATGGTTTTAATGTTTGCCTTAACGCGACTCACTAAGAACAGAGCTTAGTACAGACAAAACGGCATGTAATCATTGAGGTCTGTTCTGTGTTTAGTGTTGGAAGCCTCAATGGGAACTTAACTACATGCAGATAATTTAACCAAACTAATAGAATATCAATGTGGTATATGGTACTTCATAAAAGATTGTAAAAATAATCTCTGAAAATCTGCAGTTAGGTGTGTTTCATGGAGCATAAACACAATACAATTTGGAATAGTGCACATCATAAACGAACATAATTAAATGCAACCATTTACCACTAATAGATAGACATTGAAACACTTTCATGTCAAGATTTCAGAGAAAGATTGTGTTTTAAAAGAATAAAAAATATACTCTACTCCCAAATGAGGTGTTATTTGTCATATTGTTCATAGTTAATATTTGCTTGTGAAAGGGGTTATTTATAATTGGTAGCCACATTTTTATCAACTGGAATCTTTGTGCTTTGGCCATGGTTTGCCTTTGGCTTGTCCTGTCATGTGATTAACATAATCCAACATAACTCTGGAAAACTGAACAAATTCCAACATTTGACTGTTATTGGTACTTTATGCAGAGCAGCAACCCAATGGCGGAAAATACTGTATTTAGGCTATGAGCGTGGAGGTTCATTCTTGACCTTGGGAACACATATCTATAGTGACATATTCTAAACTCAAGGTTCAGGTACTAGCAGCTGCAGAAGGCCGTGGTATTTGGTTGAAAGCTCTGGAAAAGGCTTGTGAGTGTGTGGAGTGGATCTTCCTTCACATCACTGACAAAGTCACTGAGTTTTATAAACCCTTTTCACAGCAGATATTTTGACTTGTCATATATGAAAAGCACAGGTGTTACAAATAACATTAGCGATGGCTCTCTTCTTGTCAAGTGTTCCAGTAAGTCATGATAGTAATCTAGCGTACAACTGGAGTGGCTAAATGGCCACAGCTATCATTCATTTAATTATTTACAGCTGTGCTTTTCCTACTATGAGATGTCAACATGTCTTCTTTTAAAAAAAGGCCTCTTGTAATTGGGCTAATTTTTTTCATTAAATGAAGAGAGACCAGTATTATGAAAAATATTCTAGTTTTGTCAATTAGGGCATGTGTAGATTGGAGGGTCTGACCTGTAATTAGCCACATGGGGGCTGCCAGCAGAGCAACAGCATAGATGTTGTGCCACACCAATATGCAGAAAGGGTAAAATGTTTGATTTGTTGTTTTGGACTGTGTAACAATTAGGAAACTTCCCATCCACCCTTTTACTGATGAAATAAAACCAAAATCTGCATCTGCCAGAAGAGGCCTGGAAGCTGGAACAGTTACACCATGAACCTCACAAGTTGACCCCATGTTACGTGGGTGATACCGAGTCTAGTGGTCCTACGGTTGAGTCAAACATGTTCCCCCAGGCCAGGGAAACAGAACACACTCACTTAAGTGGGAGGTGGGCCATGTTTTCAAATTTCCTGCAGTAACATTTTGCCATGTCATACCAGTGTTGTGTGATAACCTTTAGATAATAAACAGCTTGAATTCTAAATTAGGTTATTATACGAGCATTTGCTATGGGCCAGCATGAAGATGAGCCATGATACTCCAGGGCAATAAGTTTCAGTGTTATTTTGTTATTCTTTGGAGAAACAGGCTAATACAGGTTTGTATTTGAAAAAATACTTGAGATCTCTTCAAACGGGTCATGACAAAATAATGGATAGTGTGATGTTTCACATTGGCAAATAAGTTTCTCAACATGGTCCAGGACAAACTTCATGTTCAATTTGGACTTTAAACTGTGCTTGATTTAATCACAGATTAATTGCAATCATATACTTATAAAGAAATACAGTAAAACCTTCTCTGGTTCACAAAAAAATATTAAATGTTAACTGAGAAAATTTCAAAACACTTTTGTCATCTCTGGTTTTGTGACAATCTATGAGAACCATGGGGACCATGTTGACCCTGCTTTCACCGCAGCATTTTTGAGGACAAAAACAAAAGGAACTTTTGCTCGTTCTATTCTCTCAGATCTCTTTGCCCTTTCATGTTAGACATTTAACTTGGCAACATTCACCAGTCCAGGGAGATTTGTAGACTGTATGCTCAGCATTTAGCCTGACCATGAATGGGCAATAGCTGACAAGCATGTTGGGGATGCCACAGAATGCCTGTTTCAGGCCAAGGGAGCCAAAGGAGGCAGTCAGAGAGGGAAGGGATGAGTCTGCTGGTGGTTTCTGCTGTGTTTCAGGAGCTGCAGATAGTGGGAATGCATTTAGAGCTCTGCTGCTCAATGTGAAAGTCATTACAGGCCCCTGACTTTTATGGCTCTTGTGGAAAGATGCAGAGCCAGCGGTGTGAGTCATCGATTGAACAACTGCATGTGTGCTGCTACAGCAGTAAAAATCCTCCCTGTTTTCCCCACCTCTTGTTCTTTTGGCCACATACATTTCAAAGTCGCCAGGGACAGAGCAGAGCTCCCACGCTCGTAGTTTAACCTTGCCAAGTTCATCAAATGGAAAGTAGTTGAGCAAACCGCAACTACATGATCGTTCACCAGGAGGATCACTTCAGCTTCAAGGCCCCATTAAATGCTCTTTTGCTTGGGTTTTGCTAACATCAAAATACAGTTTGAATCCCCAATTACTATTTCACTCATCTTCAAAAAAGTTCATGCAGATGAAAGCAATGCGCTTTGGTTTTCAAATTTTCTCCAGACTTGTTCACACACATTTGTGTGACATTTGTTGCACACATTTTTCAACGATGTCTTTGAACAGTTTAAGTTTGTGGCACAAAGCTCAGAAACGGTCTTTCCTCCAACAATGTTTACACTGGCACTCCCATGGCCCAACATGAATCATCAGTCTGTGGAAATGACCACATAACCACTGGTTTGGTAAAGGCATCATATGGTGGAACCAAAGGAGCCTGTTCAGTTAACTGGAAGCGATGAGAGCCCCTCTCGTCTATTCAGCTCCTGGTAATATTACGCTGTCACAGAGTGGATAAGAAGATGTTGCATGAGGACATGAGGCTGACATTGTTCCTGTTTGTGAATTAGAGAGAAGCAAACGAAAAAGCTTTAAATGGTAGGGGAAATGAATGGCTAATCTAAGTTCTACAGCCACAGATTCAAGATTCAAACAAAACATGTGCATATCATAAGTCTTTGTTTACTTCACACTTCTTCTTTATTTACTAAAGACACAAATCACAAACATCCACTGGAAAATCTACTGTGGAAACTCTGAGAGGAGAAGTATCCAGACACTGCCCGAAAAATGGATGCAATACATTCCTGTACCCACAGAATGTCCAATATGTTGATAGAGAAAGGTTTGAAAAGAAAGGAGAAAGCCAGAGAGAAATGGCTTTTACATAAAATAATAAAGTCTCTAACAGAGGAAGGAAGTAGTGACAGGGCAGCATGGATTAGTTGGGATAGAAAGGGAGGAGAGAGGAGAGAAGGATTCCCTATGTTTCAAATGTTCTTTATGACCCATTCATCACCTTACGGAAACCAAAATAATGATTTGCACTGTTAAATGGTGCTGAGGTTATTTGTTTTATTTCATATTCTGCTGGGTGGGTGGGTGTTGGAAGAGAGAGGGTGGTTTGCTTTGGCATGTGCTGAATGCCTCTGCAGTGTACCACAGTGAGCTGCTGTTAGTCACTTTCTGCTCATTGTGGAAATTCTGACACAGAATTGCCAGTTGCTGTGGCCTCTCTTTTTTGTTGTACACGGAGGACTGGTGGTGTTTTTTATTGTCTTTGCTCAGTTACTCTACTTTTTAACTCCTGTGGCGCTAAAGTTCACCCTACAGAGTGTCACATCAAACACATCTGAAAATAATGGATACATTTAAGCAAGATGGCAGTGTTTCCACTGGGTTTTACAACTTGTCAACTTGGACAGAAAAAGCCCTGCATTAAAAAAAGCAAAGCTCCATGTTGCTGGTGGCGTGTTGCTCGAGATACAAGTGAGAAGATGAAATATGATCCAGGAAGTTCAATTTGAGAAGAAGTACTCAGATCCTGTTGTAAAAGTAGAAATACAACAATGTAGAAATACTCCATTACAAATAATGGATTCATAAGTTTACTTTAGCACTCTTCTGTTGTAGCTGCTTGAGGTAGACCTAGTTCTAACTACTTTATATTAGATGTATATGAAACCAATGTAAGAGGTTTAGAAGGGAAATGTCTCTTTGGTGGAACTGCTGACAACACCTGAAACATATGACAAGGAGCCCCAAGTAGACACTGATTTTTTGTAAGGAGGTTTGAAAAGTAACTAGTAACTCCATCTATTAGATGAAGGCAGTGGAGTAAAAAGTACCATATTTCCCTCTGAAATATAGAGCAGAAGTATAAAGAAGTATAAAATGGACGTTCTCAAGTAAAATACAAGTACGTAAAAATTGTGCTGTAAGTAAGTACTGTGTTTGAGTAAATGTACTTGATTGGCCAGCTCAATACTACTCTATGTCCACTAAATAAGAAGTTTAAGCCAGCAGACAGTTAGCTTAGCATAAAGACTTGAAACAGGGGGAAACAGCTAGCCTGGCATTGTCCAAAGGTAAAAAAAACAAAACAAACTATTAATAAATGCATTTCACAAAATGTCAGACTATTTTTAACACAGTGCTTTTGTCAATCTGAACACCGCTTTATACCAGTCACAAGCCTTAGAATCTGATCTATCTAGAAGAATATGTTAAGAAAAGTATCTGAAAAGAATATGCGAAAACGCTGAAATATACCCTCTGTTATCTTCAACACCAACATGGCTTTTGGAGCAGTGATGTCAGCATGAGTTGGTGATTCACTGTATCAGTGTTTGCATATACTTAATTTGCAAAGCACAGTATTCTATCATACAGTAGCTCACAATGAAGACTGGGATGGTTGTGCAGTGATGGATGTACACGGAAAGAGAGAGAAATGGCTGCTGAGACAAGTGTGTTACTGATCAACTCAAACTGGATACACTGCTTAGTGCATCATGTGAATGTATATTCTTTATATGTCATGAGGTTTGCATGCACATACATGTGAATGCAAGTTATTACACTCTTTGGCAAGCCCCATATAGCTGTTTGAATCTTTTACACATCTGTCCAAAAGTACAAATTCCCACCCACAGAGAGAAAGAGACAGCACTGGTATAAATATATCAAGTCTCACCACTAATTGTGAGCAGTTGTTTTCAGTTAGGCTTTTTGAATAATTATCCTCTAGTGTGATGTTATAATGTGCTAACGAGATTTAACTATGTGATGTGGGAGTCCCACATTAACGAAAGGCTTGAGTAGCCTCAAGTGTGCAAAACCAAAATCAGATCAGAGGGTGAGGTTTTTCACTAATCATGCACAGTGATTGGAAATCTGTGTATGCCAGTCAAAAAATTATTCCATCTGTCACAGTTACTAATATTTATATTGCATGGCCATAAGTATGTGGACACCTGCACATCTCATTCCAAACCATGGGCATTAATGTGCTCAGGACTGTTTGCTGTCCTGGTTCCATAATGGTGGAACAAGCTCCCCACCGACATCTGATCAGCAGAAACATATATTCCATCACAGACTGAAAACTCATCTGTGTTCAGACTGCACCTTGGCCGATAATAATAAAAAAATTGAAAAAAAAATCTTTTTCTAGCTCTTGTTGTTTCTAAATGTAACACTTGAAGTATATTTGATGAAGTTAATGTACTTGCATGATTTTTGCAATTTTCGTGTTGTATCCACATAGTTGAATGCACAATGTGGATAAGTCGTTTTGGATAAGAGCATCAGCTAAATAAATGTAATGTAAAATGTAATGTGCTGCAATATCAGCCTCCACTCTTCTGGTTTCAGGCTTTCCATCAGATGTTGGAACCTGGCAGGTTGCAGCAGGTTGCTCCCATTCAGACAAAAGATCATCAGTGAGCTATCAGCTATCAAGCTCCTCTCCTGCAATAAATGCAGTCCACTTACCATTCACCATGGGGTTGAGGTCAGGGCTCTTTCCAGGCCAGTTAAAGTTCTTCCACACCAAACTGGGGAAACGATTTCTTTAATGGAGCAGGCTTTCTGCATGGGACCATTGTCATGTTGAAACAGGAAAGGACCAAACACAAACTGTTGCTACAAAATTTGATCTAAAATGTAATTGGAATATTTATAATTGGAACTACTCACAGTGGACAGGTGTGTGCATATATTTCTGGCGACATTGTGCACATTGTAGTTAAATTCATTATTTTGCCCAAAACCGGTGGAGATGAGGTTTTCAAATCATGAAGACCACACAACATCAACTTTCAGAAATAGCCTCAAATGAATGTGTAAAGCTTAGAGTCTTTGTTTTCATCTCAATATGATTTATCCGAGATGCTCAAAAGTCATTTTTTGCAAGTCCAAGTCAAGTTTCAAGTCTGTTATGGTTGTAATGAGCGTTCTATCATCTGCTGCATGCCATCCGGTCTGCTTGGAACACTGCATAGCTATATCTAAGGAATTCAAAGCATGTACTGTATTATCATCACTCCTTTATCTATTAGCATACAGTATCAGTATTGATTAGTTGTTTGGTAGCCTATATGATTACTTTAAACAGGCTATTGCAATGCAATATGAAAAACACACTCAATGAATGCTTTCCTTTAAAGTTAATAACTGTATTTAGCAATACAACCATATTGTATAATTACACTGGGTTAATGACAGTTTATAATCTAATGTAAATTAACATATCCCTCTAGCCTCTCAAACCCAGTGTAATGGTAACCTAATAAGCCTATAATGTTACAATAAACCTGTAACCTGCCTCTAGCTGACATTAATAATTAACGTGGTTAACGTTAACCTTCACATTACCAAGTGATTGGCCTATCCGGATGCGTTTTCGGGTGCCTGATAGAGTTTAATGTGGTCGATCCAGCTTCCTTTATTTTGATACCGCAGATGTTGCCTTTAGCAATTCTTTTGTTTGGGCCTTATGTGAAGTTATGATAGCCAAAGGTTATGACAAATGGCACAGCAGCTGCAGGTGTGCTGGCCATGGTCATCTGTGGCTGCATGCACCAGATGTGTGAGGTTACGCATGATAATAAGGGAGGGAATTACATTCAGCTCGTCAGATATGTACTTAATGTTAATGTGCCAAAAAAATAAAACATGAAATAAAAATTGTTCACAAGTCCCAAATCTCGAGTCTGAGTCTCAAGTCAAGTCTCAAGTGACTGCGTGTGCGACTTAAGTGCAACTTGAGTCCAAGGCGCAAACTCATCAGACTGTGTTCCATGTTGGGAAAAAGTGGTGGACCGTGGTGTGTAATGAAGTAGTGATGAAATACTGAAGTGAAGTGGTGAGTATGGGAGGAAATCAGGGGAGATTGTCAAAACAATGAACTATTTCAAACACCCAGGAGAAATGACATCTGGAAGTTTCACTGGGGTTGGAGAGAGAACACATCCCCAGGCCTTCTCAATTCACTGACCAAATATTTAATCTTCTCTCCAGACAATGACAAAGCTTGCACTTCTTTACTGTGTTTGCTTTTAAATGATTTATGTCTGATCTCTCAAGGGATGACTACATCCTTGTTCAAACAGTCCAAATCTTGGAGTAGTAACATAGTCAATTTTGTTGTGCCCAAATACAGTGTATTGTTTTTAGCCTGTAAAACTGGCCATGAAGATAGTTCCATGTTTGAAGTGTAATGATGGACAATAACCACTGCGTATACATTTTTCATATGAAATCCACCACCATTAAGTAGTAAAACAAACTTGCTGTGGCTGCTACAGAATAGTAGAGCTGTGATACCAAGAGGAAAGCAAATACATTTCTTGAAAACATAAAGGCCAATAGAATCAACAATGACAAGACAGCTCTCTGCTATTTAACAAGTTTACCCCAGGTTTTCTTTTTCTTTTTTCCATGTGAATGCATAATGGCAGGTGCCGATTGTTGTATGTTACTGCTCATGGTGCTGTGATTTCCATGTACGGTAACATCATGTTCACACACTATAGTTAAATGGAGAAATGAGTCAATGCTCATCAACATTTACAGAGTATTTGGATCCAGGTTGTCATCAATCACAGCTGGGTACAGCTATATGTAAATAATGGTTCGTGTTAGCAACTGGATATATTGTTAAAAATAGGGCTTATACTGTACAAATCTTTATTTACACTTCAGCCTGGTATACTGTTTGCTACTGTTTACAGTACAGCTTGTACTGTAAACACAGGTATCATGAAACTTCTCCCCGTTTAAAGCTCATACTTGCACTTTCTCAGCTGTTTGACAGTAGCTTCACTGGTAATAAACATGGAGACGTTTGACTTTACAAGTTGAATATAAAAAACACACCATTAGTTTTGGTCTCTGCAGCTAGACTGTCAGGGAGAAAGTCTAGGTGCAGCCTGGCCTTCAGGTTGTCTGAAGAACCCACATTAGTGGGCCACAACGTTCAGAGGATCCAGCCTCTGGGGGTGAACACATTGTGGATTTGTTCAAACTCTCTGGACCAAGAGCTTCTTTTGGGAGCTCAGTGTAACCAAACCACAGGTGGCAGCAGTAAACACTTGAATTAATTATCTGACAAGATACACCTGGAGCAACAAAGAGTCCTTGATAGAACAAAAAACATGCATGAACTATATAAAATATTCCTACAGTAATCAGAAATTTTGTTACAGTAGGAAAAGCACAGGTGTAATTAATAAAATGAATGATGGCTGAATTCCATTTAGCTGCTTTGTTTTCAGGGTCTTGGTATTTTTCATGCTGGCTCACTGTCACACTGTCATGGCTTACTGGGACTCTTGAATAGAACAGAGCCATTGTTAATGTTAATACCTGTGCTTGTCCTACTACGAAATGTCTGCTGTGAAAAAGACCAAATTGAAGTGACTCATGTTTACTGAATGTTTGTTAAAATAACAGGCAACTGGAGAGTTAATATTTACGTTTCTAAATTGTTGTCTTTAAACAGTTGACACTTCCGAGTATGATTCAGTAAGTGGCTTCTAAAATGTCTCCTAAAAATGGGTCTGTCACATGGAAAATGACTAATAGTCAATAATAATCCTAAAAAAAATTAGAGGCTCTGTATCCAGGGAAATGTGACTTTATCAGATAGTCTCATAAATTAGTAAATTGTTTGTCACAAAAGTATCAAATGCATGACCCATGAGGACCACTACTCAGGATATGCTCATATCTTCTGACCAAATGGCTAATATCCCCAGAGTAAAGATCTTTCTTGTAACCTCTTACTTTTCGAAACGTACTTACTCTGGGGGATATTTAATAATATATAAATGTTTAGCATAAGCATTCAAGTCTCGACTGATTTCTTCAGATCTGAGTTTGTGATTAATCAGATTCACAACTGACCATTGTGTCTAGACAAGAAATACGCTACACTTATAACTACTGTATATACTAAAGAGAATGTGATAGAAAGTAACTGAGGCTTAAAGGTATAACAAGTAGCATTTTCCTAAAAAAAACAATGTATAGACTCATACAAAAATAATCCCTCTCAATCATCACTTATGACCCACTAAAAGTGTGTGGTGGTGTCTGTATCTGCAGAGACCCTGCCCTCTGCCTGTATTTTCTTATTTTGCTGTGCTCAAGACGTTTCTGTGCATCAACCGTTGGGCAGCGGTGTGTAGCCCCCAGCCAATAACAGCGTGCAGTGTGTGAGGTATACTATAAAAATGTTGCGACCAGTTGCCAGATGGGAAGCACATGGGACCACCAGAAGCGCATGCACTTTGAGCCGGGGAGGAGGGGCCAACTTTGAATGTTGTGTTTTCAAACAGCAACTAACAAATCTCAAAATACTTGTTAGTTTGTTAGTTTTAAAGATGTCAGACTTCTGGAGTCAAATCCCATTTCCTAAATTGCCACTTGAATATATGTGAGCTGTAATATGTCAGCTGCTCCTCTTTTCACTCCAATTTGAGCAAATTTTAAATGAACTCTGGAAGAGTAAAAGGCAGTAAAATAATACTCAATGAATGAAAGATGACCTTTATAGAATGTTATTCACTTGTGGTTTTATGCAATCTTCAGTTCCTCATTGAGCTCCACCTTTGAAAGGATGTCAAATATCGTTTGTATTTCTGAGTCTTTGTAACTGTTTCTTGTGTATATGTCTTTATTCAAAACAAGAAAGAAAAGAATCAGTTGCTCATGTTTATTAGAAAGTCTAATTCATTTTTATTTCCCCTATACCCAGATGAAACACAAATTTCAGAAAAACCAAATGAAACAAAAATAAAAACAGCTTGACAAGTACATTCCATTTCTCAACAGCTGGAACTTGTGTGTTTGAGGCAGTGGATCCAGAAGTGCACTTAACATTAATGTTTTAGCATCTGAACAGTTGGTCACTGTCATTTAAATACACACACTACCATACAAGACTTGTGTAAACATTGGTGTGGATTCTGTGACTGAAAAATAGTGAAGGAATGATTCCACAGGGATCAAGTGAGTTTGAAAACAATATAGATCAAAAGAAGCCAATGTTGCTATGTGAATGTGGAATGTAAAAAAAACACAATATTAAAAAAAAGATTATTGCATTGAATAATGCCAGTCCTGCATGTACTGATGTATTGCTAATCTCTGTCCAAGATATTCATATATATTTTTGCTTAATTATAAAACTGAATTTTAAAAAATATGAAAACTCATATGATGTCATTGTTCCAGAAAACTTGACTTTACAAAACTGAATGCACTTAACAACTCCATCTGTAACACAAACATACTATGTAGCACCAGTAGGTTAAAACAAATCATGCAGCAAATCGTGTTGCCTTCCTTCTTGTTGTGTAAAAGACTACTTCAAGAATTTTGGGGATAAAGTCCATTTTAGTGGAATCCAGTGCAGCCACCATTGCTTTGGTATTGCATCCTTACAGTATGGCCATTTTGGATGATTCTCCTCAGAATCCCCTAAACAGAGGTGAAAGCTGGCCATGTGTGTAACTTTGGTCCTATGTTCTTATTGCAGCGATGACTCCTTGGTTGACGGGCGCTAGTGATGGATGGAAAAGAAAAACATGGTTAGCCATTTAATATGTAAAGGGACTAATTTACATATTACGATTGTATCTCAAAAACCTTTAATAACTTAATCTATCTTCTTGGTAGACAGTGTAATCTAATAGTGTATGCACCAAATTATAACTGTTAATTTGTTAAAGTGGCACATATTTATAAAGAAATCTGCAGAAATTTACGGACATCACGGATCTCATGTTACCTTGTAATTATGACTTCTTTGTCTCATAATTATGATGTACAATTACAATTTTACTGATTGAATGTGTACAACTAATTACTGAGATAATAAGTCAGAATTATGAGACATGGAACTTGTTATTATGAGATACTAAATTATTACAAGATTTTTTTTTTTGATGAATGCCAACTCAAATTGCAAGACCTTGGTTTATTTGTTTTGCTGTATCTGATAACTGCCAAAATAAAAATCAACAGCTCAGTAAAGTCTTTTTTAATATTTGTTACTGTTTTTATGATGTTTGTGGATCAAAGATTACTCCCTATGATTGATTGTCTGTTGTATTTTTTTTGACTTGATGTCTTGTTATATGTATCCTCTACTGAAGAAAAGCCACCCTGCAGCATAATCCACAGTGCTGCTTTCACTCAGGTGTTTCCCTTCATTTGTCAGGTACCTGTGCATTGACAATAACTGATCACTGAAACTCGGAGATTAATACTATGAACAAGACATGTACCTGGTTTTCCACAAGCCTTCACACACTGTTCATGCGTGTCAAAGCGATTCTGGTTTCCACCGCAGCCTCCATACCAGAAGCGGGTGCAGCTCTTGCTGGGGGCATCATAGTGCCACTTGAGGACAAATTTGGCACAAGTACCTTCCTCTTTGGGAAGCTGGCAAACGTCCACGGCTGTAGAGGCTGCTGTGAAGATAATGACAAAGAATAACAATCAGACAAAGTAAGAGAACACATGCAACCAGAAGAGCACATATCTCTAGCAAGAATGTGCTTTAACAAATTGTAATACACTAAATTAGACTTATGAATATGAATATAATATGAAAAACAATGAGTGGCACAATCAGCAGTAAATATACCATTATACATAATGACGAGTAATGAAGAGATGATGGCAGTATTTTGCCAGTGACCTGTTTGTGTTGTGGAATGGAAATCGGTATAATGCTTAAAATTTTTTCAAGGAAAGAACAAAAGCTCTTCCATCACAGCAGACATTTATTCTTCCATAATCATGAGATATAGCGCATTTGGTTTAGAGTAGACTTTGTATTACTGTGAGTATCTTGTGCCAATTTACTCAAGTGCTGACGAGGTACTGACAAATTGAACTTGCTCTGTATGGGGACTGCTGCCAAGAAAACAATGAACCGGTGAATAAGGCTTTCCATTCATTTTCTCAGTGGTTATGACTTGGCTCACTACTGTGACAAAAGCATAACCTTCTCATTTTTCCATGCTTGGCTTTTTACTTGTTCCGTCAGTTATTTAGATCATCTGAGGGGCAGTGGAGGAGTTGGGTGGGTTTGCAGTTGAACACAAAGGACTTGTTGTTTTGCAAAGTGAGCACAGTTTGTGGAAATGGAATTATGTAACAGTGATATAGCATGCAACATTGGTGACTTGATGTCTAGATATAGGACCAACATTAGGGGTGGTCTGAAAAAGTTTAATTCAAATGATGTTTTGAGGATGTGGATATGCTTGCTTAAAACTAAACCAGGAAAGTAGTGCTTTTTGCTTTCCTATTGGCTAGCATTTGCATGGCACACATGTGCACCCACATCCAAGTCAGTTATGTCTTCAAAACAGGGCGTTAGAAGGGAAGGAACAGTAACATAATACTGTAGGCCTACAAAAAACTGTTCATGTTATTCAGTGAGTGTATATCAGATCTCACCAGGAGCCGGGAGGATCTCCACCTGTTCAACCTGTTGCACTTTTGGCTGAGGCTCTGGCACTGTAGAAACATAAAAATATGTGTTTTCAGCTTAAAGGGACAGACTTTCACCAGCTACTGAAAAGGAGGATTTTCAACATGGTGTCAAGTGCAATGTGGATATAAATGACCACAGACATTTACTCAGATGCAATCCTCATTATCTGTCACAAATTATCCACATTTGCAGGTTGCTTTTCTTTTCCTACTTTAACTCCCCTCTTCTGTAGGAAGATGCAATCCATATTTTTCCAATACCTCATGCGATCAGGGACAGTTTATAAGACAATTTTACTACACCCTCAATATTATACTATAATACCTAACGTATTTTTCTACAACCTGTAATCCTCCATAATTAGTTAGATGACATATCCTTTGCCTCTGAGAATAACGCTAGGTTACTTCTATAGGTAGCTTGTGAGCCAGGTATGCTAGCGTTTGCAGCTTAGAGAAGATAAACAAACTGTTTCATCCATTCTGGACAGTTTTCCTCTTTTGTTTTTGCTTTTTGGAGTGGTGATTAAAAAAAGTCACCACCTTCCAAATCTTTATCACTCATAAAGCCTCATGCACACCATTTGAGCATGTGGAGAAATCCTGAGCTTGACAGGCCTGGCATGCCTGGTTACAGTTGCTAAGCTATGATGGGAAATCGCTTTTCTGGAGCGTCATTTGTCATTTGTGGGTTTTGTATCTGGAGTTGAAGCTCATAATATGCTGCATTATATCAAACCATCACACCAGAGGGCGGCACATTCCCTCAGAGGGCCTGGCACTGACAACCACTTACCTGACCTCATGCAGTTTTTCAAGCAGAGGGCCTCAGTGTCGAACCTATTTTCATTGCCTCCACAACCTCCATACCAGAACTGTGTACAGATCCCGTTCTTTCTGTCAAAGAACCACTTAGCCTGATAGTCTTTGCACGGCATTCCAGGGTCATAGTCAACTGAGCATGGGTCTGCAAATTCATTAACTAGAACATGCAAAAAGAAAGAAAACAACAGCAGTGATGGACAGACAGAGAGAGAGGATGAGTGTTTGTATGAGGCGTACAGCAGTTACTGTGTGCTGTTAAAGTTAAAGTTGCTGGTAATGGATAAATTCATACTAGAAGCTTAGGGGTGTTCAAAAGTGTCTAATGCAGTCAAATGAGTCCTGGTGCTGTTGTTGTTCATTCTCACAGGGCAAAGGCAATGGCATTCAAAATGGCATAACATTCTTCAGAGTTTGGATATTTGAAAATAAAAGAGTCAGTAGAAAGAAAGAGGTTTAAGTGTAGGTTTTCACTGGTGAATTAGAAAGTTAGTTATAAAGTTACCGTTTTGTTAGTTCATTTTAGTCATTTAGGATCTGCATGGCTGTGTGGTCCAGGTTATCTGCATGTGACCAATCCCAGAAATCAACCCCAGAAATACTTTGTCACAGCTAATTATGACAAAAATCCACTGGTGTCTTGGCTGCATTGTCTGTTAATTCCTTTGTGACAGCATTGTGTGAACTGCAGAGTTCTAGTAAAAATGTGTTCTTAATCACACTGGGGTATCAAAGTACAGCACTCACTGATGTTTTTAAAATTAAGACAGCTATTGAATACTGCCACTGAATGAGAGTAGGGCAGGTGAAGAGGCTTGGCTCCTCGAAGACCCTCCTGAATTCACAGCCAGAAAAGATGTTCTCATGTCTCAGTTATGCCTTAAGTTTTGTGACTTCCACAAGAAGCAGCAGCTGTAAGGCTTCATTCCTAAAACATACTGTATGTGCACTGTAAATCTCTATTTTTCTACTAACAAGAGGCAATTTATCTTAAGTAACACAGATATCGCAACCTCAACTCTTTTGTTTGTCAGAACACATTATGGAAGAAACCAAACAGAAAGCCAAGACTCAATTAGGTCGAGCAGTAGATTTCGTAAGTTTTTTCTGAATGACCCACAGGATATTTTGGCATGTACTAGTGGGTTGATTAATAGTACATCTGTATAGAAGTTCAGTTGAAACATTGCTGCATTAGAGCATAACACTTTATGTTATTTGAGTTGAACCATCAGGTTTTATTTATATAACTAGCATTCTGCCTCGATAACCCAGCCAAACACAACTCTATGGAGACCATTAGCATTAATGCACCAGGCTAATATAAAGTAAATATGAAATGGATTTGTGCTGAAAGTTCAAAGACAGCACATTGTGTGCACATTTTGGTTCCTATTGCAGTGCATTGTTGTTCTGATTTGTGGCTGATGAGGCCAGAGGTCAGCAGAAATAATATCAAACCAATATGATTCAATCAAAATAAAAAGATGTTTCCTATTTACCAGCAATGAGCACAAAGTCATATTTACACTCTTGGGGTATCACTTCAAACTCAAAGTTCACCGAAGCACAGGGCACTGTGCACAGCATATCAATTTCAAGTTGTACGAATCATGTAATACTACACATTTTCCTCAATATATGCATTTAAAGACAATTTTTTTCTGCTGAATAACAAGTTATACAAGTTCAAAATTACAGAATACAGGTCAAAGGAGAAAAAAACATTATGCACGCACACACACACACACACACACACACACACACTACAGACACACAATCATATGCCTGTGCATGCACAGTCACTCACCTGTTTCTGGTTTGTCCAGTGGTGTTGTATTTACAGTACCGGTGCCTTGGCTGGCTGGCTTAGGCTCCGCTGCTTCTGTCAAAGTGAAACCAGCAGTCATGGAGCAGAGCTCATGTTTGGAGGGAGTGACAAGGTCAGAGCCTAGGGGCCAAATATAAACTCTGTACATCTAAATCCACATGAATAAATCTATTCCACATGATTTCATCATATCCTTTATTTAACCAGGTAAAAGTCTCAATGCCATGCAATGCCATATTTCTAAACAAGTGCTGGGGTAATACTGGACTACAAAACATTTCTATTTTTAAAACGATAGAGGAGTGACCAAGGTAATTGAAAAAGAGATTTAAAAAATCAAACAGTTTTTTGTTAAAAAACCCAGAAATTGTATTACCTGGCAGTATTGATCAAGTTACTGTCAACCCACATATTTAGTATACTACTTGTCTTGTGGGAAACAAGGAAGCTTGCAACATATTTGTGTAAGTGTGTTTATGGACTTACTGGTAGTGATGATGCCTTTGCGGGTGGAGACAATTTGACCCTCTGCAGAGTGGGCAGTGACCACAGCATGATATGTTTGAGCACTCTCTAAGTTGTTCACGGAAAGCTCTGTGCCCGACACATTGGTCTTCAGCACCAGGGCATGGTCGTGCAACCGTGTCACCACTACCTCAAAGTAGACAAAGAGTTTGGGGTCTGGGCTGGTCCAACGCAATTTCAAGCTGCTGGAGGTGATGTTAGAGACGTGTAGCTCATCTGCATCTGAGGGGGTAAAATATGCACAAGAAAAAACACATGTTCACAGTTTGCAGAAAACAAAACAGCAGTAGGCCAGTAGTTGTTGTGGGTGAACGTCATTGCGACTAAGATAATGTTAATTTTCTTACCCGGTCATATTTTTTTTTTATTGTGAAGTGTGTAACAATGTGTTTGAGAGAAGGGTGAACAATCGTGCTGATTGCTGATTTATGGGCAGTCAGTGTTAGCGGTTAACTATGCATGACTCACAGCGAAGAAAACTAAATCAACCAGTCCAAATCAAACAGCATTTTAAACTGGCATTGCCTGTTGATGTAGTTTAAGTTCATTTTAGTACAATCACTATCTTACCTTTGTGCTTTCTTTGATGAACAGCTTGGTGATTTTCATGATGTTTCTGATGTTTCCTATATATGTGCCAATAAATAGTGAAACCATCAATAATTCCAACAAGTTAAGAGTAATCAATGGTATGGCATAGACATCACAATACTTACTCCTGCTGGTGTGATGATGTAAAGGGGTTTTTTAGTGGCTGGTCACTCTGGAACCACTTGCAGTTTTTGGAGACTTCAGGGGACATGTAGAACGCATTTTCAACTGAAAAGAAATATAACAGAGTGCATCACTCACAGTGATCGGGTTTAACTGAAGCAACTAATGGCATTAAGCCAAAATAGTAAATTAAGAAGTGTGCGAAAAGGCAATAAAGTTGATTGGTTATAAGATTGATATCTATCTTGAACTTACTGCTAATATACTTTGGCAGCAGCCGGCCAAAGTTCTGGATGTGTTTGTCATAAAAGTATGAGATGCTGTCCAGGCGCTTGAAGAATACATCTGAGGGCTCACTGGCCATGCGTGACAAGACACGAGCATCTCCAGCACTCAACTTCTCACCCACACCCAGGATGACCACGAAGTAGCCTCTGCACTTGACCTCAGTGGCAATCCGCACCAACTGCTCCTCTTCTTCTTCCACACTTCCTGTCACAAAGAGCATGAGTACTTTCCTGTCACGTTGGAGAGGCGCCTTCTCCAACACCTGCTCCACTGTCGATTCAATAGCTGCTGCCAATGCCCGCCCACCCTCTAACTGTGGTGTCTTCTCCAGCAGAAATCTGACAATATCCTGGGCTGAGTGGTGCTCGGTCAAACCGATATCCACATGGATGGGAGAGCCAGTTTTGTTGTGGAGGAACTCGTAAGGTGCTTGCTGGACTACAGACACTCTGCCGTGGTGAGCAGATGATGTGGGATTTGAAGACACTTGTAGCTGCTCCACTATGTGCGCTATGTAGCGTTTAATCTCTGTAAAGACTGTTGGGTAGGTGGACTCAGAGCTGTCAATGACGAAGGCCATGTCGATGTCCACATCCGTGGCGAAAGACCTCCTATCTCGGCCAACCGGCGGGGGCACATAGTCACACGTTTGGTCCGGAGAGCAGATGTCTAAAGAAGGAAAATTTATAATGTACTGTAACTTTCATTGCTAAATGGAAGTAATGTATTTCTAAACAACAAAAGATGTATTGGGATTCTTCTTAAGCCAGTGTACTGTCATACCCCTGGGATTTTTTTGTACAACAGTTATGTCACATACAATAAAATTAGGGTTGATTTTACTTATTTTTCCTAAAATAAAAATTGTATCTGTGTTTTTTATCTGTGAAATTTTAAAACGGGATAAAATACATACATAATACAAAAAATCCCCAATTTTCAATTGCTCACAGAATTTTTTGAACAGAAACAGAATTTTCTCATAACAGGAAATCGACCAACTTTTAGATACGTGAGGCAACAAATCAGGATTAAAATCAATCTTTTCTCTTGAGTATTTGTAAGTATTTTTCAGTGAAAAAAATAAAAACAATAATCCTTAACTGCAATGTTATTACTGATGCACAAACACAGAGCTCTTACCTAGGCAGACATGGCAGCTCATAACCTTTTGGATGACTGAATTGTACTGTGCACTTCCAGGGTTGGGGAGGACTATTACCTGGGCCAGTGCTGTGTTGTTGACCTGGTGTACAAAGAGAAGAAAACAAATGTTGAAAATACAATGTACACTGTCATTTTTTTCTTTGGAGACAGACACTGTATAAACATGTGTTACAAACCTATGTACTGCAAAGTTCCCCTTTAAGATATGTTCTGTTTTTATTGGTTCTGTTTTTATTGTGTTTTACCTGAAGTGCTCTGCTGAGTGCCCTGTCTTCGCGGCTGACCAAGAGCAGAGTGGCAATTCCAGCATCATGGAGGCGAAGAGCTGCATTAGTAACTGCTTGTGCCTGGCTGACTGGCCCACCGACAAAGAAGATGGCCACCTTCCTCATGAGGAAACCACTGCGCACTCTCTTGAAGGTGTTCTGGGCCACAAAGCTCATGGCCGTCTCCAAGCTGCGCTTCTTCTGGTTCTGCAGGGTCTGTAGTCCCTCAATTTGCTGCACCAGGGCACGTTTCTTCATTGCATCAGCAAACCGGACTACAGTGGTCACTTCATTGTTGTACAGGGTCAAAGCAACACGAGCCCCTCTTGGACAGTTACTCTCAGCGATGGTGATGTCTCTGACTAGGCGCAGGACTGTGTCACGCATGTTGTTGAAGTTTGCTCGGCCATTGTCCTGAGAGACATCCAGGGCAAAGGCCAGCTCGGTGGGGTAGAGCGGGCATTCCTGCTGACCTAATGGTGTACACATAGAGGATTTTGTACCCAGTATAGTACAGTACATACAAAATCATTCAAACCGTAAACCTAATTAATACTAAATTTTGTACTTACCGTAACAGCAAGCTGGTAAAAAAAAGGGACATAAAATGTGGTGAGACATTTTTGTAGCACATAACACATGAACATCATTACTTTTCATTGTCATGGAATGACATTGTTGATAGTTATCAAATTATACTTACGACAGTTTTCCCTGATTTTCTTGACCAGGTCACATTGCTGCAGACAAAGAAACATTTGGAGAGAAAAATGTAAAGATTTTGATCACAGGCACCAGAAATGAGTTTTGCGGTGTTCATTCAAAATAATTTTAAACAGTTCGACAAATGAGCACATACCACAACACCTGGTCCTCTCGGTCCTTTCTGACCCTATGGGAACAAAAACAGTTGTGTTGACAGCTGGACATGGCCAGAAAAAAAAAAAAAATTTGTATTGCTTATACTATAACACAGTTATTTTTGTGAAATCATGTTGAGAACTTAACAGTATTATATTGTGCAGTATATACTACGTCTCATAAATTTGAGTGAATCCATGAGAAGACACAGGCAAAATCAGACCACTCAAGATATTATACATATATTGTAAGACATAACTACACATATTTTGGTATTGTGGCACCCTGTCATTTATAAATAATTTACACAGCTTATAAGCAAAGGGTAGAATTTTGAGTTGCTTACATATGGCCCAGGATATCCAACCTCTCCCTTCTGCCCGGGTGTACCAATATTCCCAGAGACACCCTGGAAAGAATAAACAGAAAGAGAAAAATAATTCACTTTTAAAGCTATTCAGCTGTCAATAGTTCAAAAAAGAGCTTGACTCAAAATATTCACTCTCTTCAAAGACTGAAAAGTGCCAACATTAATGTGCATGCTCATTCACTGCCAAGACTGCATACTATATATTTGAAACAAGACTTCAATACCAGTCCTCTGGTGTATCAAGCCAAACATATGTGTCCAGTGATGCTCTTAGACATGCTGACTTTCACATTCAGAATATACAGTATGCTCATACTAACCTAATCTAATAGGGGTCTGAAAACTTACCCTCTGTCCACGATTTCCTCTGGGTCCAGGTCCACCCTTGGTGCCAGGTTCACCAGCTGCTCCCTGAAATGATGGAAGTAAAGAGAATGAATGCAAATGACCAACACCAAAAGGAAGACCAACTGGCCAGAGTGTACAGCATAACACTATAATTTGCAACCTCTGCTGATATTTTACGTCAAGAGTCAGTGTTTTCCATTACCTTTGGTCCTGGGAATCCTGGGAAGCCTTCATCACCCTGTAGAGGAAAATGCATACATACTTTAAGTATTATTTGCATCATTATTGTCCCATTGAATGAGTGTATAGTTGCATTTGTCTTGAGATTTGTAATATGGTTCACTGATAATCGTATCTTTAAACGAGCCATGGCATAGTGCTATTACAGAAGGGATATACTGTATGTGTTTTTGGGATAGGAGTTTCAGATGTCTTAAACAACAATAGTAGTTAGATGAACATTTTTGTAGCTCCCTTATCATCCTGTGTTTCATTTGTGATTTTAACATTCTCCACACTCAGTTTCAAAACATCACTGGATATCTGAGGCTAAATGTATTTTTAATGTTAAATTTAATCAAAATGAAGACACACCTTCTGATTACCATATATACATATATAACTAGAGGTCAAAATTCACTTGCCTTTCTTCCTTTAGGCCCTGCGACGCCAAGCCCATCTTTACCATCTTCACCCTATAAGAAAGAGTAAAAAAAAAATTGCAAAGTTTTTCTTTGTAAAGTGCTCATTAATTCAGTTGCATACACTCCGGTAGTAAAAGGGAAATGAGCAACATCCCCTCTCTCACATTTGACCCAACATAACAGTGTTGTGCTACCCATTCAAGACAGAACATATGGAATTCCCAGCAACAATACCAATTCCCTGATTAAAAACACACCACATACATTCTCAGATATAAAAGACACAGAAACATAAGTCATACATAAGAGGTTTTAAACCACACATGGCAGTGATGCAAAGAAATGTTTCTTCAACTTGCAGCCTGAGGCAGAAGTTCTCCTGCCAAGGTGTTCTCTTTCACTAGGACAATTATTAAGAAGATTATCTAATAAGCATCTTCTGTATTAAAAAAGGTTTCATAAACAACATGACTAACCATGTAAATCTGATATTTTGGATCAGTTTTTTGTTACGATACATGCAAAGAAGATGTAGTTTCAGTCTTACAGGCTCTCCACGGGGACCAAGAGGTCCAATAACACCCTTAGGTCCTGGCTCTCCTGGCTCTCCCTAAAAAGGCAGAGATACATAGAATGAGACAGAGACAGAAAGAGAATGTCAAGACTTCAAATTAAGAGTCTAATGTTTCTTTAAGCTGTCGGGTCAGTTTCTATAGATTTAATTAAGCTCATCTGCTTTTTTTGCAGTAGATCTCAAGCAGAGCCTTAATGTTTTCTTATAGTGCTTTCATGTTTGCTCAAATAGACTACACATGTGTATCCAGTAATGTGAGAGCTCAGTTTAGGCCAGAGTGTTTATTAATGAAACAAGCCTGTTGTGGAAGAACATAAGTCTCGCCAAATTATACCTTGCGACCAAGAGCTCCTCTTCTACCTTTATCTCCAGGGGTACCTGGGCTACCTCCGGGACCCTAGAAAACGAAACATTAGGAAATTAAAACACATATAATTTCTCAGAATAAAAGTATATTGTGCACATGACTTTCAGTCAGTTAAACCAATGTGCCACTGCAGTTGCAATGAGTGGTAGACAAAAGTTATTGTTTGTTTGTGTGAAATGAGATTTTAATATGTCTGCTTTTACCATGGTTTAAAACTGATGCTGAGTTTAAATGTGCTCCATAATTATATATGACTCAACTTGAATTCATATGTGTTTAATATGCCACAGACATAGCAAAAGAGTTCATTTAATAAGATGGCTCTAACGCGTTCACTCACCCTGGGTCCAGGGTTCCCATCTTCTCCTCTGGGTCCTGGTGCACCAATCGGTCCAGATGAACCCTTAAAAAAAACAACAGTAATGAATGAACACACATTTCTATATATATGAATACTCCAGTCACAGTCCAGTCAAAACTATTTTATCATATTGCTAATGCAGTCAAGAAAAGTATGAACAACAACATTCGTTATGATACATGTTTTGGCAAGTGCATTTAGAGATTGAATAATCTGCCAAATACTGTGAAAAGAATGACAAACTTACTCTAGATCCTCCAATACCAGACTCTCCCTGAACACCATCAGCTCCTGGCTTTCCGGGATTTCCCTTTAACGACATATGAGCAGCAGAATGTTACAATTACTGCCATTACAAGAGTTATTGCAGCAAGTATTGAACAATTCATGTTATCACCAAAAAGGGACTTACAGGTGGTCCAGGTGAGCCTCTTCTGCCAGCAGCTCCCTAATGAAATTGGAGTAGAAATATGTCTTGGTTAACAAAAAAGAGTGGTAAGTAAGTATTTAGCAAAGATAATGAACACAATGGGCAAAATTGTTTACCTTTCTTCCAATTTCACCGGGGCCTCCCTGCTTTCCATCCTCACCAGGCTCTCCCTATCACCATCACAAACCCAAGCAACCATTTAATGTTAAACTGCTCAAACTGTTAAAAATATAATGTTATAAAAGCATTGGCAGGACCACCTCAATGGCATTTGACACTTTTTCTATAGCAAGACAATGTGTGAAGGGGGACATTACCGCTGGTCCAGCATCACCAGGGTCTCCTTTAGGTCCTGAGCGGTTGTTATCTTGTCCACTTGTACCCTATTAGACAGATATCACTTTTTCATTTTCAGCTACATTCAAACATCCTAAAAGACAATTTGCCCAGGAAAACCGACCAAGAATACATTCTTATTCATATGACAACTGCCTGAAAGAGCAATGGCAGGCTGACGGAGGGATGTGTACAATCACGTATCAAATGATCAAACACTGCAATTTTTTTTACCACTGGCCACTGTTGAGAACCTAGCTCAAGGGCAGTAGAACAGTAGCCACTGAAGAATGGAGGTATGTAACTCAATGACTTAATCTAACCTGGTGTGGGAATTCATAACAGATGATCAGTAACAACCTACTTCTCTGATCTTCACTCTATCATGTACTGTGTATGCATTGAGACAAAATTCAATAAGTAATGCATATAATATTACTCTATAATCAACCAGATCAGTTCAGGTATCAGATATCAATTATATAGATCATTTTTAATTCAGACAGTAAACAGCACTATAATCAGTTTCCGTAACACTCACAGGGTCTCCTCTGATTCCCTTTTCTCCTCTGTCTCCTGCTTGTCCTTTGGTACCTTTGGGACCCTAAAAGCAATAAATATGTTTAGTAAGTATTTATCAGCATTAACCATGTGAGATTGAAAACGAAAACATGAAGCTAAAATTGCATCCAGTCACTCACTCTTCCGCCAGGATTTCCTCTGTCTCCTGGGGGTCCAGCCACTCCACTTTTGCCCTGAAAACATACAACAGATACCCACAATCATGCATAAACCAAAGAAGATTCACATGTTTTTGCCACATGAACACACTGGTGGGACTCACTTGTCAAGCAGCTAAAGACAAGAAGCAATCATACATGATTCTGTACGATGTGTTACAGAGAAATCAAATGGACTGACTTACAACATCTAATATAGCATACACTTACCTCTTCTCCATTGATGCCATCAAGCCCAATTTCTCCAAATTCACCCTGCAACATGATAGCAGTTGGTTAGCTAATCAGTGCATTAGCCTTTTTTTTAGACAGCTTTATCTAATAATGAAGAAAAATAAAAAATGAAAAGAAAAACACTCACCTTTTCTCCCGAGTACCCGCGAGAACCCTGAACAAAAGAAAAAAATATGTATCATCATTATATTCAATTAATAAACAATAATACTTCAATTTCCAATTAGAATATTTCCAATAACAAATATGTTTAAGTTGAATGTTAAAGTTAATGTCAAAGCCTTTACCTTGACACCTCTCTGTCCAGGACATCCCTGGAAACCCTGAGTTCCATTCACACCAGGAGGACCTCTCTCCCCCTATTATTACAGAATAAAGACAATATTATATGTTACGACAAAATACAAGAGGGATGCAGTATGAAGGAACATGAAGCAGTGGAAAACAAAAAGAACACTGAGAACATAAAATACATGATGAAACAACAGTTCAGGATCAAGATCAGGACAGTTTACAGCTGGTGTTGGAAATTCTCTCATAGAAACACTATCAGATTGTGACCACATATGTAAGCTAGGCTTTCAAACTTACAGGTCCACCCTCATCTCCAGGATGCCCTTGGCTGCCTGGTGATCCTGGACTACCCTGAAAGGCAAAACAACCAAGGATTAGCTTCTGATAAACAATTCTTTTCTGGTATAATTAAAGGGAGTACATCAAAAAATATTTTTCCTTTTTTTGAATTTGGATACCTTAGACCCTGAAAGTCCAACTGCTCCTCGGTCTCCTCTGGTGCCGGTACATTTGCATGGCACTGCACAGCACTCCCTCTCTGCAATATTGTCCTATGCAGTGAAAGAAAACAAATATTAAGTAATTCAAGAGGAAAAAAGAAGGCTCACGAAAGTCTTCTGTCTAACTGACTCACCAGTTCTTCCATTAGCTCATAGTCCAAGTCCATGATATTGACTCTTAAGGGTCTGGTGTACCTGAAGCCACGACCAAATTCCAGCAGCGAAGCCTCCTCAAATTTGGGCACCCGCTCCAGCCCGACCAGGATGAAACTGTTCACTCCTTTTTTGTACATACAAGAGATTCAGGCACATATTTATCCAAACTAATTATTTTTGAATATGATATTGCTATAGTTTCACAGAGGTATAATGATAGTCATCAAGGGCCGTTTGTACAGTATCATCTTTTTACCTGACAGCCGAAGCTCCTCAACTCGCCTTTTCATTTCAGCATATGGGGCATCAATACCATCAGTCAGATGAATGACAACCTTCAGGGAAAAAGCACAATTCAAAAACACACTTCCTTACAGTTTCCACGAGTCTTTTCATTGGTAAGTTTAAACTGGGGATGTCCCAGTAAAGTTTTTTTGGTCCTGACCCTTCAATATTGGGTATCTGCCGATACCTAGTCTGATTCAATACTTATATTTACCTAAATATCACACAGTAAATTTAATAACAGCTGTAGATTTAGTAAATTTTACTACTAACCCTTATTTTTCATGAGCTAGTTGTTCCAATGTTGGAGGTCCTGGTTCAAAAGTATTAAACTGATCATCTTAAATTATTGATATGATATGAATGAAAGATTAGCTGATAGCTGACATATCACTCAGTTGTAGTTATTGGAACAACACTCATGGTTGTACAGCAGTGTTACAGAGTGGAGGGTCTTCCCTCACAAAAGATTGCAAAAAGCACATTAATTAGTTAATTAGCAACAGCTGGTATGACCTGCCATCAACAAAAGTAATGAACAAATGAGAAGCTGATCCTCAGGATCGGCTAGGGATATGTCTAGTTTCAGTAACCAACCTTGACAACATTATCCTGTCTGGTTTTGAACCTATTGGTGTAAGCTGAGATGGTCTTGCCATTGAGGACAAAAGGGCCACGACTCCGCAGGGCTCTGAAGGCCTCAAAGAGTTCATCAGCATTGTCTGTGAAGTCCAGCTGAACAGGCTCAGAGGCAGAGTCCATGGCCAGCATGCCCACTTGTACAGAGGGAAGCTGCCCAGATGAGCAACTGATAGCTGCCATTTTGGAAATTCTCTGCAGAATGGCACCCATCTTGCTCTGGAGGTTGGTCTGAGCACTGAAGATGTTCTGGGCAGACACATCAAAGCCCACCAACACCTCTATGTTGCAGGCTGTAAAAAAATAGCATGGTTTTGTTTTAGGCATTTTTGTGAAGCACAGAAAATGTCTGTATACTGAAACTTTGTATTCTAAGTTGCAAATTAAATGTGAAACAGCTCAGCTATAAAGTCGATTAGCAAGAAAAAAATATATACTGTGTCTCTTACTTTTAGGAGTTTCTTCCACACCAACACACAGCTTCCCCTTCACTTCATCATCCAAAGTCTCCAGGATTTGCTCATTGAGCTCTGAAAGTCCCTGAAAGGTGCTTGCTCGAGCCACAGTACTGGACTCGCTTGCAAGGTTTTCTAACTCATTCTCAGTGTCGCCCACCCCTACCGCAAAGATTCTTACACCTTTTTTCTTCAGACCAAGGGCTGCTGTTTTGCTGTCATCAGCTGAGCGTCCTCCAGTGATAACCATTAGGATCTGAGGAGTGCCCTCATCCACCCTACTGCCTTTTTCTTTGGTAAAGTGCACATCTTGAATGTGGCGTATGGCCGCACCAGTGTTGATTTTTTGTCCACCTTTGTACTCTGCTCGGCCGATGGCACTTACAATGTCTTCCCTGCTCTTGTATGTGTTGAGGTAGAAAACATCAGTCACATCTGCAGCATAATGTGCCAGGCCGATTCGCAGATTGTCTCTCTCGGTGAAGAACAGATCGATTAGGTTGATGATAAACGACATCACTTCATTGAAGTTGCCTCTGCCCAAGTTAATGGAGCCATCCACTAAAAACACTATATCAGCCTTTTTGGGTGGAGGCAGGCCTGCTGCTGTGCGAAGGAAGGTGAGATATTAAAGAGGTCAGGTTAAAGAAAGGTGACTCATTAAATTTTAGCATTCATAGAACATAATTATAATATAATATATAATAATATATAATTAGTTTAGGTTATGGGTTACCTAAGTAACCAAGTATCTTTACATGTGAACATTTTTGCACAACTTACTAAGGTCCACGTCTGTGGGTGGTTCCTCAGGGATGGTCCCACTCAACCTATCAATAACCTTCCTTTGGATTGATGGCAGGCCAGGGAATGCAGGAACCTGAAGGACATCATCTGTGGTGGTGGCAATTTGGGTTAGCTGCCTTGTGTCAGCACCACCAGCTCCAACACCAATGCAGTTGACTCGGGAGCCCTTAAGCAGAGGTCCATAGATGGAAACATCTTGGGGGGAACGTCCACCTGTGAGAACTACAAGATGCTGGGAGGCTTCAGCCAGACGAACACCGGCAGAGGGTTTTAACTCATTCTGCATAACATATTCAATGGCGTCAGCCAAATCTGATGACCTGCCACCCATCTGACGAAGTCTTTTGATAGAAGAGATAACATCTGGCTTGTTGTTGTGAGAGTTGAGTGAGAATTCAGTTTTAACTCTGTCTGCATACTGGACAACAGCCACACGCACTTGATCGGGCTGCACGTCGAGTTGTTGGACAATGTTGAGGATGAAGTCGCGGATATGAGCAATGCCAGCGGCACCTGTATTGTCTGATCCATCAATAAGGAAGATAATGTCCTTTCTCCCAAGATTTAGGTTGTCTACAAAATAAGCACAACAAAGAGAAATGGAGATTTACTTTATTTTTAAGTATATTAGAAAAAGACTGATGCATTTAAAAAAATAGTTAATAATAATAATAGTTATATGAGGAATGAAAAACATTGCAAAAATGTAAATTATGAAAACAATAATTTTTCATTTATTTTAGCACTTGCAACTTCAAATTAACTTAAACCTTGAATATATGAGATAGTATTTCTTACCCTCTGAGCGAATAACATAACTATTGATGATATCATCTATGGATATTGTTTTGACTGAATCAATGAGCTGCGACTCCACTCCTGGAAGCTGTCGGAAACTGTCAACTGTATATACAAGGTCAGGCTTCAGGGAAATCTGTCTCAGTTCATCAGGGTCTGCATTCCTTGAACCAATGGCAAGAGGTGCAACCCGGTTTCTTTTAAGTTGGTCAGCTGCAGTGGATACATCATCTGTAGACTTGCCACCTGTAACTAGAATGAGGAACTGAGGCACACCATCCTCAAGGCGGCTACCCGCTGACCTCTGGTAGATGTTTCTGGAGACCCACTCAAGAGCACGACCTGTGTTTAGACGGTTCCCACCTTTGCTTCGAAGGTTTGTAACAGCCTGGCGTACCTCATCTTTGGTGGAGTGTTCATTCAGAAGAAATTCTAAGCTCGGGTCATCACTGTATTGTACCACTGAAACTCGGACCTTGTCCAATCCTACATCCAGCTTCTCCACAACTCTTCTTATCATTTCACGGATGGAAGGGAACTCACTACGCACTGCTGTTGTGCCATCAATTAAAAATACGACATCCCTCTTTTCTCCTCTCGGGGATACTGGTGTGATTACTGCTCAAAAAGAATGCAAGCACAGTAACAAGGTATGATTACTAACTACAGAGTTCCTAATAGACATACAGTATGACTGGTAAAGTCAAATAATATGTAAAGAATAAGTCACATGTAGAACAATTTGTGCGGGTGTGCGGGAATGTGTTTAGGCTGTAAATCTTTTAATTTAACTGAGTATAATTACCTTCAATAGTTGGGAATACTGGACGCATCTTGGTGATGTCCTCATCTGACAACTCGGTGAGAGTGGTGATTAAGTTTTCTTGGACTGTGTACAGGCCAGGGAGATCATCTACAGTGAAGGCAAATTGAGGCACATATGACACCATCCGGAGCTCTGTAGGGTTAACATCCCTGGTCCCAATGCTGAAGGGAAGAACTCTAGATTGTTTGAGGGAAGACGCTGCGCGACTGATGTCATCTGTCGAAGACCCACTGGAGACGACAATTACAAACTGTGGTACACCTTCTTGCTTCCTGCTACCACGTCCTGCTGTCAGAACATCCTGACTAACAAACTGCAAGGCCTGACCCAGGTTACGCTGTCTTCCTCCTCTTTGCCTCATTCCTCTGACGGCATTCAAAACACCTTCTTTGGTTGTATGTGTGTTCAGATACATGTCAGCTTGAGCAAAGTCACCATACTGGACCACGCCAATCCGGATCTTATTCTCGCCCACATTTAGACTCTCCACGACCCTGCGGATAAACTCTTGGATGATAGGAAATTCCCGTCCAACACCATCAGATCCATCAACAAGGAAAATTACATCCTTCCGGGGGCCTTGCGACTCAGCTAAAAGAGAAAGAGAAAAGGTAACATTACGTTGTGCTACAGAAATGATCAAAATATGGAAGAAAAAGTCAAAGGAACATTACAGCAGTAATTGTACATCAGTGTATGATAGCCTTTTAACAGACTGACTCCTTCTAGACTTGATAACATGGAAAAAAGCTTAGCCCACCAACTGTTCCTAAACCATATGTGTACAGTACGTCTTACTGTCAAATTTGTGGTAATCTGGAACATAATCAGGAGGTCATCTACGTTTTTTTTTTTTTACTTTCTTTTAGTGAAACCATATTGACTCAAAGAAGTAAGAGGATCTTGTAAATTGTTATGAACAGTGTTTTCTTGCAGCATCGTTACTGTAACCCCGTGACTAGACCACAAGTGTCATGTCAGTGTTGTGCTCACGTGACAACAGCGTTCACGTGACACGAGATCCATTGATATGTGTGACTATTCCTGATCTATTTTTCCATATTCCAACTCTGATGCCTATGATTCACAATTAAGCTTTTCATAATTTTACACTGAACCTGACAGCGAAGCAGGCTATTTTCATATTTTAACCTATACATTACATAGCCATAGGCTACTGTCTACAAAAGCAATTTGTCTGTCATAGCTATAAAAAACTATAATGTTACCATATACTTGTTTTTTGCAGTAGTCTGCATTTTATGAAGCCTTGCAGTAGTCTGCATTTTATGAAGCCTGCTGTTAAATACATTTTTTAATTTGTCGATTCTCTGAGCCCAAGCAGGTAGGCCTTAATTAGGCTATTTAGACCGCTAGATGATGATCTCACACTAAACAATGTTTCCCCCTCATAATCCTATAGGCTCTGATAAAGTTTGAGAGAGGAGAGAAGACAAGAGGAATCACAAGGAATCAAGGGGACCGACAAATACGCTCCTGTCTATAAATCAAAAAACCAAAACCAAAAAAATGATGAGTGTAGATTATGTCTATTATTGGCAATAATCAAATGGGCCAACGGTTGGTGAGAGTCTCCAGGATTCCAAACCGGAGCAGAGTGTGCTACTCTCTAGCTCTGTCCATTCCAAATAAAAACAAAGAGTGAGAGAGAGAGAGAGAGGTAAATGCGTGCACTGTCCGAACAGAGCAATCAGTCAGAAATTAAACCTGGACATCCTTACCGATGTCAAGCTGTAGTTATCAGCAGGATTTGGTTTGCAGTTCTCAAGTTTTATGACGTATCATTAAATACACCCAACCCTCCCCAAAAATCAATAATAACATAATATAATATAATACAATAAAATTTCAATAATTAAAATGATAAAATAATGACCCTTAAATACAGTATATAGTAAATTGTAGTAAATTCATGAAGTTTGAAATAACAAATAGCCTAGGTTGCACAATATAGATAAATATATTTATTCAGTGCCTTTTTATTGGACATCAACCTCGTGCTTACATGCGTATCATCGAAAAAATAGACTTGAAGTGTAAATAAACACAGGTCACGGTTACACCCATGAGACGCAGCTGAGGCGCAAGCCTGCATGGAGCCGGTGCAGACAGCTGCATAGATTAAAATGAGAGCGTATCTGCTGTGTGAGACATGCAAGAAAAGAGTAAAAAACACATCTGATACGCTTGCGGTCTAGACACAGGGTTAGTCAAGTTAAATTGGCTGAAAAAAACCCCAACAACTATAAGTCTTAGTGTATGTAATGGATATCAGAAGAAGCTTGGCAAATCCTGCCTACATCTCACAACCTCAGTTTTCATTTCCTTAGACTGGAAAATATTCACTGAGAGAAGTCTGAGTCTGGCAGCTGGAAGTCAGACCATTTAGAGATCTATGGCAAGCAGTTTTGAGAGCTAAGCTCCTAACAGGAGCTGGTGATGACATTAATACCGAACTTCCATTTCATTTGCTTTGGAATAGCCACTTGTATGTATTTAGAATAAGTTTTATGTTACTGCAGGTTCTTGTACTGCAGGTAGTCCATCTACTCTATCTATGAGCTGGAGCTAATGCTTTGGAAACAACAACCTTCTCCAAAGTCTACATTGGCTCCACATCACATCCACATTGGCTATCTATGGCCCCAGAGTTTGGAGTATTCTGCCAAATATTGAGATCAACTCAGCAAATCTATTAAAACATCTTTTTAAACTATAAACAGTTTCAAAAATGCTTTACTTTAATTTTTATGTAATATTACGTGCATGTTACTTGCTGGCTCTGTTGCTGTCATACTGTTGCATACTTGTTATTTACCAGAGATGCAGGGTTGATATCATCCTTCAATCAATGTGGAAAATTTGGTTATTGTTTGTGAGTTTAGTTTTGCAAAAATGCAGCCTGTGTGTATGCAAGCTCTTTTTTAGCCAGCTCTCATGTCTTGGATGTCAGAGCTGACATCACAACATCAAGTGTCAGCCACCCAGACTGCATACATGAGAGGGGATACTTTCTGCTAAATTAAACACTACAATGTCCTTTGTTTTGCAGGATCCAGGTCAGGGGGAGGGTTGTCATTTACTTCATGAGCCACACCTAGGCCCGGTGTGGTTTACCATAAAGCTCACCACCTCCCCACCATCGCTGATGCGGCTGTTGTTCTGTTTTGTTTGTTGAAGACTTTTCACGCATCCATACACGCTTACATTACTGATGACTGACTTCCAAGTTTTTTCTGTTGTGTATTATTACTTTGTAAATAAATATGCATGTTCACAGCACAAAACTCGTCTGGTCTTCCATGTTTGTTACAGCCTAGGAGCCGGACCGTGACATGATAAAGACAGTCAGATATTTTTTTTGTATTAACTGAAGCTTGTGTTTGTGTCTGTGTCATGTCATTCTAGTGTGGTTTAGTCTTGAAAAGGGATTTTAGCCTTTTGTTTGCTAATTACATGTGAATACAGTATTCATCATTCATCACTTCTTGTGCGACCATGTTAAAACAATGGTATAAAATATTCCTTTTATTTGAATAGGAGAAGAACTGCACATTTGAGTTAGTACTTTTCTGGACTATAGCTTTTTTGTCCCTATTATCAAAACAAGGAAAACTTGTTTATGGAGCTATCTGTCCATGATGAAACCATTATCCTGTTATTTGGTGCATAATTCAAAGAAGACTAGCAAAAAGAAATGACAAGATTAAGGAAGATCATTTCAAAGTAATACTTGACTGTAGAAAGACAGGCCTTTGGACAATGCTACCACAAGTGAAAGTGAAAGAATATTAAGATTGATCTTTTCTACACAAACACAGTAGAAAATTATTTTACTAAGGAATACTGACAAAGATTGTGGATATGACTATAAATAGAAATAATCAAAAGAGAGAAAATATGAAAAGGATTAAAAAGAATATGAATTAGACGAAAAAGAGAACAAATGGTTGCTGGCAATGGAAAGAATACGGTTCAAAAAGATGTCCTTCTGTGACTTTGTGAGATGAAAGTTGCAACGTTGCATTTGTTTTACCAAGACTCAGTATCAAGAGCATCCTCAGAATCAAGAATGTGATGAAATGCCGATTAAAATGTATCTACTGTTTGGAAAGTGTGTATATAAAATTAATGATTTGCATTTTTCAATTTTATTCCATGATTTTTGCAAATTTCCTTCAAATATTTAGTTTGCCCTCATTAACAAGACCAAATTGCAAGCTATTGCTTTGCTTTGCCTCATTGGACTCGATCTAAAAGAGCATTTTTTTTTCAATGGTCGTATCGTCACCATGTAAATATGGCCCTTGATGTCAATTACTTAGTGTATGTGAAAGAAATTACATACTGATTCCAAAAAGAGAAAAAAAAGTCAGATAGACTTTCAGGCCAGCAAGAAGCTATGCTTGTTAACATACCAATAGTGAGTGATTTTGTCGTAAAGTCAATAACCAAAACCTCCACAGAGGACCGGACTTGCTGTTGGACACACTTCATTTCTGTCCCTCAGTGTATGTAAAGTGTATAGTATGTAGCGTAGGTGACTGATCATCAAGTGATTACTGCCTACTTCAATTTTTAATTGTCAATTTTAAACAGTTGGAAAGCACACAACCACTTCTTTTTGAATGGAAACCTGGTGCTAAACAAGTATCACACTTCATTCCTGTCCCTCAGTGTAGGTGAAACAAGTCAGGTAGCCCTTTCAGGCCAGCAAGAGGCCGTGCCTGTTAACATACCTGGTGGAGTTGGTGATTCTGGGGTGACCTCAGTAACCACAGCCTTCATGGAGGACTGAAGTTGCTGTTGGACACCGGGAAGGTCAGTGAATTCAGACACAGATAGAGCAGAACTGGGATCGTGGGATATCTTCTGCAGTTCTCTGCTATCTGAGCTCCTGGTTCCAATTGCAAAGGTCAAGACACCCAGCTGTTTGAGAGCAGAGGCTGGTGCGTCAACACTGTCAGAAGACCTTCCACCACATAGCAATATCAGGACCTGTGGAACTCCTTCCAGGCGCCTGCTTCCGGCAGATGCCGTGAAGACATTATCTCTCAAGTACTGGAGAGCTGCTCCAGTGTTGAGCGGCCTTCCGCCTTTGTGCCTCAAACCTCTGACAGTGTCAAGGATCTCGCCTTTTGTCGTGTACGTGTTCAGATAGAACTGGACAGCTGGATCTCTGCTGTACTGAACCACTGAGACACGGTCTTTGTTGTCTTCCACACTGAGTGTCTCTACTACTCTTTGCACAAAGTCTCGCATAGCTGGGAATCCAGTTCTAGTGCCATCTGATCCATCCAACAAGAACACAACATCCCTTCCTGGTAGCTGTCTCCCCACTAGGGAACATAAAATTTGAGACATATTTAGGTTCATGTGTCAAACGTCTCCCGTGTCAAAGTCAGATGACGAAAGCTAACCTCAACGTTTACCGCTTACTCTATTAATGCTGGCCCAACTGTTTTGTCAAAGTGGCACTGCCTGATCTCCACTTAGTAAAGTACATTTTAATACACTTCGATTTACATCCTACCATGATCTTGGAATGTAAAAATCAGACACTTTCTTACCAGGTACTGTTGGGGAAATGGGCGTGGCCCTCACTAGCACTGTGCTCATTACAGAGGAGAGCTGTTCTTGGACGCTGGGGAGGTCAGTGAACTCAGACACTGATAGAGCGTAACTAGGGTCATATGATATCTTCTGCAGCTCTCCAATGTCAGAGTTCCTTGTTCCAATGCCAATCACAAAGATTCCCTGCTGTTTGAGAGCAGAGGCTGGGGTATCTACATTGTCAAAAGACCTTCCACCATTTAGCAGGATCAACATCTGTGGAACACCTTGCAGGCGCCTACTCCCGGAGGAGTTTGTAAACACGTTGTCCCTGACAAATTGGAGGGCTGCCCCGGTGTTGAGAGGTCTGCCTCCTCTGTGTCTCAGCCCTCTGACCGAATCCACAATATCCTCTCTTGTGGTGTACGTTTTCAGATAGAAATTGACCTCTGGATCTCTGCTGTACTGGACCACAGAGACACGGTCTTTGTTTTCTCCCACATTGAGTTTCTCCACCACTCTCTCAACAAAATCAAGCATGGCAGGGAAGCCGTTCCTTGTGCTATCAGAACCATCCAGAAGGAATACGACATCCTTTTTGGCAGTGTCAACTGAGAAAAGACAGGAAGACGAGAAATAAAAACCTTTGCAAAAACTACGCTGCTGGACTAATCATCAAGTGGGGGACTATTTTTTTGAAAGCACCTAGCACTGCCTACTTCAATTTTAAACAGTTGGAAAGCACACAACCACTTCTTTTTGAATGGACACCTGGTGCTAAACAAGTATCACACTTCATTCCTGTCCCTCAGTGTAGGTGAAACAAGTCAGGTAGCCCTTTCAGGCCAGCAAGAGGCCGTGCCTGTTAACATACCTGGTGGAGTTGGTGATTCTGGGGTGACCTCAGTAACCACAGCCTTCATGGAGGACTGAAGTTGCTGTTGGACACCGGGAAGGTCAGTGAATTCAGACACAGATAGAGCAGAACTGGGATCGTGGGATATCTTCTGCAGTTCTCTGCTATCTGAGCTCCTGGTTCCAATTGCAAAGGTCAAGACACCCAGCTGTTTGAGAGCAGAGGCTGGTGCGTCAACACTGTCAGAAGACCTTCCACCACATAGCAATATCAGGACCTGTGGAACTCCTTCCAGGCGCCTGCTTCCGGCAGATGCCGTGAAGACATTATCTCTCAAGTACTGGAGAGCTGCTCCAGTGTTGAGCGGCCTTCCGCCTTTGTGCCTCAAACCTCTGACAGTGTCAAGGATCTCGCCTTTTGTCGTGTACGTGTTCAGNCTTCCACACTGAGTGTCTCTACTACTCTTTGCACAAAGTCTCGCATAGCTGGGAATCCAGTTCTAGTGCCATCTGATCCATCCAACAAGAACACAACATCCCTTCCTGGTAGCTGTCTCCCCACTAGGGAACATAAAATTTGAGACATATTTAGGTTCATGTGTCAAACGTCTCCCGTGTCAAAGTCAGATGACGAAAGCTAACCTCAACGTTTACCGCTTACTCTATTAATGCTGGCCCAACTGTTTTGTCAAAGTGGCACTGCCTGATCTCCACTTAGTAAAGTACATTTTAATACACTTCGATTTGCATCCTACCATGATCTCGGTATCACTATTGGTGTCATGGGTTCTCATTTAGGTTTTAAACAATAGAAATAAACTTCGCAAAAAGCACTCATCAAAACAAAGTAGTCCACATTTTACTTATTTGTGTCTGAACAAGAATTTCCACTTGCCTCACGAATTTTAACCATCAATATTGTCTTTTTTATTATCTTTTATAACACAGGAGAATTTAATAATTTTCACACCCTCTTCCAATCCCATATTTGCTGTCCTATGTAGATCATGTGTGCACCTACACCAGCCATTATTATAACAAGCATAACCCTAACAGTATTTTTAAAACACCAGAACCGCTACAATTAACAATATTTGATTTTTGTCCCACAAGAACAAATAAAATCAATCATTATACAGTAGTTCACATTTTACTGCATTTGTGTCTGTACAAGAATTTCTGCTTGCCTCACAAATTTTAACCAATACTGTGCCACACTAGCAATCATTAGCAAGTTTTTAAAATCAGAACTGCTACATTTAACAATATTTGATTTGTCCCACAAGAACAAATAAAATCAGTTATGATATTATATAATCTTATAATTATGGATTCAATTTGGAAACAGTCAACTTTCATCCATTCACAAAATGATTTTTAAAATACTCCTAAATCTTTCTCTTTTCATTATTTTTAATTCTGTCTTTCTGCCACAATTTACATTTCATCTGCTTTTCCTTTTCCTCATTTTACCATTGTCCTTTCATGGACACTAAATGGTTTTTTTCTTTAATTTAAAGTTCATTAGCAGATCACAGAACACTCAAATTACAGATGGGCCAGTGTAACTGACTGGAAATGTTACCTGGTCAGTTTGAGCTCTTGTTACTACTCTTTGGTTCGAACTTCTTAAAAAATTTTGTGTGTGGCACAATGGCTACCCTACTTGAATTTAATGGTTCAGTTACTGTAAGAGAGGTTTCTTTGTGTCTAAGTTTGTACAAAATCAAACTGTCAAAATAAAACAAGAGGCATTTGACATTTGAAGCTGAAATATTGAAGAACAGCACATTGATAAATGTGAAAACAGAAAGTAAAATCTAGACATAATTTCAAAAATCAAAATCATCAGCGGAGCTAATGTGAGAATACTGGAATCACCTGCTGTTTTTAGACTGTAATGGCACATGAAATACTGCCTCTGCACATTTGTCAGGCAAGCAGAAATGTTTGCTTTAACTCATTCAAGAAAAAGTGTAGGCCTCATCCACACTCACTTTCCATTGAGGATCATTGCCTATACTACCATGCCTTGTTTTGAGTATTGATACAAGAAAAAAAACAGAGTATGCACTCTTTGCTTCTCTGCTGCTTTTGTGTGCATCTGCACAGTGATCACCTCATTAGTTCAGAGAATTCACATTAAACAGTTAAATTTACAAATGGTACTGTGTTTAATTAGGTTTAACAAAGGATAGCTAAAAGAAATGCTTAATGTTTGGCAAATCATCTGGCAGTATTAGGCTGCATTTCATTAGTTGTTAAACATGCCCTCATTGACTTCCCCTCTGCGCTTGCCCTTGGGGGAATCCCTGCCGCCATCATAAATGTTGTTCCATTTGTCTGAAAAACTGAAGTGAACTTGATGAGATCGACCCTCGGAGGGCTGAGGGAGCGAGTCAGCAATGATAGTCACTCCAGAGGTGTATATCACCCACAATGCATTGCAGTTATGCATTTGGTGCAAGAAAATGCATCCATGGTTAGGCAGCAGTAATGTATGTAAAACTCTGGTTGCTTACCACTGAAGTTCAAAAAACTTCACTATCTGACAGCTTTTCAGTTTCAGTTTTTCTAATATATCTTATAGGTCTGTATAGGTAGGCTTACATGTGTATAGGTTCACAACCTCGTAACTCTCTGAAATCACCTAATGAATGCACTGACTTGCTTATAGAACCACTATCCTACACAAAGCCTAAAAACGCCTGTAAAAACTTCAGCATGAGATATGGCCATGGATGCTCTGGTTCGGAATCACCCGTGTTTATCTGCCGTCGCCATTACCACCACCGGGTTAGTCGTTTGCGCTTCGCTAACAAAATGGAAGGGATGCGTTTTACTTTTAAAGCAGATGTCTTGCTTGCGCTTGTTTCACAGAGCTGGATGATGTATTTCCGCTTTTACATCAAACCCAGTTGAGAGCTGGTACTGTGACTGTTTTTTCTCCTGTGAGCAACACAGCGTGTGGCCAATCGCATTTTAGAAAAGAAATAAATTTCAACACCTGACTTCAAAGCTATACTTAAAAGTAATGAGTAACAACCTTCATAGAAATGTAGTGGAGTTAAAAAAACAAATACTCAAGTAAAGTACAGATACTCGAAAAATACTTATTTACAGAAGTAAATGTACTTCGTTACTGTCCACCACTGCATATAATTAATTGCAGTAATATTTACTTAGACTGTTGTACTGTTCAGTTTGTGTGATTTCTTTATTCCCAACATTGTCTGTAAACGCATGGAAAAATAGCTGTTTTGCAAGATATCATGAACCCATAGCAATAATAGTTGATAATCATGATACAGGTCACAAACAGAAATTTCATAAATCAGAAATTGATGCAGCTAATTACCAAGTGCCAATGTATTGCAATTATCCGCAGAAGACGCCTTCGCCTCATTGAAATGAGTCGCAGGTATTTATGATGATTTGTAAAAAGCAGTATAGCACTAAGCCTACAACCGGCGGTTTGATAGTTTGGGCTGAAAGTGTGCAAGGGCAGGTGTGTTTCATTTAAATCCCCCACCCACTTTCCTTCTGCTCTCCAAGTGGCCTCTGTGCAACGTATGCGGTTACATAATACCAAGGGCTGAGGGGAAGTGAAACTACTAATGAAACGCAGCCTTAGTCTCTGTATCAATATTGGTGATTCTGGCCCTGGTATCGCCCACCCCTATATCAGCGTAGCAGACACAAATAATACCCAATAGTGAGTGTTAGTGTGGACCCATGCATTGAGATAATGTTGAAAAGGGCAAATGTTTTCCTTAACATGTATTTGGAAAAAAAAGCTGTGTACTTGAGTATAAACTGAATCATGTACACAGTATCTATGAAATTATTCTTACCAATCACTTCTGTTTTTGAAATTTCATTTTTCAATTTGTCTTCTGTAATTGCAGCAACAACTTGCTCTTGTATACTTGGAAGTTCAGCCATTTCAGAAACTGACAAAGTGTAACTTGGGGCATGTGATATCTTCTCCATTTCCTTGTGGTCAGAGGTTTTTGTTCCAATGGTTAATATTCTGACACTGTTTTCTCTTAGAGAAGCAACAGGCAAATCCAAACTATCACTTGATGGTCCACCACTTAAAACAACAAGAATTTGTGGCACATTTTCAGGGTACCTGCTCCCTGAGGTAGCTGTAAATACATTTTCTTTAGCATATTTTAGCGCTGCACCCGTTTTGAGAGGTCTTCCACCCTTGTGTGAGAGCCTTCTGACAGCTGTTAGGACATCTTCCTTCCTCATGAATGAATTTAAAAAGAAATTAGCTAGTGCCACATTGCTGAACTGAATCACAGCAACTCTGTCTTTATTTGGTCCAATGTTAAGTCTTTCTATTACTCTGTACAGGAAATCTTGAATGGCTGAAAATCCGTTTCTGGTATTATCAGATCCATCCAAAAGGAAAACTATGTCTCTTCCTTTTTCATCGCTTTGTTCTGTTAAGGAAAATAGATATCATTTTTATGATGTTAATCACAATCGTCTTAAATATATTCACAGCTAAAGATAATTTATTTATATAATTATTTAAATAATCTAAATTCTTACCTGCTTTAATTTCCTGCTCAACTCCCATTTGAGTAAGATGACTCATCAAACTTTGTTGAATACGAGGGAGATTTATAAAATCTGGGACTGAGTAAGCATAATTTGGGTCAGAGGAAATTACTTGCATCTCAGCTGAATTAGACATTCTTGATCCAATTGCAAATGTGACAACCCCTGCAGCCTTGAGCATACTTGCTGGGCCTCGTGGAGAATCTCTAGATCTTCCACCAGCCAACATGACAAGTATCTGTTTGGCACCTTCATGATGTCGACCTCCAGCATTTGAAACAAAGACATTATCCCTCACAAACTGCAGTGCTGCTCCAATATACTGAGGCCTTCCCCCTTTTGGTTTTAGGCTTGCAACGTGCTTAAGAACATCATCTCTTGTGTCGTAAGTATTCAGATTGAAATTGAGTTCAGCATTGTTGCTATACTGTACAACAGCGACTTTATCTTTTCCTTGGTCCAGGTCAAAGCTGTCAACCATTTTTGAAACAAAATCACGTATAGCAGAGAATCTACTCCTGACATCATCAGATCCATCAATGAGAAAGACAATATCTCTATTCGTACTGGAGCTTGAACCTAGAAAAGTCCACAATCATGTAAATTGTGTGAGTTAACAATTCAATACAAAACTGAATACTGTTGATGTAACTGAAATACATGCAGTTTACAGGGTTTGAATATATATAGATATTATTAATGTGTCTATTAATTAAAGATTTATTAAAGATAAAATAAAGTAAAATTAATTAATTAATACTTGTTTTCACTCACCTATACCAGGGTTAACAGTGCCTTCATGAGATGCAATGACTGAAAGCAACCGTTCTCTCACAAGAGGAAAGTCAGAAATCTCCTTGATAAAATACTCTGCTCTAGGACTGTGTGCTAATTGCTCCATCATCTCTGTATTATTCACTCCAACATTGAAAAGAACAATTCCAGCATTTCTCAGTCTGTCCACTGGACCTAAGACATCATCTTCTGACTTTCTCCCACTGAAGAGAATCAGTATCTGTTGGACTCCCTGTTGGGCTCTGCTTCCAGATGAAACAGTGAACACATTGCTCCTCACATAATCAAGGGCTACACCAGTGTTCACGATGAACCCTCCTTTCAGTTTTACATTGCTCAAATGACTCAAGACATCGTCTTTCAGTGAATATGTGTTCAGGAGAAAATCAGTAGTGGGCTCTGTGCTGTACTGAATCAAAGCAACTTGCACTTTGCTCGGCCCAATTTCTATTTGCTTGACAAACTCTTTGACAAAATCCAATATTTGTCTTTCACTTGCTCGCATATCATCAGATCCATCAAGAAGAAAAACAATATCGGCACTCTGGAGTTTTAATTCTGCAACTGTGGAAGTGTCTGAAATGGATACAAACAAACATTTAACAAAACCAACATCTTTGTTGTAAACAGAGACATTATTGATATACCCATGGTATATAATCATACAACGTTTATCTCCATGTAGAAGACATCTCTAAAATGTTAAAATGCATTTCTTTTTGTACTTCTTACCAATAACAGTTGGAAATTCAGTTGTTTCTTGAGCACCCCTCAATGTGGCTTCCACAGATGGATGTATGCTTTGCAGATTGTTAAAGTTTGTGACATAAAAATAATGTTGTGGCGTGAAAGAGATGGTTTGCATTTCCAACGTATCAGCATTCTTTGTTCCAATACTAAAAGTCTTTATTCCATTTTCTTTGAGTGACTGTGCTGGTCCTCTGACATCATCCCCTGATCTCCCACCGCTAAATATATACAGATATTGAGGGACTGATTCTGCAAGTCTGCCTCCAACTGAAGCAGCAAAGACATTGTCTCTGACAAACTCAAGTGCTTTGCCAATGTTGAGGGGTCGTCCCAATTTATGCCTCATTGTTCCAATGGAATTGAGCACATCGTTCTTGGATGAATAGGAATTCAAGTAGAAATTGACTGTGGCATCACGGCTGTATTGAACAACAGCCACTTGGTCTCTGTTATCACCTAGATTTAAACTTTCAACAATTTTTTCAACAAAGCCTCGTATCTCTTCAAAGCCGTTTCGTGAGTCATATGATCCATCAATAAGAAATACTACATCATGTTTCTTAGAATCTGCAACAAAGACAAAAGATGTAGAAACAAAGACAATGTAATTTCCTACAGGTAACAGGTTAGCAGATATAGTGACTGTCTCCTATAATTCAGTCATGGGCCTACATAGAAATCATCTCAGTTTGTTTTGATTCCATTCCCCTCTTCTCTTTACGAAATATTTTTTTTAAAGGCAAAAACATTACATCTTACCAAAATCCTTTGTGGGAGCAGTTTGCTCTACATGGTGAGAAGCCTCTCTTAACAATGACATCACATCCTGCTTCGCAGTAAGAAGCTCCTCAAAATCAGTAACAGAGAGTGCATAATTGGGTTCATGAGATATTGTCTGTAGCTCTAGGGTGTCAGCGTCAGTTGTTCCAATGGCAATGAAAATAACACCAATGTCTTTCAGCATTCTGACTGGGGTTCTTATGTCATCTCCAGATCGTCCACCACTCAGTAGTATGAGTATCTGTGGAACTCCCTCAAGGAGTCTACTTCCTGAGTCAGAAGTAAATACATGTTCTCTCACATACTGGAGAGCTGTTCCAATGTTGTGAGGATAACCTCCTCTGTGACTTAGGCCTCTTATGGCATCAAGAACATCATCCTTTGTTGAATAACGTTTCAAGTTAAAATTAATCTCTGCCGTGTTGCTGTACTGGACCACAGATGCGCGATCTTTGTTTGCATCAATGTTTAGGTCTGCTACTATTCTCTGCACAAAGTCTTTAATATCTGGGAATCTTTGCCGAGAATCATCAGAACCATCAAGCACAAAAACAACATCTCTTCTGTTGGGATCTGTAATCACACAGGCATTTAAACAAATTGGTTAATGTGATGAAAAGTGTTTTATCCCTGCAAATGTTCAGTAACCCCATGTGCACAACTTGCTCTTCTATTTTAATGGACCACTTTTGTTGACACAATCCCCACCACTGTAACAAGCACAGTGAAGCTCTTTGCTTGACGAAATTGGACAGAACTGCAAAAACAACATGGAGGAAAGCCTAGAATAGTTATCGTGACCAAATGCTTAGCTTGGTTTACTTAGCTTGGTTCTCATGATTGAAATCAGCCAACAGTGGCAAATGGAGTAAATGGGTTGAAAAAAATGTTACCTTTTAATCATTAGTAAGTTAGTATCAACCATAATTCATTTTTTTGCCGTGGAAGACAAAATTGTTTTCTTTTGTCTGAATAAAAATATTTTGGCCATCGTCCACTTCCTACTTGCAGTTGTACTGATGCAGAAAAATCCAATATGTCTGTGATCCGATAGACAGCGGCACAAGTTTTTTACTGTCCATCATTCACCCTCAGTTGGAATGAATGACTTGAGGTCTATGTCAGTCTGACAATGCCTGAAGTTGTGCACGCAGCGTACAACATGAAGTCATTATGGTCATTACAGTCTTACCGTACAATGCTGGTTTGGTAACAGGGGTTTCATCCTTCTTCATGGCAGAAAATATTTGCTGTTCAATGCCTGACAGATCACTGGCATCTGCTGCAAAGAAAGCACGACTGGCTTCCTGTGAAATAGACTGAATCTCAAGGGTATCAGCATTCTTTGTTCCCACCACGAATACCATCACACCAATTCCTTTCAAGTTTTCTACAGCGCTTCTGACATCATCACCAGACCGTTCACTAGTTAAGAGAACCAAAGTCTGAGGGACACCCTGTTGGTGCCTACTTCCAGAAGAGGGTGTAAAAACATTATCCTTGACGTACTGGAGGGCTGCACCAGTATTGAGAGGTCTGCCGCCTTTATGCCTCAGAATACGTACATGGCCAGCAACACTCTGCTGTGTTTTATATGTGTTCAGAAAAAATTCAACAGACGGTTCTCTGCTGTACTGCACCACTGAAACGCGATCTTTGTTGTCATCCAAATTGAGTTTCTCCACCATTCTCTCAACAAAGCCAACCATTGCTTTAAAGTCACTTTGCATTTCATCCGAGGAATCCAGTAAAAATACAATATCATGGTGAATGGACTCTGGATCTGCAGAAACTTTGACAGACACAAGGATGATGCTCAGTTAATGTTTTTCAATTCAATAAAGATTATGACTATGATAGACAGATGATAGATATAGTCTTACCTAGACCACTCTGTGGTTTTAGTCTTGGCTGCTGTCGAGGCACCCTTTTCACAAATGACACAAGTTGTTGAAGGATGCTCCCAATATCATCAAACCGAAGCACAGAGAAAGCATAAGATGGATTATGTGCAATCATTTGGTGCTCAAGTATGTCTGCATTTCTTGTACCGACACAGAATGGAACAACTTTGTCCTGTTTTAAAGCTGCAGCGGCACTTGCAACATCATCTTGAGATCTTCCCCCACCCAACAGAATCAATATCTGAGGGACACCTTCTTGATGCCGACTCCCAGAGGAATCAGCAAAAGCATTATCTCTCACATAGTTGAGAGCTGCCCCAGTGTTTAGGGGTCTGCCTCCTTTATGGGTCAACTGCTGGACAGCAGCAAGAACATCCTGTTTTTCTGTGTAGGTGTTCAAACTGAAATGTGTCTGTGTATCTCTGCTATACTGGACCACAGAAACACGGTCTTTGTTCTCACCAACACTGAGTGTTTCTATCACTCTTTGGACAAAACTTTTCATTGCTGGGAAGCCACTCCGTGTGTCATCTGATCCATCCAATAGAAACACAATGTCTCTTTGAGGGGACTCTAATTCAACTAAAAAAGAATAGGAAAACCTTGTTTAAGAATCAGACATATAACACATAAGCTAAACTATATTGTGGTGCAATAACTACACATTAGAGTGTTGGTAAAGCCATAGGAGCTGGTAATAAAGATTCAAATTAATTACAGCAATAAACAAGGTGTTAGATGTCAGAACATTAAAGTAAACTGGTAAGAAACTTTGACATAACTCCAAGAAAAGGAGCATATTCCTCTTTCACAAATGAAAGATGGAGAAAGCTGGAAAAAAATGTCTTTAACTCGGTCAATGATGTTATTATCATTGGCTCAAGGAAGAGCTTAAGAATTGAAAGAAAGGACATTTGCTGATGTGGGGCTGTGTCAAGAAAAGACTCTCGAGGGTACAAGAAGAAAAAGGATGAGAGCCAAACAAGAAATAGCATAACAAGGAAGTTGCCTCTCACCAGTGGAGACAGTTTGAGAAAAATGAAACTGATCGACTGACATTCTTCAGAAGATGATACAGTTTCATTGCAATTCAAACTATGAAAGACCAAATTTTTAAAACATAAGCGGGGAGTCAGTTTGATTCTCACCTATGAATCAGTGACACTTCTTACCTACAACAGTGGGAGGCTCAATTTGTATTTCCGCCTGGACAAATGCAGCTATCTCCGGCTGAATGGACAAAAGTTCACCAAAGACAGGAAGGTTGAAAATAAATCTGGAGGAGAAAGCAATTTTTTGAAGCTCCTCCTGTTTAGTATTTTTCATTCCAATGGCGAAAGACAGAACACCGATTTGTTTTAGTTCTAACGCAGCTCCTGAAACATCATCATTGGATTTGCCACCAGTCAGTAAAAACAGAATCTGAGGGACTCCCTCCAGGCGTCTACTCCCAGATGAAGCCGTGAAAATGTGGTCTCGCACGAACTGTAAAGCAGCTCCTGTGTTCCGAGGTCTTCCTCCTTTGTGGCGAAGACTTCTCACAGCATAGATGATAGACTTTTTGGATCTGTGAGTTTTTAGGTTGAAGTAAACTGTGGTGTCATCACTATACTGTACGACGGCCACTCGAACCTTATCTTCATCAATGTCCAGCTCTTCTGCCATTCTTCTTATGAATTCTCGAATAGCTGGTAGTCCATTTCTGGAGTCATCTGACCCATCAAGGAGAAACACTATGTCCCTCTTATTGCTCCCTGTGTCAACAAGGTGATACATGGGTAGAGAGAAAGAGAATTCACGAACTGCGCGTTCAAGACTTTTATACGCTCATGCATATAATATCAGCATGAGCAAGTTAAAAGCTCAGAGAAATAAACTGAGCACAGAAAGACAGATGAGCTATTGCTCTGAAAGTTTTATTTCAAGCAGAACTGCTAAAGAACCATCTTTTTTATCAAAAAGATGTGTGAAATTATTTGTCAGCTCATCTTCGAAGTAACATAGAAGTGAACATTTGGAAAGAGGTATAAAAGAGGGCTACATTCTTGAAAGCCAAAGAAGTACAGAACAGTTGTTTGTTTTTTCAAATAGATTTTCTAGCAAGGGTAATCATAAACGTCATGCAACAGAAATGTGCCAAAACAATTCATAATTGTTTATCATTTTTTGTCATCAATCATTAGACTCAAATTTACTAGAATTTATGTTAAATATTATTGAGAGAAAGAGTATTCTAGAGAATAAAATTGTTATTCTGAAGACAAATAATGTAATACTGTACTCCAATTTTAGACATATATTCAAATGTGGAATTCTTACCTACTAAATCAGAGATCCCAGTCATGGTTTCCTCAGTGTCTTTGTTTATGTTCAGTGTCGCAACAAGTTGTGATTGGATTGAGGGCAACTTGGAGTAATCAGTGACCTTGTATGTAAAACCAGGTTTGAAGGCAATCATTTCCAACTCTGAAAGATTGGCATCTTCCACTCCAACCCCCACTGAAATAATTTCATGCTCTTTAAGAGCAAAAGCTGGGCTTCTCACATCATCAGTGGATGGTTTAGTACTTAGAAGAATTAAAATCTGGGGCACTCCTTCTAGTCTTCTACTGCCCGTGGAGGAAGTGAAGACACTGTGCCTCACAAACTGAAGAGCTGCCCCAATATTAAGGTGCCTCCCACCCTTGTGCTTTAAATTATCTATGGCATTTATAATGTCATTTTTTGCCTTGTGAGAATTCAGATAAAAGTTGACCTCAGGGTTATCAGCAAACTGAACAACAGATACTCTGTCTTGCCTCTCACCGACGGAGAGGCTCTCCACTATGCTCTTAACAAAGAGTTTTATCTCTGGGAATCCATTTCTTGTGTTATAAGAGCCATCCAGTAGGAACACAATATCTCTTTTTACAGCATTGCTTTGTACTAAGACACAACAAATAAGAATCAGTTATTCTGATGAAGCACCAAAAACATCAGTAGAAGCAAGTTACAGCGAGTTTAACACATCAATAAAAAGGAGATTTTGCTTACCTTGCTGTAGGACTATGGTCAGCTGTTCCCTTGGAAGGCTCACATAGTTATTGAGCCTTTGTGGTACGGCGCTAAGCTCACTGAATTCCTTCACATTGAAGGCAAAGGAAGGGTTGTGTGAAATGGCCTCAATCTGCTTTGGGTCTGCATCCTTGACACCAACACCAAACGGTACGACTCCCCCTGTCTTCAGCACACCTGCAGGTTCCTTCACATTATCCCTGGACTTGCCTCCAGCTAAAACGATCAGAAACTGAGGGACATTTTGCGCAGCCCGGCTACCATGCCTTTCAGACAAGATGGTGTCCTTCATGAATCTTAGTGCAGATCCTGTGTTTAGACTACGGCCCCCAGCCGGTGTCATTCCGTTGACAGCTCTTATCACCTCTTCTTTGGTTTGATAAGTGTTAAGGTAGAAACTTGGAGTTGGCCTCTCACTGTGTTGAACCACTGAAATTCGTACCCTGTCAGTCCCAATGTCAAGTGGTTCAATTACTTTAATGATAAAATCCCGGATGTAGGCAAACTCGGCTCGAACATTGTCTGTGCCATCAATGAGGAAGGCAACATCTCTTTCAGCTCCAGGAACAACAACTGAGGGAAAACAAAAAAGAAAATTAATTGTTACTTAATTGTAATTTAACTGTAACTTTTATGTATGTCACATTTCTTTCATTAATAGAAACTGAGACATACAAAACTTACCTTCAGGTTCATCAGGAAATGACACATCTGTATCGCCAACTACTGTTATCAACTTTGGCATGATTAGTTCAGCCATAGCTGGTAAATTAGAGAAGCTTGTTTCATGGTAAGCCAAATCTGGAACAAAGGCAACTGTTTTCAGTAGGGTGTCATCTGCTTGCCCAGAGCTGACTGTGAAGGTCAAAACACCAGCCAGAGCCAATTTATCAGCTACGCTTTTGACCTCATCCTGGGCTGGACCACCTGTGATCAGAACCAACACCTGCTGGACTCTCTGTCTTCTGCGTGACCCAGTTGATTGCTGGAACATGTTGGCAAGGGCATAATTCATGGCAGCTCCTGTATTCAAAACTGAGCCTCCAGTCAGCCTGAGTTGAGAGATTTTATTCACAACATCTTGCCTGCTGCGGTAGCTGTTCAGATAAAATTCAATTTTTGGACGGTCAGCAAACTGCAGGAGACCAATCTGGACTCTGTCAGGACGTACATCCAGCTGGTTGACCACATTTATCATGAAGTCTCTTATATAGGGGAAGTTACTGCTGCCAATGTAGTTTGAGCCATCCACAAGGAAGACAATGTCTCGGATCACTTTTTGAGTTGTCACTGTCGTTATCTCCACCACTAAGGACAAGAAAAAAACAAAATTATTCCCTGTGTAATACCGTGAACATATACTTTCAGGCTCTAGACCATGTAACACTGTTAGTGACACAAATGTCAAATGATGCCCATAGAAACTCTCATCTGTAAGTGCTATGAAGTTTTCTTCTTAGCTTTTAGTACCCCTGACTGCAAGCTGTAAGTCAGGGAGGAGCTACACATCATACACATTGGGGCGGGGCTACACATTTAGCACCATCCACCACCCAAAAAGCTTATAAACTGTCTCTTAGCAATGAAAAGGCAGTAATAATCTCTGAGATGCAAAAGGCTATAGGCAGTAGATTTGTAACTTGTGTTTCCTGGCGACATACTGTATGTTGCCAGTCATCACTTACTTAAATTAACATTATTTATTCACACAATTTTTACTCAATCAGCAATTTAGTTCTATTGAGAATACATACATCTAAGCTAACTAAAGGTAGCCCAGCAGCTAAACTAGTTCTATTTAGCTACAACAGAGACATATATTATAGTTGTCCTGATGCAGATACTGTTTGGCTTGCCGTGTATAGGGGGAAGCTCTAAAGTGTTGTAATTTTTGGTGCCACTGTTTTTTATCTTTATGAGTTTATATTTTCTTGTATATTTAGGTTCCTGAAATAAATAATAGGCTAATAGTAAATCACTTGTTAACGTGCTGGTTTATTTATTTATTTCATTTCTGATAATGTTCATGCATGTTTGTAATTGTCATGGGATGCAACCTAAGTCTGGTCTGTCTAACCAAGTAACGCAAACCATTGCCTGTCCACTGTGCATTGGCATTTTTATTGTTTCTCGGCGGAGAGCGCTAAAAAAAAACATTGCAATAGTGAATCATTTTTCTGTTTCTTTCTTGTCCCAGGCTAAATATTCTCTGTATGAACTGAAATGTACTGATAGTATATTTTTGCACGTAGGTGGGTGTATTCATTTATGCACCTGCATGTGTACAGTAGCCTCCCACTCCCCACCCCGAAAAGTAGGGCTCCCCGAAAGCCATGGTGTAATTCAAACACTGACTTAGAGCCTGTCAGCCGCAGCTCTTCATCTATCCAGCTCCCTATGCTTGCTTCTTCTTTAACCATTTCTTCCTGGAATATTTAAAACTGATCCATTGACCAAACTGTGCTAACTGTGTCTTTACATTGCTAGGCAGTTCAGTTTTTATTGAAAATACCATAGATAACAAAGTTTTGCAAATCTCGGTGATAGATACATTGTATTTCCTTAAATTGCTTTGCAATAAAAGTCTCCCAGCTATTGGAAAGCTTTTAACGTAAAGCAGCAGAAAAAGTTTGGTTCACATTAGCAGTAAATGACCACAGCTTAAATAAAGAGTTAAATCAATAAACAGAGAGGCTGATATCTGTTATTGGTAAGTACAAATGGGAACGTAAGAGTGAAAGTGAGATTCAGTGACAAGGTAGAAAAATGCTGCCAAATGAATATAGAGCAACTTTTAAGAACTCTCTCTAGTCACCAGCACAGAGTCAATCAGTTTAGTGTAAGATACTGTTTTGGCTGAGAGAGGAGATCATCACGGTTTGAACATGCTCTGTGTGGTTATCCCTCCCTATGAGGATGCAGTGGAAACATATGTACAGTAATCACAACTCTGATAAGCATGACGCAACTTCAGACCGACTTTAGCCCTGCGTGATAAAACGCAGCCCCCCTCACTTGTCAGACTTGCAAAATCCTGTGTCTGAGTATTTTAATCTGTTGTGCAGTGTTTTGGCATCTGAGAAGCCTTCAACCTCACAGATCTGTTACTTAAACTGGACTTTCATGTCTCATGTTTCTTGGGACACAATTCTTTCGAAAGACATCTCCTCTTTTGGTGATTTGATGATAGTGGAAAGCGCTGTCTAACACATTGGTCAAAAATGTCCCATATGTGTTCAGCTGGGTTGAGATCTGCTCAGCATTTTTATACATCACAGAGCATGTAGGACTTTAATGGCTTAATTTTATCATGTAGCACACTTGTTCGGAAGCATCTGCATTTGTTGTTTTCCCACTTATTTAGTCACGTTTTTTCTTTAATTTGTCACTCATCTTTGTATTTCCATTGCATCAAAGACCAGTTAATTCATTCATTGAATTAATCTTGAAATGCACTGATTGTGCATAGAAGACAAAGCATTACCTGGCTCAGTCGGTCCTTCGGTCACCACCACCCCAGCTAGAGTTGAGAGGTCATTAGCAATTTGGTTCCTTGGGTTGCGGGCCAGTGGGCGGAAGTCCTTCAGCATGTACACAACATTGTCAGCAAAGGCAATCTGTTTCAGCTCCTGCTCTTCAGCAGCCCTGAAGCCTGCAGCCAGAGTCAATATGCCCATTCGCCGGAGGGCCATAGCAGGTTCTTCCACACTGTCACTAGACTTTTTACTGGTCATCAACAGTACAAGCTGGGGTACCCCCTGTTGAATACGACTGCCCTTCTCAGGTCGCAGCATATTTGTCCGCACAAAGTCCAAGGCTGCTCCAATGTTGATTGTCTGTCCAGGTCTTGGTTTGATACCGCCCAAAGAAGCAGTTACTTCCTCCCTGGTTCCATGGGAGTTGAGATCCATCTCAACTCGAGGGTTATTGCTGAACTGGGCCACACCCACTTGAACTTCGTCTGGACCAATTGGCATGTTGTCGACAAACCGCTTGATGAATTCGCGCACGGAGCCGATGACCTGTGAACCCATTGTACTGTCGAGTAGGAAAATGATGTCTCGTTTTCCGACTGCCAAGACTGAAAAGAAAAGAAAAAGCCATTAATATGAAAATAAAAGCTGATTTTAAAAATGTTATAATAATAATCTTTAAGTACTAAAGGCTAACAAAACCAGCCAAATATATTCTATAATTAGACTTTTATATATGTTTATTTTATATTGGTATTAGATTATTTGGGATATGTGTCAACTAATATTGACATACTAGAAAAATGGGGGACGACTTCTAAATGTGTTATCATAAAGATGTATTCTTTAACATATGAATTACAATTTGCAATCAAAATCAAAAGACATAAGGTACTCTAGAAGATATCAATTAAGCTTAGAATATGAATAGAAATGCTGAATAACATTAATGATTAATCAACAAAATTCAAATTAAAAATACTTTGTGGAGCAGAGACTAGCCTGGAAGTGACACTGGACTTTGGCTCTTTATGAACTGCCTTGGTGGTAGTTGATTTTATGTCTTGGCCATTCGTGTAGTTTATAAAATCATTTAATTTCATTTCATTTCCCAACAGCCATGTACTTAAAGTGTATTTGTTCTCAACACTGCAATGATTGTTGAAACTTTCTCTTTCTCAAAGGTTGACAGCAAAAAACTGTATTCAGTAAACTGCACACATTTTGCATTCACAAAATATTATTTACTTGTATGCAAGAACTTGTGACTACAAAATACTTTAAGCTGTATCAAGAAATATTTTGAGGCATATATGATATGATATGGGCACAACCCACTGTGCAATTCTTTGTCGGTTTTCAGATCATTGACTTGGGTTTGGAGTTTGTATGGTAACAGACTCCTCATAAAAAAATTGTGGGTAGCATGTCCCATCTCTCAAGCCCATACTAGCTAGTTGTACTTTGCCTGCCAGGGTGAAAATGGTGGAGAGCCGGAATTAAAAAGTGGCTGATTAAAAGAGTCAAACATCTAGCAAGGTAAACAGACCCAGATATTTTTTGATATGTGGTAAAAAGTAACTGCAACAGGATGCCTAAGTTGCTCTATTTTTGTTGGATGTGTAAGTACTGTTGGGCAAGTATTTGACAACATAACAACTTGCTAAGTCACTAAAGTACATGTGTAGTACATCTTGTCACTGAGTCATGAAGTCAACCTTTTGCCATATATTCATTCAAAATACTGTAATGCAGCTTCAGTTAATGCTGTAAAAAAAAAAAGGGGGGCCACATGGAGTAGCTCAGAGATGTTTCCCTATCATATCATGTATTTTTTAATACAAAATTGTGAAATATGCTGTATAATAAACCAGGTTCTGAAGGGCATAGTAAGGTAGCAAAGCCTATTCCAATATCTGTCAACCAATAGGCTGTTCACCTATACAATGGATTAATTAAGTACAGAATACTAACAAGAATTTGTACTTCTCTCTGTCACTGGGTTATTGCCACCTCTGTTAAAAGCCCTTATTACAATTGAGAATAAAGCAATTTCAAGTTTAGCAAACGCATATCTTACCTTGCACACTACATTACATTCATTATGAGCTCTTTAGGGCTTTTCATTTTTTAAGTCCCCTTCCACAACCACAATGCCCCACCAACATTTACAGAGAAGTTACATACCTTCTGAGAACTCAGTCTGAACTAAAATGGTGCGCTCGATCACGCCGTTAATGTATGTGAGCAGCCGATCACCCATGTTTGCCACTGTTCTGAAATCAGGAGCTGACAGAACAAAACTTTTATCTGTAGCAACTGCTTCCAGATCTGCAGTGGCTGTGTCACCAATCGCCACGCCAAGTGTGATAGCGCCGGCCCTCTTAAGGGCCCGGTCACCGGCACCAGTATCATCAGTGGATGGCCCAGCACTGATAACCACCAACATCTGGGGCACATCCTCGTCTGCCCTGCCCCCAGCTGTTTGGCTCAAAAGGCTCTCGACCACTTCGTCCAAGGCGGCCCCCAGGTTAGATTCATCACCCCCTGAGTAGGTGAGGCCCTTCACAGCTTCCAGGACTGATGATTTGCTGTCATAGCTATTTAGATAGAACTTTATCTCTGGGCTGTTGGTGTACAGGGCCAAGGCCACCCGAACAGTGTCCCTGCCCACGTCAAGGCGCTCAATGATTCTCAAAACCAAATCACGCACAAAGGGGAAGTTTGCTGCTCCAACGTTCTGTGATCCATCAATTAAGAGTACTAGGTCAGCTGAATCTGGTGCTTTAAGGAGAGAGAGAGAGAGAGAAAACAAAACAAAATGGAACTTGTGAAAGCGTTAACATAGTGAGACAGAGACAAAGAAACCAATCAAAGAACTCATGCTGGCATATCATTACAAGTGTCAAGTGACATTCAAAGTGAACAAATCAATAACAACACTGCAAAACACATCATACTGCATGTAGGCTGAACCAAGGAGATTTCCTAAAGTGAAGTCATTTGTTGTTGTTTGTTGATTTTTTCCCCCTAAATGTAGCTTTTATTTTTGTAAGCTGTAGTGTGATTTTTCTCTATCATAGAATGGTTATTTGGATGGGATATGGATTACAGTGACATAAGGGTGACTGTTGAAGTACAGTACAGTGGTGTTGTAGTCAGTAAGAATACCAGCCACTGATTTAATAATTATTTAGCTAATTCTCCACATCTTGTACATTCAACAATAACAGCTCAACGAGGCCAAAAATATTTTTAAATTCTAGAAAAACTAATGTTTTCCCACATTAGGGGCAGATTCGAATTCTTCCACAATATAAACCAAATTGAATTTGACATCATTTTGATTGTTACAGAGAAATATCTGTTAGAAATAGCTAAAAATGTCAAAATGACATTATAAAGTGCTTGAGCCTTAAATTTATAATGATTGATATAATGATTATATATAATTGTAACAATTAATACTTAATTATTATTAACCAATTATTATTTATTTTAAAATAAATATGGGGAGACTAAAAGTACAAAATCATCCACAATTTTTTAGGGGATATTCAGAATTGTCAGAATATAATTAACTTAAAACCAAGGGTACTCCAATGCATGATAAAAGGCATTAAGCTGTTTTATCGTTAAACCTTTCACAAAGCTCCTTATTGAATTTGTGTGATATGTCCCTTGTATAAGCTCCACTGAGTTCAACCATCCCATGCAGACTCTTGTTACAGACCTCAGATAACGTGACCAGTCATGATCCTGTGGCCTATCCTTGGTGCCTACGAGTTTACAGTACTTGAGAATATATTAAATGTGATTCCATGTAAAATGAGTACAAATTTGTGAATTAGTTATATTTCCAATTCATTTTAAATTGAATTATATGTACTGGCAAATGTCATGTCTTCTTTGGACACTTTTATGTATGTAATTTCATGGGAATGTATTTTTCACTCCAGTAACTTAACATATTGCTCATCATTTATGGACATCTACATATAAAAACATTCTCAGAGTACTTCTTCTGTAGGTCAAGGATGAGTTCAAGCAGGTTCATCACTGTTTCAAATACAGAATACTGCACATATTTTGCACAGGTAGACATTGCAACTGATAAAGACAAACAATCAAAGTGCAAGACACATAAGCAGTGGTGCATGGTTAGCTATTGTTAAAAGCTCATTGTTTGATTTTGAGATGTTTTAAAGGGTAAGGTATCCTCGAGTCCATGTTCTTTTCCGAAGGTTTTCTGAAGGAATGTCAGTCTGAGGTGTTACTATATGGATTTTACGATTTTGTTCTGTTGCTGTCGGTATGTGTCCTCTCACCTACAGCTGTGTCTTAATACAAGCAGACATCATCTGAAAATGGTGTATTAAATTATGACTGAGGTTACTGCTGTATGCTGACACAAAACTCAAATCACTACCAAATTTAAAAGCACCTGGGACAGAATGTTCACATCGCTTAAGTAGCTTTCTCTCAATCCATACTCATTGTATCTGTTCTGGCTTTGCACAAGCATATATTTGTGCCATTTTTACAAACATCCTAATCTAATATGCTGTAGGGGTGTCAATCGCATGCAGATTTTGTGATTTTTAAAGCATTAGGGGCATATTAAACGTGGTGAGACAAAACAAGTGATGTTAATTTTGCAGGTGGATAGTGAAAGGTTATTGAGGTTAAAAAACACTTGATTGAGTTAATAATAATATCCAGTCACAACCACATATGCAGAAGCTTCTTCCTGCACATGTAGACACATTAGTATGGTAGTGACACTGGTCCCATTTCATTACCTGTCCCTCCTCCAGCCACAGGGGCCTCGTTTGCCACAGGAGCACCCCCTGACCGGGTCACTGCGCTGCAAAGCCCCACTACTAAATCTTGGATTATATCCCGCAAGGTGAGGAAAGAGTCTACACTGAAAACATGAGTGTCATGGGGCTGGCTAGCCATCTCCCTGAGCTCCGAGTCCACTGCATTCTGAACTCCAACTGCAAACACCTCCACGCCTGCCAGTTGCAGCACCTGAGCTGGCTTGGCTACATCATCCTGGGAGCGCCCGTCTGTTAGTACGACCACCACCTGGACCACTCCTTCAACAGCGCGGCTGCCCGAAGCAGTGGTCAAGTGTGTATGAATCAGGAAATCCAGGCCCAGGCCAGTCCGGGTGCCCCCACCACGGTAAGCCATAGCCTTGATGTGTGCCAGGACTCCCTGTGTTGTTGGGTAGCTGTTGAGCTGGAACTCAGTTTCAGGCCTGTTATTGTACTGCACAAGGGCAAATTTAAACCTCTCCCCTCCAACCTGGTGCAGTGCTTGTGTCAAGCTGTATAGAAATTGTCTGACATGCTCAAAGTTCTCCTCTCCAATACTCCAGGATGAATCCACTAGAAAGTATATGTCAGCTGCCAACCCTTGTGCACAATCTTCAAAAGAGAGTGTTTGGAGGACAGAAGTGAAGACCAGTGAAAAGATGCTTGGTGTTTGGTACAAAAATATTGTTTTGGTGCCAAACACTAATATTGTTGCACAATACAACTGAAGTGAAATGTTGAAATTCTAGGTTTGATAGCATCATTCTGCTTTGTTTATCAAAAGCATCTGACTGGACTTGGTACTCTAACACTCCTGAGGCGTCTATTCTGTTTTTTGTCCCATGTTGAGATACACAGTTTGAATTCAGATTTTAAAAAATAATAACAATAATTGAAAAATAGCCATTTTACCAGCAATACTCATTAGATTTGACTGACTTTATCTACGTTAATGCGTTTTGTTTTTGTTGGGATGTCATAAGCACTTTTCTAAATCCCATTTTTCTTTACAACATATGGATATGGACAGATGTAGGTTATATATTTTTAGGTGAGCAAAAACATGAAAAAAATTTGATCCCGATGAGCATTACAAGCAGACAGATCATTTGCAAAATGATCACACCCTGCTCACTGCAGCTAAAATTAACTTAGTTCAGCTTACCTTCCTGAGCATCAAGGTTAGGGAGGAGTCCTGCTAACAGGACGCCCAGGAGGGCACATAGCGGTAACAACCGATGCCTCCTCATCTTCTATCACCAAAACAGCAAAGGAAACACCTGTGAAACCAGAAACAAATTTGATATGAATATGAACCAGGAAGCACATACAGCAGCCCTATGCTAATACAACATGGCCTGTCTAATACTTCAGACTTCAAATGAGTCTACTGAAAAAGTTGAATAAGCAAAAATTAATTGAAGTAAAATGTTATAATATCTTACTGTGTGTTTATACAGTATACATTTTACATAAACATGCTCCAGTAGTAGCTAATATCCTATTTTTACATAAAGCTTATATTCCTGGAGTTGGGTGAACAAGTCTGACTTGTAAGGATATCCTATTTGATAATGTTGTTGCACTCCCGTTTTTAGCTGCACTGCTTCTCTAAATATGACACACAACATTGCAGAAGCTTGTTTCATTAGCCAAGAGTGCAACATTTAATCTTCGACACACCACACAAGGCTGCCTCCTGTCAGCCTTCTTTGCAGTGTGTGCAGAAATATGAAAATATGAGGTATCCTACTGCTACTACTGCTGAAGTGTCACCATGTCCCAGTTGTTTAACACTGGGATGAACATTTTTCATTTTTCACATTAACATCAGGCAGAGGCAGGCATCTAAATCCTGCTATGTGCAAAGGCTGCTGTGTTTGAATAAAAAAAGTGAAAATTGAATAACCAGGACTTCTGGTCACAGACTTTTCTAAGTTCTAGTTTTTGGTCTGTAAGTGAGACAGCTGCAGCATGTGTTGGTGTATCAGTCGCAGACCCGAAGCACTGAGTGGTAATGATCAAAACCACCTGTTAAAACTACCAGCCAATGTGCTTTAGTAATTAACTCTGCTTGGCAAGAACTGAATTTTCCAACACACAAAATAATGTGTTCTTAAGAGGGGTGTTGGACTGGAAAGTCCAGTTTCACAGCAGGGGTGTGTGTTTTCTATTTAGTCAGATTTTCCCCCATTGTGATGTTAAGTAATGTCACAGGAAATAAAAGTGAGGTCACATGTGGCTCACTACTGACCTTACTGTATAACTTTAACTCATGGAGAATGTGTAAATGCATGTACAGTAAGTGTGTAAGGCTGAGAGGAGAAAGAGAGAATATTCTGTTATTTATAACAGCATATTATAAGTGTGGTGCACTTACTCATTTACCCTATAGTACAGGGAATATTTCAAATATTAAATCTAACCCTATGTAACCTCTGTTGTCTCAGCCAAAGTAAAAATTTCTTCAGGCAGGTTACAACAGTGGGGGGATAATCTTAAAATCAAGTCCTAACCCTGTGAGAGCCTAAAATGTCTTCATTACATTGTCCTGATTATAAAATTGATGGCAAACCCAACCCTTACTTTAACTGTAACTTAACCCTCAAATAGCCCCTTTGAGAAGTGAGGATTTCCTTCACTTTCCTCACTCTTGGTCTAAAACTCACAATCGTCCTCACTGAGATAGATAGCCAAGAGCACACACACACACACACACATAACCTGTTAAGTTTCAGACCACCCTGAGGTGATAATATGGGTACAGAATGACGCAAGAGCGGCCAGAGCAGGAGCACAAGAGCAATTACATTTTAAGACACTGAAGCAAACTTAAAACTTCAAAACTCTGATCTGAGAAAAACAAACGCCATTCAAATTAACCCAAACTTCCAACTGTGACCTGGCAGACTCACCACTCTGCAATTAGGAAGGATTTTCACATAAGTATATAAAGACTTATCTATAACAAAAAAGGGATCTTCAAAAATAATGGCCCAATGACCAATGAAGTCTTCACCATTAGACTAATGATGAGGGAGTGAAGTTAGAGAGAGTCGCAGAGGAGTCTCTTTAACAGCCTCTGTGCCTGCTGGCAGACACGCAATAAAAGCTCAGCACTAAAGGCGGCTCTAATGTGTACTGTAAGAAAAGTGGTATTTGGATAATGAGAGATTTACTACATATCTACTTTATTGGGAATAAAAGGGGAGAACTTTTCTAGCATGTACAAGAAGTTTGCATTTTCCTGTTCCGGAAAATGTATACAGAGTTGTGTTTTCTTTATCCATTGTGCGTTTATGATGAAGGAGGGTATCATGGATACTGAGGCACAACTGCGACAACACTGAAAATTACTAATGCCCTCCAGTGGAATACGCAAGGTATGACACAGTGGAACAGATCCTGATTTTCTAGAATAAAGTAGCACATGTATGTAAAACTTATGTACTGTTCATCTGTCTTTTATCATGAGCTTATTTAATGGAATACGAAGTCACACAGGTTATGTAATGGAGAGAAGAAGCCAGTGTCTTTGTGTGTGAGGCTGACTTGGGAGGCTGCAAAATTATATGATTGCAAAACTTACAGTATGAAAATTCATTTTTGATAATGTCATCCCTCCTAATTTGTGCATTCTCTGATTAATCCCAACAATTATTTTCAGTGGGGTTGAATATGGGCCCCTACTGCACCAGTGACATCATATGCTGTTAAAGTTTGTACCTGCCTGTTTGTGTTTGTGTTTTTAACCACCTATGCCAAGCTGTGGGGGTGGTTCAGTTTTGCTGTTTGGGCCGCAGACTTTCAGCTACTTCCACCAGTGCCCCAGGGAAAGCCAGGAAAAAACTTCGTCAGTAATATAAATACAACAAAATTTGGCACATAGCTCGCTACTATTGAAGTGGTTTTGGAAAAAAAAAAGAAACGTAAAATAAATCATGCTAAAGTGTTTTTTGCTTACTTTGCATTGTGTCAGATTCTCAATCTGGGCCTTGTTGTACCAGTACTATTAACTCTCAGTTGTGAAAACTTTCCCTGTCTGCAGTGAATTCTGGACCCTCTGATTTTACTAAATGTGCACTTCAATCCTATTTAAATTAAATGATTTTTTGCTAGGGACTAAAAGGGACCCTTTCACAAGGATAGGAAAGCCTGGGTCAGCTAGGCTTGAATCAAAGCCATCCACAATACACAGCAATAATGAAATATAAACACATGGCTGTCGTATTTAATGCAACACTGCAGGCGTTGAGTTCGTTGGAGTCACCATGTTTATACTTTGCTGTGTCCACTGTTTATGTAGACCGCACTTTGCTGATGAGAATGAAATTCTGAACTGGTGGGGAAAAAAACAGTAACATTGCATTTGTACTCACTTTTTAGATAGGCCCATGAGTGTGTATCATTAAAACACACTGACCGAACAAATCTTAACAAACATTGGCCATTTAGTTGAAGACTGAGGAAACTTACTGAACTGAAAATATTAAAAGGCAGCTGCAGAGTTGTGTCACACAAAATATAAGTGCTAGTTATTAAGTGTGCAGCAAACACATTTGCCCACTGTGAACTGGGTGGGGTCATTCTATAGTGCCCAACAAGATCATGACAAAGTAATGTTTTTTCTTTCTAAAACAAACAAGTGCTTGGAGAATATATTTCAATCCAGTAAAGAAAGTTAAAAAAGTATTCCTTGAACAGAATTCACACTTGCAGTGAGAAATATGTGCTTGTTCCCCAGTGCTATCACTATCCAGATATGGGGCCTAAATCACCAAGTTCCTTTATTTCAAGGAAATCTAAGCGCTCTTGGACACTGCAACAGATGTTTGTGTTTTCCACTCATGCTCATGTGATTTCAGGTCACTCAAAAGCCACTTCTCTGCAGAGTTTGCCTGGTCTGGCCAATGTATCACTATGGCTTCCCCTCACCACCACAGAGGAAAACATAGCACAGTGGAGTCCTGTTTTCTCTCATATGAGCAGCCAAAACAATGGCAGCATGGGGAATTGGAGATAAAATTAAGAAAGAAAGTAAATATATGCTGTCTCCAAATTAACTTAACATTAATCATCACACACACATTTTACGTATCACCTAAAGTAAAGTTGTCATTGCAAGTATTTTAGCAAACACGAAGCAACATAAGCATTCATTTGGACTCGTGTTTATGGAGACCTTTTGGTCCTCACCAACTCCTGGGAAAAATATCTGGCTCTTTAGCTGCTAGATGCTCCACTATGTTCACAAGCTAGTTGCTAACTTTGTCTGTGTGCTGTTTAGTGGTTAGACATACAAAAGGTAACTTGCTCTTAATTTTCTCACAAATTAATTTTATTATTATATACTCTGGTGTAAATCTCAATCCCTGTCAACATCCCAAAATGATTATTAGGTCTCAGAACAATAACTCCATTGCTAAGCTGTGCGTGAGCCATATACTTCAGCCACATCTAAAATACAGGTCGCAGCTACAAAACTGCCATCCCTCCGAAATTAAGCCCCTATGTACTGAGCATCTTTAGAATTATTTTGAAGTTTTTGTTTGGAGAAGAATGAGACAATGACGGTAAGAACTAGCACAGTCTTTGTGTTGCTTTCAGCCCATTCATATTAGTGTCCCCACGTAAGATGCATGTGAGGTTGGAAGACATTGGCATGCACTGCAGTCTATTAAAGTGTATTTTTACCACAAGGAGTCGCCAAAGTCCAGAATTTTTAAATCTTACACACAGGAGAAGCTAAAGATATACATGGGCCAGGTACTATCTATTATGTTACATGCCTGAGCCTGTTAGCATAGCAGAGACAGCCACATACTGTATGTATAGTATCATGATACACTGTATTTAACAGTATGTCTTGTATTATTTATAGTTAACAGTGTCACTTTGTATTTATAGAGCAAGACAGACGCAGTAGTGTGCCCTTTAGCACTCTGAAGCACGTTTGCAGCTGGACCTCACACGCTCATTTATAGGAAAGACCACACACACATACACACACACAAACATGCATATACATAAACACACTTACACAAACTTACAGTGCAGGGCAGCACAAAATTCGATCAGCCTCAATGACAGAGGCTACCAGCGTTATTAATTGCATGTTACACCAACTACACCAAGTGGACCTCCGAGGATAGGAAGAGGGACATGGCTCTGTCACCTAACAAAAACGAAAGGTGCTAAAACAGTGCTTGTGCACAAAGGGTTGGTGGAGCAAAACAGAGCTAAAAGGAGAACGAATATTGGACTTACATCAGGTAGTCAGAAACACAATTCTAAATGAATTGCAATGTAGCTCTGAATGTGTAAAAATGCCCCCAAGTGGCCAAAAAATCAGGTTTAACTGAAGTCTAGACTGTATGAGTCAAAATTTAAATGCAGACCCCTATACACAGTGAACAAACTGAAGAAACTGAAGCATCTGGAATAAAGTAGTACCAACATATTCTCCATGAAATGAATTAAAGTGTAATAATTCTGCATTAGCGATTTACATATGTTCAAAGGCAACGCTCAGTGCTAATACCAGAGGTAGTGTGATGTGTATATAGTGCAGTGAATGTTTTGTCAGCACAGACACGTACATACTATGAGATACTTTGGGGAAAAAAACATTCAAAAGTGGGCAGGTTTCCATCAGCAAGTTGTATGTGAGCACAACTGGTGGCGATCCTGCCATACTGACACAGCCGCATATCTTTTGGTAACTAAATCCTCAGCCACACTGTAGCAGAAATTACATCATTAAAGATGTTAAATTTGTATTTTGTATTTGTATTTGAAATTTGTATTTGAAATTTGTCCAAGATAACATGTATCTAATAAGAAACGTCAGTGTACAAACCACATGTTATGCTCTAGGCTTAATGGGCCATATTGTTAAATTGGTTCAACTTTAGCAGCTCCCTTAACACTTCAATACTACTGACTAAAACCATGTACATATCAATTATACTGTCAACAACAGTTATTGGTCCCACTCTGCCTAAATCAATTCTAAAGACCGTTTTTTTTTCTTTGCACAAGACATCTCTTTGCAAACTGTTGACAAATTTGAAGCTAAGAGATTAGTAAATTAAGTGAAGTCATGAGGGATGTGAGTCATTTCTACATTTTAATGCAGCGTCTGACTGTGAGACAACTCTACACTGCCACTCACTGGCACCATGCGAGGAAATATCACTTGAACATACAGTATGTGTGACTTTGCACTGGTTAGCCTCCACACCTATGAATCGATCACAAGGCTGTGTGGACCTACACACCCTTCAAATATAGGGACGTGACATGTGTGGCAAAGATGGAGAATCACTGATAAAGTTAAAAGAGGGAAGAGGGATGTAGGCTGGGCGGGCAGTTCCGCACAGCTGGTGTGTATTAGCCCGTCTGACACCTAGCAGATGTGTGTTCAAGCATCATGACCAATTGAAGCCTGCGGGCTGGCTGAGTTCAAGTATTAAATGTGACACCCACTTAGTGACATCAGTTAGTAAGGTGAGCAATTTCTACCACCTACTTTTCTCCTGATATAGCTTTTAGTCAATTTGGGGTCCTGTGACATTAATCAATTTAATCAATCATCACTTCAAAACGTTCACGAAAAAGATGACAAAAACTTCATGCCATCATCACCCAAAAACCTGGTGCTCTCACTAACCAGTCATAAGGGTGTGAATGGTTACTCCTGATTTACATTTCCCAGTTCCCTGAGTCTAGACCTTTCTGAAAAATGTTCCAACTTTCCAGACATCTGTGCTGCGTCATGGAAAAAAAGACAAAAAGCTGGAGAACGGAGTAGTCATAAAACATACTTATGCTGATTTATATTGTATATCTAAAAATCCTTTGTTAAGAATCATCCTTATGCAGCTCTGCCAATAACAATTTAGATACTAGCTTCCAAGGGGAGCATTGTCGTAATGCTGGTAGTAAATTATGTGAAAATACTTCAAACACATAAAACCAAATCTGGAGCGCACACCAAGTTTCCTCTGGCTTTTGAACCACAACCAAGTTCTTCCTCTCTGTATCATGGCAACGGGTTACGTGCAAACATAAAACTACGTGGAAGTAGTGGCTCATGAGAAATATCTATGACAAATTTCCAAAGTAATGTCGTTATGTTGTTACTTGGAAAAATAAAATGACTTAATTTGCCTTCATTTTTAGATCCCACATGCTCACAATGAAACACTGCAACGAAGACACAGCTGAATTCCTCTGTCCCGACTTGGACAGTCTTGTAAGAGAAGTGGAAGATTAATGGCTCACACCTGGTCCACTAAACCCTGCAGCCCACTATCATCACCACCCACCCCACCTCTTTTGTCCAGTGGACCTAACCCCTTCTCGTTCTTCTAGTTCATCTGGCCAGTAGTGTGGAAAGCATTTCCTTCACACTTTTCCACTCCTGCACTCGTTTCAGAGAGGGTGTGGTTTTGGGCCACTGCTGCAGTGGAAACATCTACCCATCCAACTGCTCTTCTTTAGAGCTCACATGTGGGTGTGGAGATTTTAAACATTTGGATGCGACTGTATCATTACCAAAAGATTCCCTATTTAGATTTAGTCAAATGAGCAAAAGATAATTCCAGAATACTAATAAAGTGTACAAAAATGAGCTAATGAAAGATGATCAATGACATTTGTTATTTCTTCACATAAGATACAGCACATTCAGCACGTTGTGACAGGAGACTTAAATAATCTGTTATATTACGTGATGCATTCATTACACAAAAACTGCATTCTACCATAGAAGTACATCACAAAACTGTGATAAATTGACATTACTCAATGCAAAGCAACTTCTTACAGGTTCACAGCTCTAACACTGATCTGGGATCACAGCTTGAGATTTCAGATGTAGCATCTCAGGGATTTCACTTTTTTCTTCCACCGCAATTATTTGACACCTATGCAGTAAATTAAACTTTGCACAAAGCAAGAACGTCAAACACAAGGGTAGCATTTTAAGACGTTTGAAGAGAAAAAGAGAGAGCACACGCCCCTCTACACACCCATGCATCGTACATAACATTGCTGAGGTCTCCTTCTTCACCCTAACTGCGGTTCACCTCTTGCCCTTGCAGCACTCTCACCACTAAAGTATAGGTTTCAGTCATGCTGCTAAACGCATGCTGTCTGATATTTATGAGCTATAAGCCAAAAACTCTGTGCAACCCCAGGATTATGACACCCATCATAAGCTTACATGTTATGACTAGAAACTATGCTATGGTAAATGCACTATTTATAATCAACATACAGTGCAACCAAGGTCAATCCTTAAAGAAGTAAAGGCTGAGAAATGAAGCAAGCATGCATTTGTAAAAAACCAAACAGAAACCTCTTTCTGCAAGATTAATCAGCTTGAGAACATAGCGGATTTTAAACTTACCCTTAGCTGAAGTAGCTGTACTCCACTGTATTTGTTTTAGAAGAAGGAAAAAAAAAATCAGTTATGAAAATGACTGCAAGCTGGACTTTTGGTCATTATCCTCGTGGTAAATTCCTCTCGCTGGCTTTTCCAGCACCTCCCAAAGGAAGGCTGCCGAGCAAGGCAGTGATAAGGTCACTGATAAGAGATGTGCAGAGAGAGGGGTCCTGAGAGAAGGGAGGAAATGGTTGAGACAGAAGGAGACAGACACCCTCACGGTCTCAAACCAGAGGAGCTGTGGTGCTGAGTTCAAGGCTGGGATGGGACAAACTTCCTAACTCCTGGAGTTCTGCCACCTCTCTCTTCCTCCTCCCACTTTCTCTAAAGAAAGGAAAAAAAGAAAGAGAGGAGGGAGAGAAGAGGAAAGGGTGAGCAGGGGGGAGAAAAGAAGTAAATGAAAACCAGACACATAGCCCTGTTTGGTCTGGATGTGAGCAGTGGGGAGGATGATGTCACAAATCTGGAGCGGGATTTTCTCCTTACCTTTTCCTACATTTTGCCATTTCTCCATCCACCTCTGTGGGGCCCTTTTTCTCACATGCCAGATATTTGGATATTCTTTTGGTTTTTGTTTTAGAAACCAAAGAGAAAAATGTTTCAGAAGTAGCGGGGCACTTTTTTCCACCCTTTTGTTGTTACATGAAAATTACGCTCAAGTAAAAAGTTTGAGTAAGTAGCATCCACTGGTAAAGTGATTTAGGCCACGCAAGTTTGTCTTGGAGATAATTAATAGTTAATTAGTTAATTAATGACTGATTACATACTGTGTGTATTTACATCCCACTGTCTTGACAGCTGATAAATATGATGTACTGTCTGTGGGCCATCTTGGCAAGAAGTCTCACCAAATAAAACAAAATCGAACGCAACTGGATTTTTGGTTTTGTCTGTGAAGACGTTTCACCTCTCATCCAAGAGGCTTCATCAGTTCNGGTGAAACGTCTTCACAGACAAAACCAAAAATCCAGTTGCGTTCGATTCAATTTCCTTGAGATAACTATGACCTGGATGAATGAGAATATTCACAGGCCCAAATAAAACAAATAAACTCACAAATCTCTCACAAAGGAATGTGCAAGGCAGTGTTCTGGCAGATGTTGAAAATGTGAATGCTGTTAAGTCAAAGCAATGACACAGTGATGACCATGATTGTAATTGTCCCACAACAATAAAATACAATTAGCATTCAGCAAACGCAGCCCATGACATTGCTTATGAGTTCATTTTTATTACCAACACCCTCACACAGCCACGCATTGCAGAATATATGGGCCATGTTTAGATGTAGCTGATGGAAATAACACATAGTACTTCCTATGCTTGTACAAGTTCATGTAGCTGTGTCCTAACTGCAGCGTGTATGCTAATATCGCTCAGTTTTGAGTGGGCTGTTGATGTGTTGTTGTAGACGGCTCTGGCCGTAGCAAGTCTTAAAGCAGCATGAATCAATGTTTTTCATATTACAGCTGTTACTGTATATTAAAGATGTTTACAATGGATCAAATGGCTGTGTAATGTGAAAGATGTCACTCGTAGTGACGAACCCACAGAATTATCACTGCACTCTGCAGCTCCCCTCAGCTCTACAACGTGTTTAGACTCTTTTAGCTCATTGTTTTGGTTTTATAGTCCGCAACTCTAAAGTTTCGGTTCAGTCTCAGCACTCTCATTATCCTCGTTTACAGCCACAGGAGGCAGCTGTTTTTGGATGCTCATTTTGCTAAATGTCTGTTGGATGTGTAAATAGAAAATTGTTTGCTTACACATTCACCACAACAACTTGTGATACAACAAGATGATAGCATGTTTGTTTACAACATGTTCTGTTGCCGCTAAGTGGCCAAAATTAAAAACGATTCAAATGACTATGTGTAATGTGAAAGGGATTGCTTATAGTGATGAACCCACAGAGAATTATCACCCGACTCTGCAGCTAAACAAAGCTTTTTAGCCTCTTTTAGCTCATTGTGTTGGTTTTATTGCAACTTTGCTCTCATCAACCTTGTTTCCAGCCACAACGGGGTGCTGAGAAACACACATTTCAATCCATAGTTGATGGAGACCAAAAACGAGCTAAAAGAAGAAGTAATGTTTTACTTACATTTTTCAGATAACAACTGTTTTGTCTGCTGCTAACATGGTTGCCATATCAAAAAATTAGTGAATGCAGCTTTGAACATTTCAGCTCATTATTATTATTCTTAGAAATTCATCATTTTGAAATTGGTAGTGTTCCAAAGTCACAATTTGACTGCTGTATTCATGTGCATACCTTGTACATATAACATCCTCCATTATCAACGATGGTGCATTAGTGTATACTTTTAAGCATTAATATTGAATGTATGAATAGTAACGAATAGTTTCTAATATATACAGTGGACTGCACAATACACTAAAGTCAACAGGAAAGAACTCTCAGCAGCATGTTGCTGTTGAACTCTTAAAAATGTCCAAGCCAAATAAAGGGAGGATTGCTGCAGCATTTTTCTGTCAGTGAGCTAAAACAGACTTTGTTCCCAGAGGTCAGTATGCTGTGAAATTAACTTCCTCACATCTGTATGAATAAAAGTTGAAAGCTGAGCTCTAACAGCAGTTGATTATCAGGGAAGCTAACCTCTGTTATCCCACTGAACTATCTCTGAATTTATACTGTATTTCTTAATTCAGAGCCTCCAAAATGTACCATATGGAAGTATTTATAACACTGGCCCATTGCACCCATGTTCTGTTGTCTGTAGGTCATTACTCACACCACCAATATTTCCTGCAAAGCGTTGCACTGTTATGGTGGTGCTAGGCAACCACTGTTGTAATATTCACTGAGTTACAATCTTTTATATGTTCGGAGAGAAAATGAAGATCTGATAAGCAATTGTCAATTGTCAAATTGTCCCAAAATTATGAATGATTAAACTGATTCTTTAGCAAAAATTGGTGACTGCATTTCTCCTGGTATTAACAATGTGTAATAGTTCTTATTTAATGCATTCATCTATGTTGTGAGATAAGATCAAAGCACGAAGCAGGCAGATCAACTAGATCCAAATATTCCTTCATCATTTCGGAAACATGTCTTATACATATTCCCTTGTGAGTTAGCACTAACCCAACACAGACCCTTCAAAATCAAAACCTTTTCTAATCACAGTGTGACAAGGACTAATAATTATATTGTTGGGTGATGTTAATGTCACGCTCACAGCTTTTAACAATTGCCTGAGATGTCAAGGCAGGGTAGAGCTGACGTCTGTGGTAAAGGGATTCTTTGATGCATGCCACAAAGGTGACTTCATGTGGGTGGATGAAAGTGCAGATTGTTTCCTGTGATGCTTTTAAAAGCTGTCCTGATTCTTGTTTCTCTCATTAATAACTGCCAGCTTTCATAACACAGACAGGTATACGGCATAGGACAGATAGGATAAGGCAGAACTTTGTATCACTTTGAACATAAAAAGTGGAACAAAAAGACATTTTCTTCAGCATTCAGATGTTATTTTGGGTGTGGCTGTAATGTCAGGAGGTTCCAACAGTGTGTGGAAATTATGAAAAGCATATAAAATGTGTCCTTAAGCTCTGTGAACACACACTCAGTGTTTATTTTATTCTCAAATAAAAGCATGAGACTCCCCTCCACATAACTGGAGTATTCAATCTGGTCTCTGGAAGTTGCTTTCCTTGCCTGTGAAGACGTTACCAGTAGGAACAAACTGTTCACCGGCCAGGTTGCAGGAAATGCATGTGTTGATTCCACCGACATACTTATTTCCATCGCAGCATAAGCAAATAAATGGGTGGAGATGGATTGGCCTTACCTCACTCCAACCGTGTCTGGTGAGTAAAGTATTAATACTCACAGTAACAGTAGATGTTCAACAGAAGGAGGTGCAAATAGGGGAAAATAACACTGAGCAGTCACAATTTTTTACCTTTTTAAAGCTGCCTCCATTTAGCCACAATCCAACACAAGCATACATATTTGTCCCAATAGAAATGTATAGTGCATATAAGGATAGTCCGCATAGGAACATTACACGGGCAATAATATTTTCTATCTTTCTCCTCAGCTTTCAGGTTTTGTGAGTGTAGGCATTGATTGATGAGTCATTGATTTTTGATTACCGTGTAGTTAATTCCAGTTCTAAGTATAAACACCTGTTTATATGGCTCTAAGGCTCTAAGTATTCCAGATCAAGGAAATAAGGATACATCGGTGTAATGTTCACCCTGACTTTTTACAAACAAACCAAGAGGAACAAACATAAAGTCATATGGACTGACAGGCAACTCGTTCATTGGACAGTTTTGTTGATGTCATCCTGCATCAGCGCTGCTTGGACCTACATGAAGAAATCCAATTCTTGTTACTGACAGCAAGTCAGGCAGCACTTCAGTGGATCTTGTGTGTATATTTATGTTCTCTGGTGTCACAAAGAGCTCATGAAGAAATAACTGATTATGAGTATTATTAGTCGAGGCTGCAACTGGAACTCATTTATGAATAGTGAAGAACAGGTTGAACAGAATGAAAAAGAGGTGTCTTTAACTATAACCAATATTACTCTTGGAAATTTACTTACAAATAACACATCGACTGTCGTACAATCCTGTGGTTAGTCTGTTTTTCTTTCACACTGTAGACTTGTGACTTTGACCGTCATTTTCATGCAGTCTTGGACCAGTTGTTTAGTCCAAACAACTTTCAGACCAGCCCAAGAGAGCCAAACTAAAAGGGCAAATGCACCAGAGTTTGACTGAACCAAACCAAACAGGCTAGGTGTGAAACACACACAAATACCAGGCAAATAGACTGGCGTTCTTCTAAACACTCTGACATTCTTAAATATGGGATTTAAAAACCACAATCCGAGAAAATCCAGAATTTCTGATTTAAGGTAGCCAAGGAGATGAGGAAAATATTAATAGGCAAAGTTACTAAGTTCTGAAACTCGAAACAAGAAATATATGAAAAAACACCAGGAAATATTGTAAATTGCGAAGATGTTATTAGTCTAGTTTTGTTGAGTAAAGCAGATACAACGTACACTATACCAATGATGCACACTGTATTACTCTGAGACTTGACACACTGTACGTTAAAGGCCCTAGATTTACTGCATATCAAAATTCAGTTCAGAAAGACACGTAAGAATTTTCAAAAACCCCTGTAAACTGAGATCCACTTGACAGCATGACTGAAAAATAAGTCAGCATGCAGTGAAAGAGTGAGAAATGTGTGCATACTTACATCCAGCAGAGATGAGTTAACAGAGTTCAGGTAAGGTGCCAAATATTCAGTTTTAGACTGGGCCAGGTTCAAAAGCACACCAGAGGTCTGCAGAGAATTAAAATCAAAGCCAGTGATATGCGTGGTGATGTGATCTGCTTTTTCTGCTGAGCTGGATACAAGCATTACTGTTCAGTCCCTTTTGAGGTGACAGTGCAAGCATGTGGGGCATCAGCCACTGCACACCCCAAGTCAGCTTCAATCCAACAAAGTAGTCTATAATAACCATTTGGGTAAATCATACTGGTCTGTTGTGTTTCACAAAAGACCAGAAACATGGATGGCTGAAACACAAACTCATAATCATCATAGTCAAATCTTTTCTGTGGTTTTCATATTCCTGCAGATGGTACAAGACTGACTGGCACATGTGCTGTACTTTCCACTTTCTGGATGACTTTGACTCAGTAACACCCAATGACTCATAAAAAATATGAGAGTCCTATGAAACAAGCATTTTTTTTGTTATTTTACTCAAGGATATATGGTCCCTTCAAGCCAATATGCAGCACAATGACATGTAGAAGTGGTGCTAGGATTAGTACATTATGGTAATGTACTAATAAAACTAAATAAAGACAATGAAATTTTACAAAATCTCATGTGATTTCCAGTGTCATAGAGGTGACTTAATAATAGCAAAATGAATAGTGCTCAGTCAGAAGTCAACACAACAAGTAAGCAAAGAGGGTGGGACTTTGAGTTACTTTTTTCTGCTTCCAGCAGGTGGCCATATTCAGAAACCAAGCTACTGTTCATTTCCTGAAGTGGGATATAGCTATCACATCTGGACATACAAGCCGAGGCATCAGTCTAAATATGGAACTTATCTAAAGACAATTCTGTTGAGCTCTGACTTGAATAAGTGACTAGATTATAGGCTTCATTCGTTCCGAGTAAAATGCTGAGTAATCGCTCCAACTTCACTTGACAGGGTGATGGAGGCCAAGCTTGTACTTAGGAGGCTTTTTGTAGTTTGAGGGGCAATTTGAGCGTGGTGTTAAAGAAGCAATTTTCCTTCACAGAGTTTATGTGTGTTATTTCTACAAATATTAACGCATTATTCTAGGCTTATACACTGAAGGGTCTTTCACAAGGGTATAATTGATAGTACCAGAACAAACTTGTAGTGTTGCCAAATGAAAACAGAATTAGTGCACTTAACTCAAGTACATTTATACGTGTATCATGATTCATATTTTAATATACTATTCATTCACTATTGGATCATTCTCACTAATCTGCATGTCAGCTCTGGATTCTTAACCATTCAATACTTATATCAAGTTTTTTTGCTCCTGATCCGAATTAATTTAATATTGAGTATCAGCCGACACCGAGTCCCGATCCAATACTTGTATTTTCTTAGATAATACAGCTGCACAGTGCACACTTCAAGTGCATTAAAGTTATTAAAATCAATCCAATGTCTATGCTTGACAACTGAACAGCTCTGCAGTGCATTAAGAAAAAAATAGGCTGCATCAAAGCTGTTCTTTAATGTTTTTATTTTTATCTTTTACAAAATAACATGTTCTAAAATAACAAACCTCTCTGTAATCTTTTTGGCCTTGTCGCTGTCTCGAGGGAATTTCTCTCCTTTTAAAACTCTCCTCCAGTGTTTGTTGCTTCGGCGCAGACTTTGCCAGAGTTACCTGAATGTACTGTGTTCCACTGAGTGTTTATTTTCGCCACGGGTGGGGCTCAGCTCTGCTCTTTTTCAACGGGCACTGCCTATAATTAATCTTTGAAAGAATACAAGACGAGTGGCCACAATCAATACAAGCTAGCCACTACTTAGCAAGGTAGCTACCATCAGTTACAACAGTTCATTGTTTTGAATGTGGCTGGCGAGCATACACATGCGGACCCTCAGTTGTAGTATGAATGGAACCGCGTGCCCGTCCACAAGTCCGCAGCTGTCTGTGGACGCAGAACGCAGAAAGTATGTCCGAGGCTACACACACACATGCAGCTCAGCGGAGTGAAGGAGAGACAGAGAGTTGGAGAGTTGATGACAGCTGCACTTGTCCTGTACATGAAAGCTTCGCGAGTAAAGACACCTGTATGACAGCTGACGTAAAAAACAAAAGATCAGGTCGAGCTCAATAGCCTAATATAGCTGATACCGGTCAGTTGAAAAATGCTTTGATCGGCCCTGATACCGATCGTTGAGATCAGATTGGGACATCCCTATTTATGACACCTACCATTAACCTGTTACATTTCTGACATTGTGTACATTTGTTTTTGCACCGTACTGATAATCTTTATAGTTTATTTGTTTATATTTGCACTCTGTATATTTGCACTCTTTCCTACTTTGTATTGCAACTGCTGCACAACAATTTCCCATGGGATGAATAAAGTAATATCTTATCTTATTCTTGCTGTGGAAACATGAATATGATGTTGCACTGAGATATTTGTACAGGAAAGAAGTCATCACAGAAGCGGCAAAAATATTAATTTCTCAGACAACAGGCTACAGTAGACCATATGGCAAAGCTGCAATAAATGCAACCAGTTCAACCAGGAGCACTACCCCTTTCTTCCCCTCTTATCCTTAGTTTATTGTTTCTTGGCGCCCACTGATTTATTTATTTCCTCATTTCCATCTCTTTGAATATATTTTTTTTCAGCTATGAAATTATTGGAAGGCACCTTTGACAGAATTGACTGTAATGTATCAAGTAATATAAACAATTACTATTGCTTTGGTGTAATTAGGAAAGTAATAGAATTACCCTTTCAATGAGTAATAAGTAGTAATTGATTACATTTTTCAAGTAACTCTGCAAACAATTCAACACTGGCACATTAACTCAGAATGGCAAACACCTGTGTTAGAAGCATCTGGTTCTAATGTCCTATTATAACAATACACCACAGTTCCTTGTCCCACTGTATTAACCTGACGAGCAAAGTTGTAGCTGTGCAACACAATGCTTGTACAACTACAACTAGTCTGTGAAACAGGCTCGCGCCTATGGAGTGCGAGCACACGCGCAAGCAGGATGCAACAGATGCTGACTGCAGTTGACTTAACGGCCATAGGTGTCATTGTTAACAAGAATTTTCTGAATGTTACATACAGAACCTTTAAACAATATTCAAAAATGCAGCATTTCAATAGAGTATTTGGGTCATTTCAATACAGAGCCAGTATTGTGGTGGATGCTTGTGATGGAATGGGTGGAACCAAAATACAGAAAGTAAAGATAATTGTGTCCCATTTTGGGGGTATGTGCCAATTTTGTGCCAACATCGCATATCTAGCATAAAATACATGTACATGATGCTGGACAATATTTGATATTTTCTATTTTTATTCTATTTGATTTATTTTACTACTTTTATTTGAAATATTTGGCTTTTTTCTATCTAGTTAGAGTTTTTTTAATATGACACATTCATTTATTCATTTATTTTCTACTAGTTTTTTGTAATAATTATTTCCTTCTATTCTGTATTTTATTTCTTTAACAATAAGGAGGATTGGCTAAAATGTAATACGGGCCTGCCCATAAACTCTAAAATGTCACTGTATCGTTGTAGTTGCTGAGGTTTTGTATGAGGGACTTGTGATGGACAGCAGAGGAAAACATTGGACATGGACATTTCACTAAGCTGTCTCAACTTATAACAAATAAACATGCTTTGTGGAATTCTGGATGGATCAATAGTTACATCTGTGTTTCCTATTCTAAAATCTTCTCCCTGGGAAGTCTTTCAAAAAGTAATGCATGCAGGGTGCAACAGCAGTCAGTGGTTTTTCTTTGTGGAGAACACAGCTCCTGATTCTGAGCACAAAAGGATAAAATAATTGTGTGAAAGTTACGTCTGTCTGGGCATGAAACAGATTATCAGCATATTTCTCTTATCAAGACTTTCCACAGAGTTACAGACACTCATTCACTCTGGTTGGGAACCCCCCGGAGTTTATCTAACAAGACCACTCTGTAATAATCTGATTAGTCGCAGAAGTGCAAAAAAAGAGAAAAAAATGAACTTCCTGATACGAGACAAACATTTTGTATGGCTTTAATCTACTTAATACTGTTTGACTGACAGGCCTCATAAACATATTGTATTACAGCAAATAAAATGGGAAGGAGGAAAATAGAACAGTTACAAAAGTAAACATTTAGAAAAAATACCCTGATTAAATACTTCCATATGTTTGTGGAACAGACTTATTTTAGATCCACATGATATAGCAGAAATGTACGTAATAAGGATCAAATGTAAATACTTCTCAATCAGTTCTCTTACTAAGTTTACCCAAATGCTGTGACTTGGGGCTGCTATCTCCATTAGGCAGGAGATACAGAATTGGACTTATTGGCTCATAATTCTGACAGATGAACCAGATGTGCACCATTGTGTGTGTGTGTGTGTGTGTGTGTGTGTGTGTGTGTGTTTGTTTGTTTTCAGGTGTTAGAGTAAACTGCTTACAGATGGCATTGGTAGGGAGAGCAGAATGGGGATTGTGGGCGGAAGGCAGTGGAGGGAGAACACACTGGTCCTCCGTTAGTGAGGAAATAGAAACTTATCTCTCCTGCCATAGGCATTTCTTGAAAACCTGCTAGTTTTACAATCTCCTGTTTTCTTCTCTCATTGTATCTCTTTAACTGTAGTATGTGCTTGTGAGTGCTAATGTGTGTGTTTGTGTATGGGCTGTACTTGAGCATATGACTGTTTTGCTATCCTTGCGTAAACCAATTTGAGTTTTAGACAGTTAAAATAACAACATTTTTGTCAAGTGAGGTCATTTTGGCCAGATATCAGCTCTTGGCTTGGCCTTAGGATTGAAAATAGAATTATGATAAGACGTTCAATAAGGGTCAACAGCAGCACTGCCGTCACAATTGTGAAACTCTGACTTGGTTTGACTGATTATTTTAGTAGTTTTAGTATTTTTTTGGATTATGGACTATGTACAATCAACTATGATGGGAAATGTGAGGCAATGGCTTGCTGTATAATGATGATGGACTGGGACTTGAAATAACTGCAACTCACACACTCATCCATGTGAACGTCTTTGCTGGTCAACCTTGCGATGACAACAAGACTCCAGGAGGTCGCTGCTGCCAACCAAGAAATAGTCCGCCACATAACAGTGCAACATGTTGTTTTTACATTTCTGTTTTTGTGCGGATTACTCAAATGGGTATAATGTGTTAAGCAGTGAGCTTTAGTGTTGCTGGTAGGCAGATTTTGTTACCTTTGGACAGAGCCAGGTTAGCTATGTCACTGTTTCCCATCTGTGCTAAGGTAAGCTAACTGGCTGCTGGTGGTAGCTTCATATTGACTGTACAGACATGAGAGTGGTATCGATTCTCTCATCTAACTCTCAGAAAGAAAGCAAATAAGTGTTTCCTAAAATGTCCCAAAAAACTATTCCTTACGCTCCGGGAATACATTAAGTATAGAATTAAAAACGTGTGTGTGAGAAACTGGCTGTGTTGGTGCATGTTTATGTGTAGGTTTTTTTATGTGTTTGTCAGTGCATGTGTTTTTGTCAATGTGTGTGTATGAGTGTCTCTTGCTTACGTTGCTAAGGGACAAGCCCAGACACAAGGCCAAAAACTATTTATACAGGCCATTTCCTCTGCTGGGACGACACCAGCCCCATAAATCCACCAAAAGACTTGACATTCTGTAGATGTACTCATCACATCGTGCATCTGTTTAATCTCATACCCTCCAAAAGCTGTGCTTTATGTCCATTATTTGTATAACTTGAGATCAGCAGTGATGATCAGTGAGAGGCAGAGGCTTGTGGCTTGTCCTGTTTTCTGCTTCGTCATCTCAAGCTTCAAAGCTCAGCATTTCAACATCTGAGGAAATTATAGACAAAGCTGCTACATGTAACCATTACTAAGGTAGGAGGAAGGCATAAAACAGTCTTTTATTTACCTATTTCTGCACAGTGGGAGGCTCCCACCTACCCCTGTTTTTGGACTTTAATGTATTTTATTTAGGCCTGTTGTTTTGTTTGTGAAATAAACAAGGACAACCATAATTGGAAAAACGTGGATATTTTTGGATGGATGTTAATAATCCATTATCTGCCCTGAACTGCTAATAATTAATGAACTGAATAAATCACAGATTCAATTTCAGTCATAAAGAGAGTATGATAAAAGGAAAACAGTAAATCTCATCAGTGAGAACTGAAATATTCAAATACATACCATTCTTTTTATGATGGAGAGAAACAAAAGCATATCTGCCATTTGATCTGTGATAAACATAAACTAATGATTTTTGCTATTGTTTTTGACACTCTCTATGGGGTCACAAAGAAACTTTGAAGGAATTTTGAAAGACGAAAGCTAAATAGGAAGCAGACAAACCTAACAGCTTGCCAAGAGGGAAAAAATGTTTTAGGCCCACAAGGAGTTATAAAATGGAAATGTGTTGCACACATGAGGAGCACAGCTGCGTACCATCCTTCAGTGATCCCATTTCCTTTGATTTCCCTCACTCTTATCGGGATTAAACACTGATATCCTGGAATGACACCAAGCAGTCCAGATGATCCACACTGGTGGACACCACACTGACGTGGCCTTTCAGTTTCTTACCTGGATCTTCATCTGGCCAGCCACATTTGTGCAGACACACTGCAAAGTTATACAAACTTTAAGTGAAAAAGAAAGAAAGAAAATGAGTCATCTCTAAGCAATGATACAATGATACAAGTTATAAAATTAAAATCCGAGCTCTGACATTAACTTTACAAACACTATGGTCTGGCTTTGAATGAAAACATCAAAGCTCATAAAAGTTTTTAAAACAGTGATTTTGATATTTATTGCTTTCTTTCCATCCCGATATGTTTGAAAATGTAACATAAAACACGATTAACGAGATCGTAGACAATTGTTTTAATGTAGTGAAACTTCCTTAAAAACGCGCAATAAATTAACAATGATGTGATAAATCTTGCAGAACCCATGGCCTGTCCTCAAAGCACCCCAGGGGCCCGGGGCACCCACTTTGGGAACCTATGGACTACAGTCATGCTGCAGCTTTGACAAGAGGTACTAATGAACAGCAGTGCTTAGAGCTAAATGCTAATATCGACATGCTAACATGCTTACAATGACGATGCTAAGATACTGATGTTTAGTCAGTATGTTCACCAGCCTCCATCTGTATTAAACACTGATCTGCTGTAGGAGCACGACTCCTCGCTGCTTTTAGCTCTTAATAATGTGTGTTAATGTGTGCGTGCACAGTATGAAACAGATTCTTGTGTTTCATGAAGATTGTGGTGCCAGTGCCTTGACACAGCAGAGAAAACAATCTAGTATAAATTGCTAATATGTTTTATGGTATATATTAAGCAACCCTAAGAATTGAGCACTTGTACTGCAATTGTGCTTTGGTTGATTTTTTTAAGCACATACCATTTAAAACATTTGCCCATTTAGAAATCGACAGTTTATTAACTATGTATGCAGTATATGCTAAACAGAACAGCATCACCAATGAAAGTGAAGCCATAATCTAAAATATGAGATTTAATTTTTTATGTGTCTCTTGTCTGGGTTTTTATTTGGATGAGAGGATTACTAATGCCGTAGAAAATGCAAGCCGCTAAATGTGAAGGAACAAGTCATCTCCATCCAAGTGTCATTACTCAGTTCTCTTTGAAATGCGTTCACATGGCTCCACAGGATTTTTTTTAACAAACCGCTTTGAGCAAACGAGCTCACTAACATGGCCAGTCACGTGATGCCCACATATTTCCATACTCATTTTGGGTTTGGAAAGCCTTTCTGGAATATTCCTCTCTTATTTTTCCCATGCCCAACCTCAAGCCCCTGTTACACCTCTTCTTACATGAAAACGATGGAGTAAGTGACCACACCTTCTTCCCATTCCACCCACTCAATCTCACTGGGAGGTAAACTCAGAAATAGGACCAGATACTGTAATCAAGAACAAATCCCTCTAAGTTATCTTGTGGACTACTTATGGTATGAAGAGTTAGTGTTATCACTTATTTTTATACAAGATTTCTACAAATGTCTATTCTGCAAAAAAAGTAGTTTCTGTGGCTTCCACTTGTCCCCACAAAAGAGGCAGGGACTGAATGTCTTTCCAACACTTAACTGTTGCTGTAACTTGCTTCTGGTGTATCACATCTCCCTCTTTCTCTGCCAAGCGCAGCCGCACAGTCCCCCCGCCTCCAGTGCTTCTCTGACTCACGAATCCCACCGAACAATGCCCAGCATTGAACTCTCAATGGGTGTCTTTAATTGACAGCTGGGATCTATTAATGATGTAGCCAGTAGCCATGGCTACTCCACAATAAATTACATACGTACATATTCATGAATGAAAATACATTTTTAGCCGGATTCAAATGGAAACATGGTCGGACCCTGTCTCACAGCCCTTAGTTGTCCTGAAAAGGCCCTTCAGAGTTGCAGATGTTTAGGGGCTGACTCACTATACCGTCGCCTTTTCCACCCCTGTTTCATGAGTGGTATTTACCTTGAGAAGTTATAATTTCCATGATTTGGATAAATGAGTTGGCTTGCTTGACATCTGGGAATAATTTATGCTCATCAGGCTTACAGTTTTGTTCTCCCATCTCTTTTAATGGCAAGTACAGTGCTGACAGTGTTTCACACTATGGGGGCAGGGATAAGGGGGGATTACATAACAAGACTTGTGTGCTGACATGTTTAAAACTGATAGTTATGCAAATCGGAAGCATTACACACTTTAAACCTCCATGCGATTTTGTTAATGTGCAAAATATGCTGCATGTTTTCAACTCTGGCTTTAAATCAAACTAAAGTTGAGGTATCATGGATACTGAACCAGCTGTTTGCAACTGGACAAAGTTTGCAGCCAAACATGACTCATTCTAAAAGAGCATCCAACTCACTGTCATGACACAAAAGGTACCTTACAATCTGTACCATGTAATCATGAAAAGCCTTAACTATGTAACGGGGTGTACAGCGTGGTAGAGGGGATGTAGCCAAGTGTCTGACAGAGTGGGATCATGTTTAAGACTTTGGATGTTCTGCTTTACAGGTTTACTCTGGGAGCAGTTATTACGTAATGGCAGAGGCATGCCAAACGCTTCAACATGGGAGTGAAGCAAACACCACTTTGAAAGGATGGATTGCTATATTCTAGAGCTGCATTTGCCTTTACACCCAGTGCTGTATTTAACACATAACACCCACTTCAGGATGATGGTTTGACTGCAGGTCAAAAGGTCACTGTCCAGTTTGGATAACTGGAGTTCAGTGATTGAACCTTGTCTATTCTGTGTGAGGATAAATGATTTATCCTAATTGTGGTGCTTAAGTGTGTCACTGCATATCTATTACACAATCAGTCTTAGAGTGCATTCTGTTTGTCCTCTCTGCTTCATGCTTCCTCTCCTCCCCAATTCCAGATGTGTTCTGTTACTATTGACATGCTTATTCATTCTCTTTTAGTCATCCTCCTTTCTTGTGTGAGATGAAAACTAACTTAAGTGCAGCAATTTTTCCAGGTGGCCTAATAGGAAATGAATTAAAAGCAGCTTCAAGGTCTCTCAAGGAAATTTTGTATTTCCTAATGCCATGCCCATTAACACCTAGACCACGCAAAACCCACTTTGCCTATACTTATACTATTATACTGAAGTAAAATGTTAACAATAAAACAAATGACCTTTGGTTATGCGCGATAATGCTGACAATATCACTGAGAATTAACATCCTACTTTACAGCTTTATACTGTCACAGCAACTTTCAGCTCATTGTTTTGGTTATCTCGGTGCGGAGACCAAGATATTTCACTTACGAGGTGGCAGACCATGAATATTGGACTCCAGAGGGATACTCATGTTTCTCTGTGTCTGCTGGAAGTATCTGGCTGTTTGCTAACTCGTTAGCCATAACAGATTGATATGAAGATTCATTGTTGAGAGGTTTTTTATGGGTCTTTCTGCCCACTAGAGGACAGAAAAAGCTTAATGTGGCTTTTAAGGTGAATGTCCAAGTAAATAATATCATATCAATTTTCCCAAAGAAAATTTTAGTTTGTAAAGGCAATTGCGCAGCCTAATTGTAAATACTTTCTTAATCATGTAGCCTGCTCGTCCTAGTCCTAGAACTAGCACTATTGATTACCTTAACTCTCAGAAGCCTTCTGGACAATTGTAAACTCCCTCTATTCATGACTCAGCAAGAGAAATATCTGCCAGCCTGTTCACACACTCTAAGAGATGAGACCTTATTACTCCAGTCTTTGCTACCCTTCACTGGTTGCTTGCCAATTGATTTTAACACACACAGCCTGATCAGTGCAAGAGATCTTCTGACTACAGCCTTTTGCCAGACAACTTGGGAAATAGTCGATGATGCACACAGCTGTTGCCCCCGGTAACCTGATTTGGAGAAAACATTGGTGGGAATAATGGACCCTGAGGACGCTCAGTGATACAGAGTATAGAGGAAACTCTTAGTTTGTTTCAGATTTTTTCCAATTAAACTGCTTTCCCAGGAAGTCTCTATCCCAGACATCGTTTTCAACACAAAGCTGGCATAATAGTGTTATATCTGACTATTTTGATCTGGATCAAGGTAAAGGTAAATCTTTACACATAATGGTGCTGTGCGTTGGTGCTGCATTTCAAATTCCAGGCTACAGATGTCACTCATACCTGCTGCCTATGGTTACTCTTTATTTCAGTACAGACTACCTTACAATTGCATGAAATATGTCCACCTAAATGTGTCTACTAGTTGGAGAATGTATATTCAAAGTGTTAAACTCAATGGTCTGACAATTTAGGAAATGCTTATTTGCTTGAAGAAGATGAGAAGATCGATACCACTCTCTATCTGTCCAGTAAATATAAGGTTACAGCTAGCAGCCAGTTATCTTTAAGAGATTGTAAACAGGGGAGAAACAGCTAGCCTGTTTTTTTTTTTCCAAACGTAATAAAATCCTCCTACAAGCGCCTCTAAAGCTCAACGTTACATCTTAATCAAACCGTACAAAAACAGACAGAGCCAGGCTAGCTTTCCCCCCATTTTCAGTCTTTAAGCTAAGCTAAGCTAACCAGCTGCCAGCCGTATATTTAGTGTACAGACATGAGGGTGGTATCTTTTCATCTAACTCTCAGCAAAAAAGCAAATACAGGTATTTCCTAAAATGTCAAACTATTCCTTTAAGTGTTTAGTCATATTATTTAGTATTGGTATGTAAGTGCTGAGCATTTCCATCACATTTTTTGCCTCATTCTACCTCATTTGCATGCAACTTCAATCATACAGGGACCTTCCTGTCATTGCTTCATGCAGAACATAGAGCATAGAGCTCTGAGAGTCCATATTATTCCCACAGTTCAGTGAAAAAGCCATGATTACTTGACCTAATGCAATGTAGAAAAGTTCCACTTATTATTAATAGCTTTCACATTGTTTTAGAGTCAGTGCTGTCAATTGTATAAGTCTGCGCAGCTAAATCTAACAAGACAAATTTAAAGACATACTTAAACTGTATTTTTTAGTACTTAAGCATGGGTTGTGTAACAAGTTGTCCAAACTAAAGGACTGATTCCATATTGGCACAGCGATAAAATTTTTCAGTCATTTGTCAGCAAAAATAAAATAGTTTTCTGATCTGACACCACTGTGATTAAGGTTTGGTTAGTTTTAGGCACAAAAACGACTTGGTTAGGGGTAGGAAACGACTGTGGTTGTGCTTAAAAGAAACCAACATTGGCTGTTGGTAGGAAACGGGAATCAAACAGTTGTCTCCCATGTCAAAGTCCCACGTTTTTACTCCAGATGGATGCAGATTCATATTCATTTGTACCTAAGCATGCTGTTAGTGGCCATTTGCTGGAATGATTGAAGCTGTTATTTTTCCTTGGAGGACAGTCTTGTGTTATGTGGGCTAATAAATGGAATATATAAAGAATGTTGGACAGACCAATTAGACAGAGGCCGAAGATTTCCACTTCCTCTGTCAGTCTGTGTATTTCTTTGTCACACTCAGAACAGTTAACACAAAACAAAAATACACAAGAAAAAGAGTGACAGTTTTTGTTTTTCCTGTATTGTATGGAACATGTGACGCTGTAAAAGACCCACGTGTGCTGCAGCACTAAAGTTGTCTCTATAATAAGCCTTTGTCATTTGGTCCAAACAGCTTTCACATAAGAAAAAAATTCCAGCAGTGCCCAGCTGGATGTGTGAAAGGAAACTTTTCCAGCATAAAGCCTCCAATGTTTAAAATGGGGATTCCCATGAAACTGCTGGCTCCATAATCCCCACCAGAGAATACACAAAGAAGCTTTCAATATAAACATGATATCTCAGGTCCAGTCCACAGACTTACTTCACTTTTTAAGTACAATGTGTCGATATGAAAAAGTCAGTGACCACAACATTACCGGCACCTGATTATGAAACCAGTCTCCGCCTACCATGTCATGATAGATCTTGGAAACAGTCCGATTTATGACAAAACCAAAAACTTTTAAGGCATTCAATATAAAAAAGTACACTGGAATGGTATTTTACTGCATACAGAAAAATCTTCCGTGATGGTTTGGCTCTTTGTGCTTGTTTTTGGAGTCTGGGGGGAATGTGAACATTTCCTGCTTTTATGGCTTCATCACATCATTGTACTGAAAACAGACCATTTTCCTGCTCTCCAATGATTACTGGATAGGGGGCCAAAACAGCAATGATAAACCAGGAAGAGATAATCAGCATACCATACTAAGGGGCTTAGTCTCACAGTAGGGGAAAAAATCAGGCAAGAGAAGAAGACTCCAAAACCACATAATGATAAATGGTCAAGAGAAAAAATGTTGAAAAAAATTTGTGGTTTAGTTAAATTCATTCACCCGTTCTTTCAAAGTGTTCCCACTTTGGGTCAAAGATCTAATTTAAACCAGATGTGAGTGGGGGTCATGATTTCTGAGATCTCCGTCTTTACAATTTTCACTTCACTGATCATTACATGTCCAATAAAGAAATGTATTAATAAAAACTCATTAACTCTGCTGCTGAGGCTGATTGAGGCTGCAGCTGTGATGACCATAGCCATGAGATGAGCCTTTGGCCTTTGCTGTCACTGTGATGACGCTGTGGTTGTGCTTTGGTTGTTATGATTAAGTCTGTGACACTTCAGTTTATAATGGTGTAACACTAGCTACATGGAGGGGTGGTATGTGTGCAGTGAATTGACATGGCTGTGCTGAGTGTTGTATTGAAGCTACTACACTCCTGAACTCCTGTGGATACTGTTGGCTACTCCGCCTCCAGAGGACCAGCCACTGTCAGTATCTACAGCGGATGTGAAAAGAATCCTGCTGAGAGTGAATATGAGTAAAGCTGCTGGGCCTGATAACATCTTTGGCCGTGTACTAAGAACATGTGCTGACCAGCTAGTTGATGTCATTACTGACATTTTTAACATCTCACTGTCACAGGAGAGTGTTCCCACCTGCTTCAAGACAGCCACCATTGTCCCTGTACCTAAAAAGTCTGTAGTGTCTCTAACGTCTACCACCCTGTGGCATTCACCCCCAATCTGATGAAGTGTTTTGAGAAACTGTTTCTTCAGAACATCAGAGACAACATCCCAGCCTGTTTCGACCTTTCAGAATGAACAGATCCACAGAGGGTGCCATCTCCACTCAGTCTTCACACACCTAGAAAATGCTACAAAAATGCCTACATCAGAATGCTGTTTGTAAATTTCAGTTCAGCAGTCAACACAATTTCCCCCATGAACCTGATTGGCAAACTTAGCACTCTGGGCTTGAGTACTACACTCTGCAACTGGATGAGATGAGAACAATGATGAGAATTCATATCAGGAGGAAATCAGCAATCTTTCAGAGTGGTGCACAGAGAACAAAACCAAGAAGATGATCGATGATTTTAGAAAAAGGAGACAAAAACACACACCCCTGTCTACATCAGTGGAGCTGGTGAACAGTTTTAGGTTCCTGGGAATCAGCATCACAGAGAACCTGTCATGAACATCACACATCTCCACCCTGATAAAGAAAGCTCAAAAGAAGGAATAGAAAGGAGCAATAGAAACACTGGAAACATTACAAACTGGCACGACCCAGGACAGGAGGTCTCTCTAGCAGGTGAGTAAAACCATCCAGAACATCATTGGTACTTACCTACCGAGCATCAGTGATGTCGGTGAGGTGAGATACCTGCACAGAGCACAAAAGACACTAAAAGACAATACCCACCCCAGAAACAGCCTGTTCACCCTGCTGCTGTCTGGCAAGCGATACAGAAGTATCCGCTGTCGTACCACCAGACACAGAGCAGCTTGTGTCCTCAGGCTGTGAGACCTCTCAATTGATCCTCCGCACTCCACCATTTCAGGAGAGACTTAGTTGAAGTGAATAATACATTTATTGTGTACATAGATTAGGTGTGTGAAGAGTATTGGCAATTAGACCCTGTAGTGACATCAATATCATTAGGGGTTAGTGATGCCACGGGATGATAGGAAGATCCCCCCCAGGTCTAGACACTGGTGGTGGTGGTGAAGAGATGAGGAGAATGGCTGGAGATCTGGACGGATGTACTGCGGAGCGGAGTTTGATGAACTTGGTGGAAGGAACCCTGGGAGCCGGATGTGAAGAGAATTGGAGGTGACTGGGGTGGAGGAGGGTCGTCTAAATTCGCACTGTAATGACAGCTGACAGTAGCAGAGAGGAGAGCGGTTTTAAATTTGACAGCAGCGAGATGATTGGTTCAGGGAGATTGTGTCAGAATTTGGTTGGTTAAACAGGAAGAGTGAACGCCCACGATCAGCTGACAGAGTTTGAGCAGGAGGAGGGAGAAAGAGAGAGAGGCGAATGAATGAGTGCCTAGTAAGTCTTCCTGACTGAACTATAGCTTCATAAATAATAGTATGTGTTTGCTTTTTTGTGTGTAGCATGACAGGACTACGGCTTGCATTTCGTCATACAATCCTGTGTTGATAGATAAATGAACCTTTGAACGTGGTAAACATTACCTGCTATACATCAGCATATTAGCATTGTCATTATTAGCATGTTAGCATGCTGACATTAGAGGCACTAGCATGGCTGTAGACCATGTTTAATGCAAAATTTGAAAACAGCTCAAAATAAATATTTGAGTATTTGAGTTACATCTTGTACTACACAGCTACACAAACACTTTGTCTATCAGTCTGTTCAATAATGCAATAACAATGTGTGTGTGTGTGTATGTGTGTGTGTGTGTGTGTGTGTGTGTGTGTGTGTGTGTGTTTGAATGGTTCCCATATTTTTTCATCCACATATAATGTTTGCCACCCTCTGCCACCTTTGCTTTGCTTAAGCTAACAGTGTTTGCACACACCACTTGTAGTTGGCACTGACCGATAATTTAACTCTTTACTATAGATGGAGCAAACAGGATGTTATGACAAACATGCATAATAAGTACAAGAAGAGGTTAACTTCAATTCTGACACAATTTTATTCCAAAATGAAACACCCATCACTGAGAAATTTTAGTTGTAGTCTTACATAACAAAATTTTAAAAAGTAATTCTATGACAATATATAATGTAAGGTTATTATTTCCTATTAAATTGACAGTAAATGGTGATGTTTGTATATTAGCACTCTGTGGTATACTACATGTGAAGGGTCCCTGTAGTCTCAAGTTGCCTTAAACAGCTGTGGTGGGTTCTGCAGGCCAGCACAGGGAGAGTGAAAAATCAAACATGCAAACCTGTTGATCATGTGCTGTCCAGGTTTTTATACACACTAGCTTGCTTGCACTGGGTGTTAGCCAAGATAACATGGGTGGAATTTAAAGCTAACACACACTGGAAGATAACAGCAGGAACTGACTATGTTGAAGCCAAACCTTTGTTGTATTTTTTTTTCTCATCAAATTCAAAGACTGTTGTGGTTCTTTTTGTTTTAGGGGGATTTTCGCTCATCTGGTAATTTACATCATGACCAGCAATCTTAAAATATCCTATTTAAGATGTTTTCAAAAAACCAGTAAAGCCTGTCATACAACCTGCTTGGTTTGCTATGGTGTTAAATGTGATTAATCAGTATTTCATATTGAGTCTTTTGAAATATGATTATAGCTGTATATAGTTACTGATCTTTTAAAAATCAATTCCTGTTACTCATCAAAATGCATTGTTTTTATCCTTAACGTCTAACAAACATGTTGAGCTGAGAAGTCAACAACTGAAGTTTTACAAAATGCCAAAGGAAATTTCAGTGAGCAAGATACTGCCCTGAATAACTATCGTGCGGTATATACAGATTCATTCACCAGAATGTAATTAACTCACAAAAATGTGAAGTGTAAAAAAAACTCTGTATGACTAACTTCTTCCAAAGACTATGTCCATGTTTATTTACTCCACAGGGAGATGACAGGGCCTGGCGGTGAGGCAAACAAGAAAATTGGATTGCTGGACATGTCACATGCCCCAAATCAACCTCTTGGATAACATAAACCAGTGAGGCAGGAAATGGAAGCAAGTCCTTACGTGGAGAATGAGATAAATAAATGAACAAAGACAGGTCTTCTCAATTCAGCCATTCTGATTTTCACATTCAATTGGATTCTTTCAAATTTGCCCTAATCAGTTTCTGAGTGTACATTTCTGTCATGTGGACAGTTGATGGGGAGTTTCCTTTAAGATGACCTTCAATCCTTACTCGATCCAACGCAGCTGTCACATCACATTAGAGTAATTGTAATGATCATGACACATAAAAACACTTGCAACTTTGTTGTCCAAGTTGTCATCACATGTGTCAGTGTTTGGCTTCATAAATGGAACCTGATTCCTCTCCGAGAAAGAAAGCTGACCCACCCACTGCGCAAATAACAGTCTTACAACTATATTCTACCACTTAGTACCCTTAGTAGTAGTAACCAATATTGCATCAATTATTAAAAGAGATAAAAAGATTTTTACAAAGGCTTTGCATTCCTTTGTGGCTGCTGTAACATTACACATTCAAAGACCTTCCAGTGTTTATCCCTACAAGACATGAATACAGCATATCAGATATTAATAAAGAGGTGCCACTTGTCAGTTAATAGCTCTGAGGTCATGCATCACCACTCCCTCTATAACATAGAATCCATGACATGTGACTGGGGACTTAAGCCCAACTGGCCTCTACATAACCTCATGATCACCGCACACTTGAATACTGTCCAAGCAATGAAATGTCCAAAATAATTACTTCCAGATCAATTAATTTATCATTAATCAGGCATTTCCCGGCATAAATGCAAACCAGTAGCAGTTACAATGTACTTAATGCCACTGTCATTGAGGTCGGGGGGGCGGGGGAGACCCTTTGAAGTAAAGTCAAGAAAGGCGGAGAGGAGGCTTGTCTCCCTGCCTTTCTTCCTGCTGGTTAACTAGACATGTGATTAGCATTGCTGTCTGCTACTTAGTTTGCCCTGCAGACAGCCTAGTCTGTCTCCAGAGGAAATAGTGCCTGCAGGCTACTCTGTCAACACCAAGGTAAGTCATATATACAAACTCTGGTCTCTCATAAGGATAATAGGGGGAAAAAAATACATTAATACCTACATGTGTTTGTGTGTCAGAGATGTTGCTGTAATTTTAATCCTGTTGTTGCTTCTTTTTTGAGATTGGTGCTACTTAAAATTTCAGTGGGCAACTGTGATTTGGCTCATTTGACTGGACCAAACTCATGTCTGAAAGTTCCAACTTGTTATTAGAGACAAAATACATGTGTGTTAGTTTTTGAAGCAAATTCCAAATAGCTTTTGTCAGCTTTCTTAAATCTTTTGAAAGGTAGCAAAGGTTGCCACATTTAAAAACACCATACAAGAGCTTGTAAAGTGGTTTGAATTAGAATAAAGTAAAAATGTATGCTTTATCTGTACTTTTCTTTTGCTGGTAAAACTATTCCAGCTTTGTGTGTCTCCACACCTGTTATCAAGCCAAACCTTCCTTTTGCAAACACAAGGAGTCCTTAAATGCGCACCTGTTGAGTTGCATGCATCAACAGCAAATTTAATACGGAAAAAAGAGTCTTTGTAGACCACACGCTATACAATTAAGATTTCACTGGCTAATGGCTAGAATGTAATTTTTGTAATTCTATTTTACTCTTTAAAGTGCATGTTTTCATATTGTTCCCTTAATACAACAGAGTAAGGTACCAAGTTGCTCACACCCGCTAAGCAAATACACAGAGAGCTTTTGTATACTACTTGACTATTCAAGGGCAAGAAGTGAACTGTGGGAAAGTTGTAAGCAATATGTTATATAGCTGGATGAGTACAATGTTCTACTCAGATTCTACCATTTAGATGTGACTTGTTTCTCTGTTAAACTTGCATGCTTGTTTTTACCATTAGTGCCCACTTGCAGAAGCAGAAATTAGATTAGGCTAGACTGGGCTTTTTTTACATGGCCTGTGGAAAACAAGACAATTATGTAATGTTCTGAGCATTCCTTCACACCTCTTTGATTTTGTAAGTGTTTACATGCAATTCAGTGGTATTTGTTGTGTGTGGAGGTGTATGTGTAGTGTGCATCGCTCTGTCAGCTTGAGTGGAGTTACCTCATCCTCTGAAACCGATGCATTATGAAACTGGACCATGTGAAATGTTTGGGCAGGCTCCATTTAACAGAGACTTGATTAGAATCCCTCAGCAATGTGATGGTTGAACTGTGCCAAGCCTTCCCAGATCACAGAACGGATGCATGTGGCAGAAAGATTTTAAGCACCTAATCTAGACGAATGCTCCAAGTCACTGACCCCTGATCAATACTATTATTCTGGTCTATTTTGTTTGGGGAAAACAGCAGCCTAAAATACTGACAGCAGTTTTCCCGAAAATGTAAGATTTAGGCGTCGACTCATGACTGACAGCTTGAGAATAACTTGCAAACACAAAAAGCTACTTCATATAGACAGTAGTAAAAGGTACACTCTATAAGAAAACACACTGTCCCCAACAAGCGACCCTCTGCTGTAGTGCAAATAATTATTGTCCTCTCTAAGTAGAAAGGACAGAATAAGTGTCACCCTTTTATACCACCTCACCTCATCTGTACTGGTGTATACCTGGCCATACCTTAACCATAGCTGTGGCAGCTGTAGCTGTTGCATTGAATCACTGGGAGTGCAACACTGATTGATTATTTAGAAAAAGAATGCAAGTGACTTCATTTTAAGTGACCTATATTCACAATTTCTAATGTTTTCACAGCTCATCTTAACTGCTCATCAGTTCATCTAAATATTAGTATTCATGTACAATCCTTCCTGTGTTGTTTATACCTTTCTTAACACTTAGCACACTTTGCCTCATTTGCAAACAACTAATTGTATTTTTTTATTACTCTACTGTAGCCCAGCACCAGGGAGCCTGCTAGCTCACAGGCAAAAAATTCACAATTATGCCCGGCACCACAACTGGCAAGAAGCTGGATCTCTCCAAGCTCACAGATGAGGAGGCCAAACATGTTTGGGATGTCGTCCAGCGAGATTTTGACCTGAGGAAGAAGGAGGAGGACCGGCTTGGGTAAGTTAAAAAGATCAGAAATCTGGTTTTATTTCTATTTGACACACATGAAAAGACTTAAAGACTAACCCAACAGCCCCTGAAAAATCTTGTTCCTGCTCACCAGGGGTTTAACTTAACTCACCTTTCTGCAGTGATGTAGGAATGTACTCCAGGACTCTGTGACATCACTGGGTGTGGTTACTGGTACAATAAAGCACACTTCAGCTCAAAATGTTCAACCAGAGGGCAATGTGCTTTTCAGCCTGATGTTAAGTTATTTTAAATTATTTTTACTTTACTTTATTTATTTATTTTATTATTTTTTAAGTGAGACTATGTAACTGTTGCTGAACAGCAGCCACTGTGGCCATACGTATGTGATAATGGTAAATGCTAAAACATAGTGAAATAGAAGCACATATCAGTTACAAATCATAACACTATAGCAAATGTTTTACTAAAATTTGCTAACATTAGCTACTGTTAGTTACTGGTCATAAGGCTGTAGCGGGAAAACCAGTGTGTTGAATTGAGCAGCAGTATGTTATGTTGTTTATGAAGTCAACTTATCATTTGTAAAAGAAAGAATTTGTTATTTCATCTTTCAAAACTTACATCAACAGTTACAACGTATCATTTACACATAAGTCAGTGCATTGGATAAAAAAGCCAGCAGGAATGGAAACACTGTCCAGCATTTGTTTCACATGGTGACTCACTGCACTTATATCATCACATTATCATGTCAGCTTAAACAAGACAGGCCATTCACATTTCACGGTAAGCCAGTAATCACATGTCTTATCTTCAAAGCCTGTAACGCTAGGTAGTTGTTAATCTGCTGGTTTTTTATGGAGAGAAGAAGATGGCTGATCTTGTTTGCTTTAAATTTAGTAAAACTGAGCAAAAATTACACACTGTCCTCTATTCCTGAAGGCTGGACTAACTTTGTTGAGCTGTACGTCACCGACATTTGATTCAGTTATTGCTCCTAACTCACTGAGCTGCTGCTCACATGTCTACTTGGCAATAGTGACTGATTGAGGGTTTAGATATCAGGCTGTTGGAGGAAGAGGTTTAGAGGGATTTCCCCTTATCCTTGGATATGGGATGACCTCTGCCCAGCAGCAGCAGTAGTCCTCTAGAATAGTAAGGATAGTCCACAGAATGAAGAAAATATTCATTGGCACATCGTTACAGCAAGATTTACACCTGCTATGTGTATCTCTAATCTGTCCACATCTTTGTATGTCTAAAGTTACAGAGCTACAAAACTGGCGAAGTATGAAAGCTAACTCAAAGTTACAGTATTACAGTATTTTTTTTACCTAATTAAGTGGCCCAGAGGCTACCTTCCATGGGGGGAAGGTATTACAACTAGATTTGATTTTGGTTATAATACCAGAACTGCTTTAAAGTCCTTATCCTTTCAGTTTTTATGGTGCTTTAGAGCATATTATCAAACAAATTTGCAATTGATCAAATCAAATTATCCCCTGGGGCCACTGAGGTGTATGGCAGTGGGCATGTAAAAAATGTTGTGGATTGACCTCTCCTTACATAGAGTTACATAGAGTTTGGTGACATCACACAATTTCCAGTTAGCTCCCAACTTCCACCGGACAGGAGGTCTAATCAGCCAGAGTAGTTGAAAACACCTGTGTGGGTGTGCAGGGCCTTCAATAAAACATTTATTGCAACTCAAACATTATTGCAACAACATCACTCGTATGAAGTATTTTTCTAAGACAAATTGATTTCCTGCTTATTCAAACAGAATTATGATCTCAAGGAATAAACTTTCCAGTGCTGTTTCTGGGCCGCATATCTCATCTTTGCCACGTTAAAATGCTCCTGACACTTATTGAATTCATTCAGAAGATTTCGTGTAGTTTATTATTTTTCCATACTCTGTTAAACACAGAGCTTTTGTATGTCTGCCTGTGCTTGACGAAAGGTTGGTTTTACACTGATTTATTTGCATGACCACTGGAACCTTCTTGTCTCCAGCCTGCATTTCCCAAAGAAGAAATGGATGGAGAGAGTCAGACTTTGGTTATAAAGAGAGATTAGAACAGCTTTTTTTGCTTTTTTCATACATGCTGTCAATTCTTAAAGATTCACCACTCCAGAGGCAGACCGAGGAGTTGGTCTTTTCTATGTAGAGCCTTGCAGCTTTGTCTGAGTTTGTGAGCGCTCTTCACGAATACAGGACAACACTGTCCTTCAATTCCAACCACTTAGGTTGCGGTCCCTGCCAAGGTTCTTCTTCAGTTATTTGTTTTCCATTCAAATGAGTTGTTGTTTGCTGCTGAGGCAACTGTTGTTTTCATCCAGGGCCTCTGCAATCTATAAATAGGTACAGATCTTTATGTGGTTTACATATAAAACTGTCACGCCTAAATCTTGTAAAACCACACATGTAGGATCATAAAATGAAATAACTTATTTTGGCAAGGATTTAGACTTTGTTTTGCTTGACTTTGTTTTGCTTCACCAAGTCCACCAAAATAACAGACGTTAGTCAACGAACTGTTGTATTTTTATTATAAAGTGTGTTTTGTCAAAATTTTCGTCTACTAATACTTACAGGGGTTGATTTATTTTGAAATGATCCATTTTTGACAAATGTTTTGGTTTTTGCTGCAAGGCTTCACAAATCCTCACAAGATTTCATGTGAAGCAAATTTATAGTAGTAGCCATTGCAGACGTGTCAACCCGAAATCTATAATGCATTAATACCAAAAGACTAGCAACTCCCCATTGCGGCTGAAGCATCATTATAGAAAACAAAGAAAACTGGGACTTTAAAGCTGCACTAATCAAAATTTTAATATTAAAAATGGATCAAATGACTATGTGTAATGTGAAAGGGGTTGCTCATAGGGATAAACCCACAGATTCGCTAACACATTTATCATAACAACTATAACGTGAGAATATAGCAGTTAACTTGCTCTACTGCGTGGGTGGAGACCAAAACAGAGCTAAAAGAAGAGGGAATATTGGACTTATCTTCATCAGGTGGACACAAATACGACTCCAAATGAATGCTAATGTTGCTCTGTGTCCACTTGAATATGTAAATAAGCAATTCTTTGCTAACACATTTGGTGTATCAACTTTAATATAATATAAATATGTCATATTTGTGTTTACAGCTTGTTTCCGCCGCTCTATCTATCTATCTATCTGTCTATCTACAGTCAAACCCAAGAAATGCATTTTCTTATTAAATGACATTATAGTTTTATTTATAAATAGGTTGTCTGAAAATTGTCTTTAGCAAAATGGAAACTGATCTACAAAGCTAATGTGCAGCTGCTGGGTCTTTCTCTGTAAAGCATTATGTTTTAGCTGTAATCCTCTGTGAGTGTCTTTACCAGAGTGTGTGTCAGTCTCTCTTTTTATCTCTCTCCCATTCTCACTTTCACCAGGCCCATGAAGTATATGGTAACTTCCTAGAATTGATTTAAGAGAGAGGCAAAGAGGAGAATGTGAGATTATGATGTGAAGATGACAGACAGAGAGATAAGCACACCAGCTAAAACTTGGTTAAGAACGTCTGAAACAGGAAGTTAATTTAAACTAGAGGGTTTGATTTGTGTGGACAGACATGGCGAGAAGATCACCATGTATGGGAACACTCAGTTACTTTGGTCTTCGTAGCTGTCTGTGTCTAAGTGAACGTCTGGCTGCCGCACCTGGATTCCTGAGCTTTGCCAGTGAAGCAAAAACTCTCCAGTACCTGCTTTTAATCAAATACTGAGGAAAAGGGTTTAGAGAACATAGTTAAGTGTGTTACTTGGTACAATTGCCCAGAAAATATACTTACACGTCAACTATTTATAGCATAAAGCTTATTTTTATGACCTTCACTTTTCAGCGTGAAAGGAGGAGAAAGAGAAAAGAATCTCATTTAAGACCACACCATGGAATAGTGTGAAACCAGTTGCAGGACTGTGTATCACATTATGCAGTATGTTTGGAATAAATTAAGGAGGTAAGAAATATGAGGGGCAGCAGTCTACATTTAAAGCTGCACTAATCAGTATTTTCATATTAACAATATGACTGCGTATAATGTGAAAGGGGTCTCTTGTAGTGACAAACCAGCAGAGATCACCCAACTCTGCATTTCCTCCCAGCTATACAGGGCATTTTAGTGTCTTTCAGCTCAATTGTTTTCTTACAGTCCACAGCTTTATTAATTTGGTTAGTCTCATCACTCTCATCAGTGTAATTTCCAGGAGCAGCAGGCATCTGTGAAAAAGCTCTGATAAAGCGGCTGTACACTACCACACTACCAAAAGGCAGACAGACAAAGTTAGCGACCAGCTGGTGAATAAAGTGGAGCATTTAGCTGCTAAAGGGCCAGATCTTTTTCTCAGAAGTGGGTGGAGACCAAAACTGAAAAGAAGAGTTAATATTGGACTTACATTCAACAGGTGGCCAAAAACACGACTCCAAATAAATACTAATATGGCCCCATGTCTGTTGGATGTGTAAATAGGCACTTTTTGCCAACATCTTAGCAACTTTATAAGGTTATGTTGTATTTACAGTTGGTTTCCTTGTCCCCAAGTGGCCAAAAACCAATTAATGCTGCTTTAATGTTGTTATCATATTACATTATGTTATGCTTATGTTGAGTGCAAAACAGCAAAACAATGACCACATAATCAACAAAGATATCAGCAAAATTAAGAAAACAAAATCCTCACAGTTTGACAACAAAAATCCTCAGCGCAGGTCCACTTGCTGGAAATATTCCAGAGCTTTCAGCCACATCTCGATCAAATCCCCAAAAAACCCTTGCAGCTTATCACATCAGTTATAAACTGCTGACAACCCCTGCAGAGGGCACCACTCTCACTTACAGATTCTCACTCTCGGTAAGCCATTGCACTTGTCTTTGATATTTGACCTTGCCAGCTATGTATCAGTGCTTCGAAAGCTTGGAAGTTGCCTACAGCACACATCTTATTTGAATCATAGAAGGGCATCTTGTATACCAGATCTGTGGGATTTGATGTTTCAGATGAGGGCAGATTCAACAGATATTACTTTTATATCACATCGCTAATGGCCAGCAGCTGTGTCTGCAAAAGGTTATCCATTCATCCTGATGATCTGGGCTATGATTTAAAAAGCATGGCCTAAAAAAAGCTTTAATAAACAATAAGCATGCTCTCATCCTCGGTGGGTGTTTTGCCAGACTCCACCCACGCTGTGTGACATTTGGGATTTGTTATCTGAATTTTTCCTCTCCGCTACTGTCAGCATCTCACAGTGCTGAGTGAGGCTGTTACTTTTCCAACAATCAGCACAAGTTTGCTTCAAACTTTGGTCTGACTCAAAGCAATGAAGTGATTCATAACAAGTGTAAGGAGCCGCCAAGCCACACAGAGGAGAGGAAAGATGTGTTTGTTTGAATAGAATTTGGCTTTACTTCTTTAGTTTTTTAGTAAAATTTGACTGAGGTTATTAAAGCACTTATTGCATTGTACAGATATTGATTATTAGCTGAAAACAGAGTACTTTCATATGGGATCATTGAGCGTAATTTTACTCATTAATAACAGACATTATTAAAATTAATATAGTGAGTCAATGTCAAGAAAGAAAGTAACTTTTCTACTATTTCTCCTCTGCTAACTCAGAGTTTGGCTACATGAAGCTGTAATATAATTACTCAAAATGAACTTGATCCTAAAAAAAGGAAAAATGTGACTGTAAGGTGTATTAGTAAATAACTCTTTACAATCCATCATTAGTGAGAACTCAAGCAAAATCTTGTCTCCCACCAACCAACCAAACTTTTTTATACTGCGTGTAATAGAACCAAGGAGAGCTTCTTCTTCTTTTTTCGTATATAATATGAGGCTTCAACAAAACCAGTATTTATTTAAGTTTGAGTGATACCACTTACCCTGAGACACTGGAGCAAAGAAAGGCATAGAAGTGTGTTTTATATAGTCACTCAACCAGTAAGGTGAAACAAAGTAACAGAAACAGGCCTATAGGTAGATACAAAACAAGCAACATTAATGTACAGATAGATGCATGCTGTAGGTGAGTATATATAGCATATAAAAATAAACACATTCTAACACACCCAGGTCACTAAAAAGGTCACTAAAGATTGTTTAGTCTGCATTTTGCTTATTTACAGTATACAGTATTATGAATGATATAAATCAAGGGGCCATGCACAGTAAAGCTTTTCCTCATCGATCCTAATCATTTTTTCTTATTTGTAACCGAAGCACTAAATGTTTCCTGGAGAAGCACTGCAGTGTTTTCTGCCTTTACTGACTTTTCCGTGTAACAAGGCTGACATAATATTTACTCAGAGTTGCCAAAATGGAGCCATGTGTTGCTGACAACCATCTCCTCACTCACAATTGTCAGCCAGCATTTTCACTCATAAAATCTCTGTATAACGAAATGGTATAAGGTTTGTTTTCTTAGCTGTACAAACATAGAGTGAGTAATATATTAGAAATTTACCTTCAAACGTATTCCATGACAGCTCAACAGTTATTAGTTCAACATTTTGGGAAAATGTGCTTATTGGCTTTGTTTCTGAGAGTGAGATGAGTAGTGTAGGACATGGTTAGCTTAGCTTAGCATAAATACTGCAGTCAGAGAGAAACAGCTAGCCCGGCTCTGTCCAAAGTTCAAAAATACACCTACCAACAAGTCTAAAGCTGTTTATGTAACCATACATAAACAGAAACGTAAAAATGATCATTTGTGATTTTAGGGGGAGTTACACATTGGAATTATTTCTTGGCAACAACAGTCTATCCATCTGCTCAGTCTTTCTGTGTGGCCTCTAAACTGTATAGTGCTGGTTTTCAGATAAAGTGAGCACAAGTTTTGATCTTTGTCCAGGCATGATTGCACCAAATTTGTGTAAACAGAATAAACAGTGCGCAAACCCCATTCCGAGCCAGTCTGAACAAAATAATTTCCTGTCCCAGGACGTACAATCGAAGAGATTATTTGGCACTTATTTCTGCTGACATAGTAGTGCAGCTTTGTAAACGTTTTTCTATGTCTGAGTTGCAACCATACTGTACTACTAAGATATTAATTAGTAGTAGACCTAGAGTAATCAACCATGCTTCAGTTTCAAATACAGACTTTGGTCAAAGGACATTTGCAAATAATTACCAGTGTTTGTTTAACCTGCCTAGCATACCAGATGGCGATGCTGGGACAATAAAGCCATGTAAGTGCAGCAAGTCCAATTAGAAAGTACAGGACACTTTTCTGTGATGCTGTATGGGACCCTAAAGTGCTTGCTGACTTCTCTTCTGCATATTAATTACAAGACATTAACCTGTTGCTCAGGGATACATGAAAGTCATTTTCCTTCAAGAAACACACTGATCTCTTTTACTCTTTGGAGTGAACAGCTGGGTTTTGTCTCACCTTTTGCTTGCACAGCTCTAATGTTTTTCCATGCTTTTGAACATATGGCCTGTGTCTTTACAGATGCATTAAAACAATAAATGATGGCATGTTTTGGCCCTAGGTTTACAGTAGATACAGTAGATTTGAAAATGCTCTCTGGAGAGAAAGAGATAAATGACATGGGCCATTTAGGTAGCTTTTACTATTAATATGATACCACATGTGAAATAGATGGGTATCTGGAATAAGAGTTTTTTGTTCTTTTACATTAGTTGGTAGTTGGTAGTTTGCCTATCTTGCAGCCTTTGTACAGGTGACTACACAGAATATTTATAAAAGAAATTGTGTGCACTTGCACTTTCACTCTTCCATATTTGCAACCTTGTCTTTTTTAGGGAGCTAAAGACTAAGATTGAAAAAGAAGACACCAAGAGAGAGTTGTTGGGCAACCAGACCAGCCTGACTGAGTCACACTGTATTCGCTGTCTCCAGCCCTTCAAGTTCCTGGTCAATAGCAAGCGCCAGTGTCTGGACTGCCAGCTCTACATCTGCAAGTCCTGCAGTCGCTACAACAAGAAGGAGCATGGCTGGGTGTGTGATCCCTGTCGCATGGCCAGGTAGGAAATAAGAGACGAACATGTGGTTATTTAAAAACTCTTAACACGATTTCTCTCGTAGAGATCCATTCAAAAAGTGTCAGCTTCTCGCTATAGACAAAAAGTCAATAGTTTTTTTCCCGAGGACATTAGGTGATGGTGTCAAGAGGAAAGAGGTAAATTTTACATTGTAGCCTACACTCACCTCGATGCTGACACTGTTCATTTGAACTCGCCATGTCAAGAGATGGTGGTGCTTGCAAGTCCCGCTGCTGCCAACAGTCACGGGATGTAGTTGAGAGTGCACATCTCATCTCATCTGTCACATTTTCCTGGACCTGTACCTTGAACAAATGCACTAAATCCACCCTCATACAAGTATTAGCTTGCAAAGGGAACCATACATTTTAAAGTGTGCAGTGTCACCGCTACGTAATCCCCCCTTGCCCTTTCAGACATCACATCACAGTCACTTACTCAGTCAAACTTTTTGCTAGCTTGGTAGTTCACCACGCATCACAGGAAGGCTTGCTTACTTCACTACAGCTGCACTAAGTGCCAGGTCATGCCACATAATTCAACTTCATGCAACCCCATTTGCACACAAGGTTGGGAAAGGATGCCCCAAATCATTTCTGTTTCCAATATACTGAATGTTCACTGTAGAGGTTTTTGAATGCAGAAGTGTTGGTTTGAATACCCAGATGGTCAGGAACAAACATTAAGTGCTTTCACTTGAGCATGAAAGCACTTAATCAATACATTCATCAGTTTTTCAGCAGCTAGTGGACAAATACTTTGGTTTGACGTGGCAGCTCAACTGAGTTATGAATATTTGTTAGAGTGAAGTATGTTTCTGAAATAGGCCATGTTCAGTCTGGGTAACATGACTAACAAATATTAGCTAGAGATAACTAATAATGAATTCATTCAGTAAAGTGCTTTCCTGGTCCCTGTGGACATATAAAATGTTTACATTTTATTCATTTCGCTAATTATCTTGAACAGAGCAAGTCATACTTTATAAGTAGTAATGGTGTAGTGGCTCAAGCACGCTTTGCCAGCACACACAGCATTTGATGGATGTTTTGGCAATTGTCATTTCAACAGACACAGCTAAGATCTCCTTTACTGCTCAAACTGTTTTTGGTTTCAACAATAGAATTTAATACAACCAGCTCGTTCCAGCTCCATATGTGACCATTATGCTATTGTTTGCTCAGATGAGGCTGAGCACTGAAAAGCCCTTTCACTGAACTCAGCCAATGTCTGGAAAATATCATGCTATGCATCTCATGTTCAAAGCTGCACTCCACAATTGTTCACCATAGCGGTCAATCATTTCTTGCTCTTGCTTTGTGTGACAAAAGAGGCATACTCAGTCCTTGTTGTTGGAATGTTTGTATTCCCACAAGTATTTTCTGTGATTATTGGTGACTGATTTGTGTATGAAGTCATTAGTATCTATTTTGTGTCCTGCATTTCCTTTAACAGGGTCCTCAAGATTGGTACTTTGGAGTGGTACCACGAAAACGTCCGTGCCCGCTTCAAGCGCTTCGGCAGTGCCAAGGTGATGCGATCACTCTTCAAGAGGCTGAGCGGAGAACACAGTTGCTCTCAGAATGACCTTGAAGGTGAGTAGTCCAATTTTTATTATCAAGATGCCTTTGTGGGGGGTTTTCTGTACAGAAAATAAGTGTGAGGATTTGTTATAATTGGTTTTTGAAAGGAGTCAGAGGTTTCCCAACAAAATGCTTTAGTGATAAGTGATTTTAATACTTGTGTCTGGAATGTTTTAATCCTTGATCCACTTGTGAAAAATTGGTATGTGGTAAGTGAATAAGTAACACCCCTTTACTTAAATACTGTCACTGTGGCCTTTCAGCAAAGACATTAACCCCGCACTGGGAGACTGAAGCTGCTCAGTTGTCAAAAGTGAAACACTGTAGTTATTCTGGGAAGCTGCCAAGTGGGAATGTCTGAATGAATGTGAAGCAGTGCTAATCAAAGGTTACAAATGTGGTAGAATGTCAGGTCTCAGGTCAAGGTTACTTTGAAGGGGCAACCTTAACAAATTTCCATCTGTTCCACTCGTTTCTTTACAAGCCCTCGGGAGGTGCTCCAGGTCAGAAGTTGAGTCTGCCAGAGTCACAGAGCATTGCTGGAAGTCTGTTTGAGCTTACCATAAGAAATCCTCAATAAATGAAAGGCTTCTAGGAGATTCAACAGCTGCATACTGTACTGCACTGCATGGAAAAATATGTGTCAGCCTTTTGAATCTCACTCAGGCATCTGAAAATTGCTAAAACATCGCGATGACAAGTGCATCACATGTGTGAATTCCCAGTGAACAACAAAATGCAGGTTCTTCTTCTCATGCAAGGAGCATTATTGGACAGAATCCTATGTTATTGCCTTTGCAGTCACCAAATCTCAACCCAATCGAACACCTGTGGAAGATCAGACAGTTCTCCCCACCATCATAAAATACAACAAATTAGGGAATATCATTTGAAAGAAAAAAGCACTTAATGTTGCTGTTTTTCTTTAATTTGTCACCCACCTGTCTATGACACCCTTCATTTTTGTGACGCTGAGTCACAGATAGAAAGCTGTCATCAGCAGGCTGCCAAATCTGTCACAGGGATTTAATCTCTTCCATCTTTCCTGTTTTTCCGGCTCTGGCTCCTCACAGCTGTGAGGCCGAGTGCTGTCACAGACTAGTGTCTCAGGCCTGGATACAGCTCCAGCCAGGTCCTCCAATGTCAGATTTTTGTCCTTAACTGACCAGTGCGCTTGGAAACGCAGCCTTGGGGGACATTTACACTGTCTGCTGTAGCTCTTGAGACATTATTACTGGATATACTGTTTATGTTTGCTGCCCGTGTTTAAAGTCTGATACAGTGACAGCATGAGGCTTCATCAAAAGCTTTTCAGCACTTTTTGCTCTCTTTTTGAAGTTGCTCACACAGCATTGTCGATATCCTTAGGCCACACCCAGAGCATATAAAACAAGTGCCCTTGAAGCACACTGTGTATCAGCTTAAACCATTATTATACACAGCAGGTCTCCAAGTGAGATCATAGCTTCAGAAGATCAATGAATTATGAGGAGACAGCCGAGACTCCTGGTACTGCTTACGCTGAGTCACCCTCGAGGATTTTGGGAAGGGATACAGAGTGAGTTGGTTGGCTGGCTTCGCCCTGAGGGCCTTGTGATCATCCAGTCACATGTCTCCCATTCTGTGCCTGGAACTGAAGGATCCAGTCCTGCAGAGCTGCACCGACCAGAAGCAGAGAGAGAGAGAGAGAGAGAGAGAGAGAGAGAGAGAGAGAGAGAGAGACAGAAAGAGGAAGGGAGAACAAAACTTTTGTTTGTCATGTATTTATGTGGAATCCAGCTTGCAGAGTGTGCACAGATGCAAGTTGTAGTTACGAAACGCAGTCATAAATATGCATGTTAACAGATGCATTAAGTTTAAAATGGTCAGAAACTCATCACATGTAGACATTCATGTGACCACCTGGAATAAATTCAACACGCATGACTGTACACTCACACACACACACACACACACACATTCTTTTGCTGTCTTTTTACTGTATGTATTCTGCTGTGGTCCGTTGGGCCCCCAAAGCTCGGAGGGTGTCATCCTATGTGTCTTTGTGCACATGGGGAAATGTTACACTGATGCTTTGTTCACATATGTTGCATAAAAGAGCTCAAACTCAATTAGTTGGCTAACCCCAGACCCCAAGTTTAATTATGCTACTGCTGCTTCTTATTATTTTATGTGGAAAGTAAGGACTACCTAAATTATCCCAATCCGCTGAGCCATTTATTATAGTTAGTGAATGGCAAAATTGCAAACCTTACCTCATTCATTTTCTCTGTAGAAGACGAGGGTGAGTCAGGTTCTAGGATAATTCATATGACACTGTAATTAACATTGCAATTGTAACTAAATAAGCCATGTCTCCTTTCATCTTTTCTGTTTTCCAGAGCTCCTGAATATGATACATAGAGCATGCCTTAGGTCCACAATTAGTAGACTAAACTACTGTAATGGACTGATCTAAATCATAAGGGAAGGTCAGATATTGACAGACAGATATATCTTTTGATTTTAAGATACTTTATCCTTCTTTTCAGCAGTTTGCTGCATTTTACCAAATTAGTAGCCTAAAAACAAGACTACAAGTCTACACCCATGCTAGCGGCTCTGTGAGGCTGTACTCAGACACAATGGTGCATGGAACTAAATGCTAACATCAGCATGCTAACATGCTGATGTTTAGCACTGCAGGTTTAATGTTGTTTAGTTGGGTTGTTGTAACTTGATTAACTGCAAATGTGTTTGGGAATATGCATTAAAAAACTTTAAGGTGGGTCCTTAACTTTCACCTGTTTCATTGTCTCGTGTGTGTCCACATGATCACAAACGGGTCGATTTGACCCCACACATATTTTCCCCCATGGGGCCCCTTATAGGCTTAATCCAGCTATGTGTGTGGTCTTCATTAGATCCATTCTGGACTCACATTAACGTTTAATAAGTAGTATGCTTCATACTTTAGTTGCAATAAAATGCTGTCAGAATATGTATCATGGTTAATGTAACAAAACAATATTGTAAATTAGGGTAATTTGTGATTTAGTCTCAGTATTGAATATTCTCATTAGTCAGTTAAAATGATCCATTTCGACCTTGCTCTCATACAGTGGGTACAGTGGTTTGGGAACTGACCAAAAGGTTCTGGTTAGGCTGGCACAGTCAATGCTCGCCTGGCTTTTATTCACATTGGCATATCAAGAGTAGATGAGCAGAGCCAGGGAAGTTTTAGTCAGGGAGAGTTAACAAGGTTTAAAACTGAAATTGTTAGTGGCAATAATTACTTCTACTATATCATTATCATCAGAGGTAGTGGTAGCCTAGTATTAGCAGTTGCAATAATGGTACTTTTTAGAGTGCTTTGTGTCCATCTACATTTTTTGCTTGAGTGATGTGATGAGTGATGTGGCAAAAGTCTATGAAACGGATTCATGTTGGAAATTACAGAGAAGTAGTGCAGTAACTCTTCACAGTTGTTTCCTGTAATGTGCATGGACCTAATCTGTTGTGTCGTTGTTCTGCATAAGCTTTCAACTTTATCACTTTATCTGCTGGTCTGGGAAGCTCCTTCTTGACTTTTGCTTCTCTCTGCCGCTTTTGTTGTTCCCAGTCTCTCCTTCGTCTCCCTCTGTATTTGAGAGAGAACTGTTACGTAGAAATGCAACTCACTCATAAACACTCTCGTAAAGTCAGGCTGAAAACTCCTTCTTTAGCCTCCTTGCGCTGTACTTGCTCTGCCAGATGGAAATAAAAAAGCGTTTGATTTGTTGCGAGACATACAGAGTGCATCTTGCTGTAAAGACAAAGGTCACTGGGTTAAGAGTTATCTAGCTGGCTTGAAAGAGGTGTAACTCTTTACTCAGGATGGTGAACTTAGTTTGCATAATGTGACTCCGGTTTGCTCACATGGGAGATTTGCACTGCATTACTTTCCAGAATTTATACACTTTCTGTCCAGTCTGTTGTCATTCAGTTATTCTAAAGGTTAACACTAACATGTCTGCCTTCTTTATCAGCAGATGGATATGAGGAGCACAGTGTGGACGCAACAGATTCACAACACTACGAAGGGGTATGGCAACTCATTTTTGAATAACTTTTTCTTATAGTTGAAGAACTCGTACACATGGGTCTTTCCCATGCGTGTGTTTCCTTATTAACTGCCTAATCTTTGTTTGCTTGTTGAGAACATTAAACAAATAGGCATCTTGCAGCTATTTTGTTAACACTTAAGTTTTAGTGAGTTTGTGGCCTGCACAATGCATTCCAGTAATGTGCATCATAAAACAAGAAGCAGATATCAATTTGAACCCAGACAGCAGAACATTAGTACCTCTGCTGTTTTTCACTGCTAATTTATGTTGAGACCTCGACACGTGGAAACCCACAACAATACCTGATTCACTTCAGTTCTGTTGATTTGTTTCTCACACCTAACAGATGTTTTAGTGAGGGGGAATCAGAACTTGTCTGCAAAACAGACAATGTTATTCAAGTTCAAATCAGCATTTTGCATGAATATGTTTTTTGAAACAACTTAGAGTTTCCAAGATTCTGCTGTGGTCAGCACTGATCTTTGTCATGCTGACGGGTCCTTCCTCTGTTAAAAAGCAGAGGTGTTTTCTCCACGGGTTATCTGTGTGATCTAGGCCAGCCCTCATGAACAACTGGAATGCTCTGACAGCTTGTGACGACTAAGGTTAGGCACGGTCCAACCGGCACTGGCAGCGGTGTATTGTGGGTAAATACCAGGCTGTCATACATAATCGCACACATAAAAGAGTCTGAGAAAAGTTGAAAGAGCATCTGGTTCAAGTCCTGAGATTGTAAAAAAGGGGCTCCGAGTCCACTGGAATTCGTCATAAAACCAAAACTGCTATTGTTTATTCCACAGTCTCTGTGTAATGTAGGAGCAAAGCTTTGTTTATTTTCAATCACTGCAGTGGCTGCTGAGCAGAAAAAAATGTTGACAGGACTCTTGGGCTCCGCTAGGTCTCTGGACGCTTTGTCTTTGTTTCCTATACCGATTAAGGTTTTATTTATATCTTATAAGATGGGACTTTTGATGGAAGTTACAAGAAGGCCAAATGGTGCTTCCTGCATCCCCTCTTTGATTTTCACTTAGACAGAGTGCCCTCTACTGTCCCAAATAGAGTACTACCTTTTGAAACACCTCATTGATCCTTGTGAGGAAACTTTCCTGTTTTCACCTGCTCAGAGAAGTTACAACGCAACCACAGGATGGTTTTTGGAGCCTGTGGGGATTCAGTGTCTTGCTCAAGGATTCTTGGGTAGACTGGATCATCTGTGAACAACACAGGGCTTGAACCTCAGTCTTAAAAAAAGTCTCTGTCTTTCAAGGCCACATAGCCAAATAGCATAGCAGATGTTCTCTTAGTGCCAATGTAATGTAATAACATTACATTTAAGTCACAACCCTAAGTATCTGTTTTTCAGGAAAATAATATATAAATATATATATATATATATATATATATACCCAGCGATCTTTGAAAAGCACAGGTTGTTTAACAACAATCCTCAAAGACTCTTCACACCATCTGGAGAAAAAAATATTCCGTCTGCTGCACGATAATAAAAGATTTTTAATCTGTTACACAAGTTGCACCACTTTTTCATAATCCAAACAAAGATGGTAGCCGGCAATTACACACTGTATGTCAGTGCTCAATTTGTACAATGTGAACCAAAATAAAAAATTGTTTGCTTGTGTTCTATGAAAAGAGCAAGGTCATACTTCTGGCTGCCAGAATTAGAAAATGCAGTTGCAACTTGAGAAACTGATTTTTTTTTTTTTTCTTTGGGGTTAAACCCTTCCTCTCCTCAGAGGTCTACACTTTAAGTTTTTCATTTTAATCATCCTTCTTACTTCTTTGCTCTCTCTCCTGTCTGTTGGTGATGGTGTTTCCCTTTCTGCTCTCCAAAGATGAAAAAGGCCAAAAGGCGGCTAACTGTCGATCCCTTTGATTTCAAGCTGGGATGTGACTATTCCATTGACTCGAGAGGACGGTCAAATCAGGTAAAGGCTGGACAACCCCAGAAAACAGCTTTTCCCCAAACCAGACTAATCTGCATGCCGTTATACAAGGGGGCCCTCTGTCTGTTTCTTCTTCAGCTTGTTTCTGTTTGCTTTCTTTGTTAAACATTGTCTGGTTTGGCAAAACATTATCACATTAGTTTCGAGCATTGTCATCATTCATTCTCGTATCTGGCCACAATACACTCAGTGTGTACCTCCAAATGTGCATGCTTGCGTGCACAGACACTAACACATCCTGTCAGCTCATTAACAGAACACTCTGACAAGACACCATTACATTTTACCAAATGTAAAGAGACTCAAGTGGCATGAAATCAAGTCACACTGGCTGTATCATTTGGCGATCACATGGGAAATAGACCCTCCAATCCCCTGTGTTTTTGTATCTTAAAAATAAATCTGATGAACTGTGAAAGCCAAGTTATGGCGAGCAGAAGAGATGTTGCAGTATTAGCCACAACCAACATACACCAAACCTAACCCTAATGCCAGTAAAACACCAAATACCCATTGTACTTTATTGTCTTTGTTTAATTATATTATTTCTATTACTAATCAATACAAGAAAGCATATTTAATTTGCATGCTGAGTATGACTAGGAACATGTGCCACCATTAATGATTTTACTGTAACTGATAACTGCTCACTCACCACATACGTAAATGCGATAACCAATTTTGGGGGTTCTCTTATTATCTAAAATGAATTTATGTAGCTTGGAATAAATGTGAAGCGAAAGTAAATTTTGAAATTTTCCAACTATTGTGGACACATTTTTTTATTATTTCTTACCCTCACTTTATTAAATCATACCTTTGTGACAACCCCAATGCTGTCACCCAACTTACTCCTCTGATGCTAAGTTTCTAGCTAAGTCTGAAACAGCATCAATAGCTCCTTTTTACCAATCAACAATTTGCCACAACAGCACTCACCACTCTACATCCTCATTCGTAGGCCCCAGTCTCCCATGACATCGTGGACATGGATGTAGGTGTGAGGGAGTCAATGCTTGCTGAGGCTGATATGGCCTCTGTTTTCCACCAGATATTGGATGAGCAACGCAAAGGTCTGGACCTGGGACTGGCTCCACAGCAAGGTAAAGAAAGGCGAAAACACATCTCAGGTCACCTAAATGGTTTCAACAAACTCCACTACAGTACATCTGGGTAAATATGGCAAATTCACATGTACAGCATGTACACAAAAGAAGACCTTCTATAGAAAATAGGGAGCTAAAAGGTCCAACTAGCTATAATGGAGCTCCGTAAATTAAAAAATTGGCCAAGAACAGCAACTTTCTTCTTCTTCTCTTGCATCAGAGCTCTTTTCTTCAAATTTTCACTACAGAAACAGCTTCTGCAACACAAAGTAAGCCAGTTATAGTTAAGCTGGTAAATGCCAAACATAACTTTCTACCAAAGATCGTCTCTTTAATCTGCTACCTGTGATGGATGTGGTGTTCTTAGGCCATATGACCTCCTCTGGGATGTGTGTTGTCAGCTTTGAGAAATACATGGTAAGCTGTGTGACCCTATCAGAACTGAGACTTCTTACATGTATTTACTATGTCGGGCAATGGTAACCAGAAATGGAACAAACGGCAATGGGCAGGCCCCATAAGGTCAATAATCATTGTATAATTATTATAGTTATTTTATCATTATTGAAATTGTCCAACTCACATACAGCTATTTTTTTAACCTCATCATATTGTGTAGCATTGATTGAGATGAAATAATTTACCACAAGAGATCATTTTTTCAGCGGCATTTTCATTTTGCAGCAATGAGATTGAGTTTTGCCTTAACTACTGAAACGAATGTGGAAACAGTATTGGTCATTTTATTTACTGATTTACTCTCACATTTTTCTAGATGACCTGTACCCAGACAACCGAACCATTCCATCTCGCTCCATCTCCCGGCTGAGCTACTCCTCATGTGGCAGTGGTAGTGCTTGGGGCCCCCAGGGCAGCAGCAGCTACCTACCTGGCCCTGATGACTCAGAGGAGGAGGATGACCACTCCCAGCCCTATCCTCTCTACCAGTCGCATCTGGGCCCCTGCAGCCACACCTCCCGGGAGAGCCTGAACTCACCGAACCCTCCACCACAGGTCTTTAACATGAGTCATATTAGTATGTTTCAATCATTATATAAAATCCTTATTACTTTACATTGATTTGTCAGATGCTTTGGGACACTCATAAATCCAGTTTTGATGTTTTTCACATTGTAAAACATCAGTTAAAAGGTTTGGTATTCTGTGGGTTGAGAAAAGTCTTGGTTTTTTGTTATACATTTTGCCTGCATTCCACACTTTTTGAGTAGCAATACTAATGTCAGTAGGATTGATGCCAAAATAATGGATCCACCTCATGTTAGATTATGTTCCGAACACATGAACACTCGTAGTGCATGGACTGTGCTTCTATGCTGCTGCTGTGTGCATGAGCACAGCAGTCACCCCCTTAGTTCAGAGAACTCACAAAATAACCATTTATCTATCATTAGAAAATGTGATTAAGCAATTAACAGTTAATGGTAAAATTAAATGACCATGTCTGGCATATTATTTAGTGGCAATTAAAATATTTCCCGAAGTAGCCTATTAATGATGCATTCAGCTCATAAATTATGACACATTTTTCTCCCCATAATAGTACATTAACTTTCTTTTAATAACAAAAAATGTCAATATCGGTATCGATGTTGGTGGTTCTGGCCCTGGTATTACTTGGTATCAGATTGAAACCAATTTTGTGGTATCACCCATTAACACATACACACATTAGGAATTAGAAACGTGACATTCATAGTTCACAATGTTCAACCACCTAACATAATTCCCATCCCTGCACAGATATTCTGTCTGATATCAATCAACTTTATTGATGTATATACAACCCATATTGCTTTTAATGAGAGGTCTGTCTGAGAGGCAGCACTCAGGGGTTCCGGATTTGATCTGACTTGCAACATTTGACCACATGGTACAGCTCTGAGCTAACTGCAACATGGCGTGTTGGAAGGAATTTACTTCATTAAAATGAGCAGTAAAGGGTAAGATAAGACCATAAACAAAACTCAATCTTGCCCTGTTTGGGTTCTAAGAATTAATTAATTGTGGCTTGGAGTCGCATTTCTGAAAGACAACAGCTAACAAACTGATTTTCCTTTGGATATTCCTGGTCTTTCTAGCAGCATATGTTGGAACTGTAAAACACACACACACACACACACACACACACACACACACACACACACGAGTTCATCAGGCTGACATGTTGAGTGATGTAGGGGAGACAGCTGCTAGATCAGAGGGAGGTTACATACATTACATCAGTGTCTATTTATGTGTTAGCATACAACTTAGTCTCTGGAAAGGATCACAACAACTGTTGCTGTTGTGTTCATGGGGAGCACATAAGAAACAGACTTTGTTTACCATTAGTTTGGCTGAGTTTGAGCGGACTGCTTTTCTTACTGCTGTCAGACATCAATTAGTCTACATGTGTCCTCATGTGCCCTCCAGTTTTGAGTTGATTCAGACAGACTGTGGAACTTACTGTTTAATTATTGAGGTATAACTCGGCCTATCCGAATCAAAAGATGTTCTTTGTAGTTATTAAAGATAAGACGTATGAAAACAAAGGAAGTGATTAAGCTCTGTGGTGGAAGGCAGCCATGACAATAAAAGGGTGGTGTTATCAGTCCCACCTGGCCCCGTACTGATTTCCACCTTCAATATCTTCGATGTCATGGCAGATTAGTCTCACAGCTGGGCAACACACTGGGAGACACAAACAGGATACTGCAGAAAGCGTACAGCCCAAACACGTGCCCGTCACATATCAAAAACAGCCCTGATATTTCTCATTGGCTGTGAGGTCCAGGCAACAGTTACTCAACCTGCGTACGGGTGTCGCTTCCCGTCCGTTTGATTCTGATTTGGAGAGCATTCAAGACACCGAGCGAGGTTGAAAGTCAAGCGACAAATCCAATTTCATTATGTTTGTGGAAAAGGACATCAGAATGAGTCAACAAGCACAGAGTCTGTACAGGCCCAGGGCATGAGTGAGGCGAAAATGCTGTTGAGGGAAGTTACAGTATGTTTACATGTTTAATATACAGATGAATGACAAATTAAAGGAAAAGCTTAAATGAGTGGAGTGGAGAAAGAGATTTTGGACTGTTGTGGCATGTCTACACAGGAGGCGTTTCACTCGCTCACTATGCAGGTAATGCTGCCCAAAGCATATTTTTAATGATTCAAGTCTATTTTCCTCCATTTTATAATAATAATAAATAATAAACTTTATAAACTTTTATTTATACATCACTTTTCAAAACAAAGTGCTTTGCATGGTTGAAATGGGATTAAAACATTTCAGGACTGAGACACTTTAAATAATACAAAAATAAAAAGGAATAAATGATAAAGCAATAAAGATAAGAACGACAATGATAATAATGTAGCCGTAACTGTAGTGATTGTGTAAACACTGCCAAAACACGGGTGACCTACACTAAATGCTGTGCCTGAACACATCCTGTGTAGACAAGGACTGAGGACTGAAGCTGCTGCTCTTTAACATGCTGCTCATGCTTCCTGCCAAGACACGGAATTAGACAGCGCTGACATGTCAATGGATCCAAACATATGTAGCCCAAAAATATAAAACCAGTCAAGCCCAGGGTCATTTTAAAGCCTCTGAAAACTTGGTTTCAAATCAGATCTATAACATGAAATATTCATGACTAAATCAGCAACAACTAAAGAAAATCATTACTTTATGAGAGTTTAATAAGAGTTTAACACTCAGAAATTCAGCTGATCTGCCACATCTGCACCGTGTTGATGTGGTTTGATCAGATTTGATAGACAGTGGCCTGGCAATAATAAGTAAACAACCCCACAACTGACATCAAATTTTCCAACTGAGCTACGCCCACTTTAAACCAGTGAGAACACAACAGAAAAAAAAATGAAAAACAGAAATATCCCATCTGGAATAACCAAATCTGTTCTAATTTTGGCAGAAAATTGTGTGTTCATGTATGAACCTATCACGCACAGTAAGAGGGTAGAGAGTCGTTGTGCCGAGTCTTTGAAGGACCTGAGTTGAAGCATTGAATCTCATTTTGCTGTGTACTGCCCCCAGCACGGTCTATCAGATAAATGATTATGTTTAGGTTATAGGTGCTTAAGGCTCAGAATGGGGTCAATGTTTAGGTCTGGGAATCCCAGGAATGAGGGGGTTAGAGACACATAAGAGGAACTGCTGTCTGAGAGGCAGAACTCAGGGGTTCCTGATTTAAATATGATTCATTCTGCACCCAGAGACCCCATGAGGAAAAAGTATTGCATTATGACCCATTATCCAAGGGAACATTTCTTTTATTTGTTTGTTATTTAAAGTGTGTAGTATACAGTGTCATTTCTAGTAGATTTTAGTTATTTATTTTTTTCCCCTTTCTGTCACAATTTAGTCTCTCTCTCTGCATCTGGACTGTTGTGACTTCATCCAAGTAATTGTAGAGAGGACCCTCTCAATTATTGTGAAATCAGGTTTGGGGATGAGGTGATTTGGCTCAGAGCTCAGACTCTGATGAGACCATGTGAGAGTGCAGCATGGACTTTATCAAGAGGGTAATAAATTGAAGGCCATCTGTATTTGAAAGACACATTTCTGTGCCAGTTTGACTTTTGATTTGTTCAGAGTGAAATTGATATCATATGACATGCTGTTACTTAGAGTATGATTTCAACAGCATCATCTAAACTATTAAATGTACTGTACTTCAAACTATTAACTATACATGTGTGGTAACTTTTCTTCAGTGTTCCCATTTTTGTTCCTTAATACTATCAATTTTCTATTCTTCTGATATTCCACCACCTGCTAACGTTCCTTTCTTTGTTATATCTTGTCTTCATCATCTGATTGTAGCCTCCCTAACCCTCCCTGTCTTTCTCCAGATCACTGACCTGAACAGACGCATGTCAGCCATTGAAACCCTCTTGAACCACTTAGAGCAGAAGGTCACCTCACCATACGACCAGGTAAATCCATTAAATATCACCACACAGTTGAATCATCATCTTCATCAAATCGTCAAACCTCAGCCCAGCTGTTGTAAAATGAGGCTTTGGGAATTACACGAGAAGATGAATGAAATTTTAAACCAATCACATTTAAAAAGCTGGCAAGAACATGTTTACATGTACGTAGCCATAGCAACAGGGACTAGTCCTTTGTTTTCAGCTGGTCTGATTACATGTGACATAAAGTAGAAACTAACATACTCATAACAGATGAGTGAGCAACAAACATTCAGTTTTATTAAACTACTAATGAAACATGAACCTTCCACTTTACTGGCCACAGGAATGCATATAGCCAATAGCAATATGATGTCATGAAGTCCTGTCCTATTCCTCACCTTCCTGCATTCACACTTTTTTGCTGCCTACACAGCTGATGTTAATTAAAGTCTGTGAGGTTTGAGGAGGATATACGTATACTGGGACCGGCCTTATCTTCTCAGGCTACAGCGGCTGAAGAGCCACATATTTTTCATGAATGCTGACATTGTTCCGTGTCTGCTGGATGTGTAAATTGGCAAATCTTTGCTAACACGTTTGCCAGGTCAACTTTATGGTTGGATAGCAGTCAACAGTTCAAAGTTGTGAATGCATGTGACCTTCTTCTAACCTGCAGATAAAGATAAACATGACCTGTGGGTTTGTTTCTTTGATTATTTGATTTTTAGAAAGATTTCCTTCCTAATAATGAGGTATTTTATTTGCAGCTCATTGTTCAAGCATTCTGATAATGAAGAGGGGCACACAGTTACTTATAGTCATCCTCCTCTCATCAACAGTGATGTCTCATGTGGGTTTGGTGTCTGTTTTTAATTGGGACGTGAGCTCTGAAATCCACACCAATATCATCAGAGAATGAACCAGCCCACATTAACAGCAAGCCGTACACAAACACAGAACCTCAGCTCGCCTGGTACTGAGTGGCTATTCAGCTTCAAATGAGAGCAATATTTGAGAGACTCGTGCTTTTCCTCTTTCTTGTGGCAAATCACAGCTGAAATCCATTTGCATACGGCACATGTTTTGCCAGTTTTGTCAGAGCACAGTCTGCATGCCATTTTTCTATCTGATTAGTATAGCAACAGGAGAGCTCTCATGCTTTCAACCATCCATGTACTGTATTATGCATTATGCATTTGTCTTCACGACCTCTTAGTTCCTGTTTATGATCATAGATGTGTCAGCAGCATGGTGGGTGGAGGAACCCTGGCCAAGATGCACTGGGCAGAAAGCAGGGCAACACAGCTGAAGAGTTTATTACAGTCGGTCACACAACTCACAACAGTGGCAGATTTACCGATGTGAAAATTGTAGCAATTGTTGGAACAATGGGACATATATTTGACACAGAGGGCTGAAAGCCACAAAAACACAATCAGTGCTAAACCACTAAGGTAACGCACCACTTGCTTTCACTCAAGCAATATATCTTAAAGTAAACGAAGATAGAAAGTATAAACTTTCACAAAAGGCAAAGATCATTTTCTCAGACATATATTCTCTGCTCTGTTCCTACAGACCAACCAGGCTCCTCCGACTCCAAACAGCACCTCTCCTCTTCCTCAGTGGGAGGAAGTGGACTTAGAAGAGCAGCAACTGAGACAGAAGCTGCACGAGATGACAGACAACATTAGTGACCATAGCCTAACCTCTGATGAGGACGAGTCCAGCAGGCCACACTCCACCCAAGAGATCCCAGCATGGAGGACCCCAGAGAGGGATGCAAAGCCCACTAGACTACCTACCAGACCCGTATCCAGAACAAGCATCATTGTCTCCAGACTTGTGGAGGACGAGCCTCAGCAGGCGGACTCTCAGAAGGTAGAGATATCAGTGGGAGAATTAAATGAGCAAAACATCAGCAGAGGAAAAAAAAATCTGTACTCACACACAAGCATTCTTACTTGGATGAACATCATTTAATGCCAGAAAGTCCATCAGAAACATACAAACTGCACATCTGGATTGCTGCACATGCTGTACTTTAAAAAACAGCCTGGCTCTTGAAATCCCATACCACCTCCGCTGGAATCCAGTTCAAGCACATACTGTAGTCATAAATCAAGTCATTCAGCCTTAGCGTTTATTTTTCCTTTGCAACCATCTCTCCAAGACTTTCTGAAACACAGACTTGACTAGAAAAATAACTTCTTCTTAGTTGCTGTGCTAAGTTGCCTGAACTGTTTTCACTGGCATTTCCTTCCCTTGAAAGTAACAAAGCTACAGTGCTCGGGCAAGTAATGATGTTGTGATGATGTGGTTTTTTTTACATCACTTTACTGTAGGCCTGTTCAAACTGCGTGCCCTCTCTGAAGGATTTGAAGTATCACATAACACTAGCTTGTACAAGCAGGAAACTTCTCTGAAGTTATAACCTCATAAGGCCCAAACTTGTGAAGCTGGTGTTTTCTTTTGTGACTGTCTTGTTTCCATTTTGACTGAGGGGGGCAAAGGTGAACTGTTATGGACCTCTGATTTCCCAGCAGCCCTTGTTTTCTGTTCTGCTTATTATCAAACCAAATATCTTTTCCTGCTTCACTGACTATAGTAAGCTATGAATGATAAATTACCACAACAAGATATGCTGTTGACATAGTAAATACTAAGACCTTGTTCCATTGTATTAATTCAAGTTGTGCTGCTGCTGAGGTTGATGCAATATGATTATATGATACGGCTGATCTGGAGATTCATCCTTTCAGATAGTAAGTAATATAACAAGTCCTTCAACTTAAACAACAAAATATGTTTTTTGCCATTACCTTCCAAAAAAAAGTCATTAGAGCATTTTCTGATCTGACACCCCATTGTCAGGACCATATTATTTGTCAACACCTTCCAAAACTGTTAAAGATGACAACTACAAAAAGAACTGCATGCCTCTTTTCTAATCTGCCTCCTCTTTGGTTGAGGTTTGATAAGTTTAGGCATCTAAAACCACCTGGTTGTCTAGCATGGGTTCCTTATTGCAGAAGTAGGTAACCTGTATAAAAATAACTTTTTGTCATATTTGCTAAAACTGTCACTATGTCCTGACACTAGTACATGAGACAGATAATCTGTGAAAAAAATCAGGCTCCTCTGGCTCCACCTGCTGCCCCTAAAGCCATTTGCAAGAATCCACCGCGCCCAAATCAAAACAATCAATCAGAGCCAGGAGGAGTATCTGATGGAGCGTCAATCACTGCTCCTGCACACACTGCGGGCAGCTCCCCTCCCCTGCGTATGCGCTAACTCGGTCAAGCTCTGTATCCTCAGTGAGCGGACGCAATGGCAGACAAACAACCACAAAACAACCAAGCAATGAGAAAACTGCCCGTCCCTCCTTCGCCAACAACAGCTTACACGACAAAGAAAGACCAATGAAGAAAAGCAGCTTAAAAGGGTATACAGATGCAGAAAGCACACATTTGCAAAAGACAAGAGCCAATGCTAAACAAAATAGACAATGCTCTGAACACGTAAATTAAGTGAAGAAGAAACATTGGAGAAAGAAAAGATATATTGGCCGACACAAAGTTTTTTTACGTAAACAAAAAATAACATAAAAACATTTTTGATCCATTAAATTAGTTTTATAAAGAATTGTAACTAAGGTATGCACTGAGTTAGACAATTTACAGCTGAATAGCACATGACACAACCAAATCATTTCAATTTTGCATGCGAATGAAGGTTACACAAAATATATCATATACAGTAACCTATGTCATGTCAGTGTTCCAATGTGTGTTCCAAAGTTCAAGTTTTAGAGGTGTAGGGAATCAACACCCTTTTTAGTAATTTACACTTTAAACATTTTTTATTCTATTTATGTTTAAACAAGAGTATGAACTGTCGAGTCCAACTGGGAACTTTTATTGCATGTCATTCTCCATCTCTATCTCCCCTGATGTACTGTCATCTCTCTACTGTTGATTCTCTACTGAAGGCATGAAATGGCCCACCATCCCCACAAATACAGTGCTTGATCAATTTTTGATGTTAAAAACAAATTACATTTTTTTTCCTTCACATTTCTCTTGTAGACAAACCATTCAACAGAGAGCCTGGACAGGAAGTGGCACCCCCTAGAGGAGGGATCAAAGCCAGGCTTCAAAGGCTCAACAGCCTTACTGGTTGAGCTGGAGGACAAGGTAGCTCAAGCAGCTGCCAACGTCCAGAACGCCCAGAGTGAGGTAAGGAAAAACCAGAAGCTGAGTTAAACTTAGTTGGCATATTCACTTTGTTTTGAGGAGACAGAAACAGTAAGAGTGTGCAGAGTCACGTTCTCTCTTTTTATCCCAAGGTCTCTTACATAGAGAACAGGATAGCTGCCCTGAACTCTGCCGGCATGCCAGTGGATAGAAGAAGAAGGGTAAAGATATTTAATTCCCACCAGAGTTTCAGAGTCAGAGCTGACTGAAATCTTTATATGAAATGTTTGCTTAGTACAAAATCAAACAAGTGCACACTGGAGTTCTTTTGGAAACAGAGCTGTTCTGAAGGCAGATTTAATCCTACTGGTTGGCTTCATGACTTGACTAGGTGGTCTTGAATATGAGTCCCAGTTCTATGGCCCCACCCTCTTCAATTCAAATCAACCAATAAGATCGTTTCTATCTCTTAAGCAGGTCTGTCTCTGATAAATGTTTCCACACTCCAGGGTGCCAAAAAGGCTGATAGGCCGTATATTTTCCCATATTCTCACTTTTTTGCTTTTTTGTTTGTTTCCCGCTTTGGTGTCTTCTAGTCAGCAATTCCGGTCCAAGCAAGAAGGCTTTCCCACAACTTTCCCACAAGTAAGAACCGACACTGCTGCCCTTGAGCACGATCCCCAGGGCCTCCTAACTGACTCAAAACATCTAAACCTTGTTAAACTCAGAGAACATGAGGATCTATTTTGTGAGCTGATGAACACTGTGTCTATTGTAGTACAGCTACTATTTTCCCAGCTGTATGTCAGATACTCAAATTCTCTACATGCAGAATTCCCTCAGGCGTATCGTACTATAAATGGTAGAGTATCAGGATAGCGGCTATACAAAACATTTTCAGGGTATTACAGTTTTTCTCGATTGCTAAGACACATTTCTTGAAATTATGCTCCATTTCCCAAAACTCTAAACACAAATGCAGAACTGCACACTCATCTTCACAAACTTCAAACTTCAAAGTCAAGACCAAAGTCTCCACTCAAAATCATGTAATCTTACATCTGAACCAAACTTTGCCTTCAGACATCACACAAAAGCCATCAAGTACACACACACTACAAAATAGCCATTACACACTGGTGAGATCAATTCAGAACACTACCTTAAAAACCTGTAACTGCAATGAATAATGGCACTTATGGTTTTAACCCAGAGCAACCTCTTTACATGATGAACACGATATAAAGACACAACACATGCATACAATTTCTAATTTTTTAATTCGTCAGTGTACTGTAGTAAAATATACTGACACTGGTTGAAAAATTAAAAGTACTGTAAAAATATTTAACTGATGAAGAACGTAGAATAGGAGGCAATTTTCATGTATTTACCAATATAAACCAATGAAAAATAACTGTTTGTACATAAAGAAAGAAATTACATTTATTCTGCCTCAGCATCCCGTCTCTGGTCTGAGTCAGGCCAGAGAGTCTCATCAACATCACAGGCAATATTAGCCCTAGCCAGGCAGCGGGGAAAAAACTGGATCTGGATTATAGAGGCTACTGTGGAGCGGCTCAGATTCGGCTGCACTCTTTGCGCAGCTTCCCTCATTGACATCCCATGGACAAGGACATGTCAACTAGTCGCACGAATCTCATCAGAAACTATTTGTCCCCTTGCCCTTCCTTTTCCACCTCCTCTCCTGTGTCCTCTTCCTCTTTCTCCAGGTCTTTGTGGATGCATTGTTCCAAAACAAGTGAATTGATCCATGGCCATTTTATCTATCTATCCTGAGGTTCTGACTGGTGTGTGAACAGTTTTGACTCGTAGTGTTTCTACCCGGGGAGCTGTGTGTTAATTGGATTCCAGACTTGAGTTAATGATATTGAATACCAGTGCTCTCTAAATGAGCACATGG